>JACWST010000006.1:216292-337093 GCA_014850475.1 Cryphonectria naterciae
CCAAATAGCAAAATGGGGTTCCTGTGGTGAAAACACCGGGGGGGGGCCCCCGGCGGGGGGGGGGGGGGGGCGGGGGGGGGGGGGGTGGGGGGGGGGGGGGGGGGGAGACGGGGAGGAGAACATATGTCGGCAAGAGGATGACAGAGCCCTAGGAAAGGGACCTGGTTGGACCAATGGTCCTTACAGACTCGTAAGAGCTCATAATGTTATTACGGGAGTCGGAGGAATATTGGCTACCATGCGGTTATAACCCGTCATAATGCTCGAACGGAAGTTGAACGAGATACGTAGTTGGCAAAAGCTGGAAGACCGGCAAAGCCTTCAAGATTGAACAATGGAACGCGTTGAACAGGTGACAGAATCCTGACTACCTCCGTTTGTGGTTGTTGCAACAAAAAGGGCATGCTCATGATGATGAGGACGACAACCCACAAATTTATGAATCCCCTAATCATAGTGGCAAGGGGGGAGAAAAAGAAAAATAGAAACTCAGCATTCACGTTTCCCTGTCCCTAACCTCTTCACCTCCTCCGTGTAAACAGCAACATTGCTCACCCTCCCCCTTATCCCTACACCCTTCATCTTCTTCTACAGCACCATTTCCTTCAGCAAACCATCTCGACGAGAACAATCATGAAGAAGTACACTGCCGAGCGTGAGGGGGAGGCTATGGCCGTCCAGCTTCCCGCCGCTGCCTCCACGACCAGGTGCTCGTCCGTATTACTGCCCAGAACGAGAAAGGGGGCTGCTATCAACCAAGCACGTCCACCACCTAATCAGGGCTAGAACAACCAGAACTCCCAAGCCTGGGTTGGCAGAGGTTCACTCAAAATGGTCGATATAACGAGACTATGTGTCGGATATTACCCCACAGAAGTTGAGGGGGGTAGGGGGGGGGGGATTTAGGACGTTGGCATCCCACATTGTCACTTCAAGGCTACCTGTGAGGAAGCTTTGCGATGTTTTCACCCTCCCCCACATTCACCATTGTCAACACCTCAATTAGCCAACCTGACGCATCACCACTGTAAGTGTGCACCACAGAACTATTTGGCCAGACGCTCTTCAGACTCACTTACTATGAAATATGCATAGAAAATTGTCTCTTAATCAGTCAAGAACAACGGCGGCTCAACAACAACAGCCACCACCACGCACTCTCTCCATACTCATTCAATAAAAACAAATACCAGCTCACAATCTTGGACAACTGATCAAGGGAACCTTCTTCAAGAAGGCTGTAGCACTATCACCCGTCAGCAACACCCTGATACAGTACCTTGAAGATAGCCAACAAGATGTGCGAGTGCTTCTTTGTCGAATTTGTCTGTAACTGCGACCAGGCAGACTGCCTCCATCACAATCCTCTGCACCACTCTTTCCACAAGATGGAAACAATCTGGCAGGTCGATCATTTCAAGTGGAAGTACTGTACATCCTTCCTCCAGCCCGCAGGCGCCATCCATCTTCCTGAGGGTGGCAGGATGGTATCCGAGTTCGACGTCTCGAGCCTCGAATCACAGCCTAGGCTGATGAGGAAGCCGAGCACGCTGAAGAGGCTATTTCCCTTTAGGAGCGACAAGGGACCGTCTAGCTTCGGCCAACGCACCTCGGCAATCGACCACAATACTCCTCCTGCTGGCCGATCTAGCAGCGGTTATGCGATGAGACGAAGCCTGGATGTCTTGGAGCAGGGTCGGCAGAGGGGCAGTCAGGGACTTCAGCACCTACCTCTGAGGCCCAGCGAGGACCAGCGTCATGGGGGTACTATTCCAGTTTGCGAGACCATCTCATACGAGGGCTGGAGGATCCGGCGGAGTTGTCGTTGGTGCGAGGATTTTTGGCTGGGCCGCAGGGGAGTCGTGTGAGACTTCAGAGAAGGTCGCCTCACCGGGGGAGGGGGGGCTGAAATCTCAAGAGAGGGCACCGTCATCCATGATGATCTCGTGGCTTTACATGATCCACCAAAGTCATCCCATGGCGAGAGTTCTCTGCTGGTATTAAAAGAAAATAATTGTGATGAGTCAATTACATCAATTGTGAAGATTCTGTGCCGAAGAAGTTAAAGTCGCGAGGCAGACTGGAAAACTACTTATGTACCCAAAGAATGGTTGATCTTTAGGGCTCAGACGCTGGCTGTCATAGCGCTTTTAGTGGGCGTAAAACAGGCCGCGGCGCCTAATTCCTGCATGTCTGGACCTGATGGGGCAGGAAATATGCCCTACAGTGATCAAGATTCAGGGCCTGGCCACCCCTACCCTACCCTCTAAACGAGAAAGTGACTCTTCCTTTCCTTTTCTTTCCTGTCCTTTTTTCGACTTATCTTTCTGGGATTTTCTATCTAGATAGTAAACTTCGGGAGTGGCTGAAGCCCACCATCATCAATATTACCAAGTACTTATACAGTATAAGTAGAGTAGTATTGCAGTTCGCTTTCATGTAGCACAGAAGACAATGCGATAAGTTGAATTGGTCAAAGAGAACCTGGTGCGCCCCAGGACATTCTAATGTATCACCACCACCAGCTTGGCCTGTTCAGTAATAATAATACCGTAATGTGTAATCATCGCGACTTATTTGTTATTTCAGATTCCGCAATCGGAGCAATATTGAGCCGCTGGCACCATTTTAGGCAATTATTAGGCCTCTGACTCCTCAGGCATCATCAGTCCTGAGTAACCGCCACCTCGGTACTTGGGCCCATGACCTCCAAAGTCGAGGTCAAGATCGCAAATTGACTCGTTCGAAGGCTGTACATATACCCTCACGTCACCACCACCGCCGCCGCCACCATGCCTCGCAGTGCCCTCTTCGTAATCGACATCCAGCAGGAGCTCGCGGGCGACCCCAAGACTCGCGTGCCTCACCACGAGCGCATCCACACCGCGGGCACGAGGATCCTCTCGGCAGCCCGGGCCATCATCGACTCGTACAGGGAGAAGAGCCGTGAGTCACCGAGCATCCTCATGTTCGTCCAGCATGACGAGCCTGCCGAGGGCGGGGGCACGCTGGTGAAGGGCTCGGAGGCGTGGAAATTGGTCTTTGAGCCTCGCGAGGGCGTCGACGAGGAGATCCTGGTTGCCAAAACTACGCGTGAGAGAACCTTACACCATCTTTTTTTTTTTGTGTCTTTTCCTGTGCGTGCGTGCGTGTGTGTTTCTTTCCCCAGTTAGGACTGATATATTTTGATCTATATATATTGTGCTTGCAGAGGATACATTTGAGTCGAATCCGGATCTGGCCGACAAATTAAAGGCTTCAGATATTACTGAGATCATCACGTTTGGCCTGCAGAGCGAGTATTGTGTCGTGTCGACGTCCAAGGGCGCTCTTGACCGCGGCTTCAAGGTCACTATCCTGCAGGGAGCCCACTCGACGTACGACGAGGCGCCTAAATCTGCAACGGATATCGAGAGGGACATCGAGGATGAGCTGAGGCAGAAGGGTGCAGAGGTCATTCCCTGGGAGGATGCCATAGCAACATGGGACCAACGGCGAATGATCTCTAGTTACCCAATCTTTTCCGAGTTGGAGTGATCTTGGATCGATCAATCAATCACTCTTGAGGTGGGGAGCAACGATGTGTAACAGATATATATCCTTGGGTGCGTTGAGGGCGAGCGTGTTTACCCTTAACAAGACAGGCCTGGTGTCAGAATATCGGATAGTTTAACAACTAATGCAATGTGAAGTTGTTTGTATTTTTGGGTATCATACTGCTCACTAGAGAGCATAACGCGTCAAATCCTTTCCTGACGCGTATGTCCTGCTTCTTCGAAGACATTTCTCCAGCAGTGCCAGTGCCTGAGCTACACAGACAGACCAGCGCGGCGTCTCACTGCGGGACTGCAGTCTTCCAGCGCGCCCCCCCCCCCCGTCCCGTTGAACGAATCCTCGCGGCCACCAGACGGCTCCCAAGCAACCCTTTTTCAACGGAGACGAACACCCACCTCCAGACAATTCACCATCCTGGCGCGTGTCTCCTGCTCCTCAGCAAAGCCACCTTCCTCCTCGGCATCATCCTCGTCGATAACCACATCATCAACCGCCTCGAGCGTCATGGTGCGCAGGCTGACCATAACGTCCGCCTGGTTGGTGAACCAGGCAGCAAGGTCAAGCGTCTTGGGGATGGCGCGGCCGGTACCCCGGACCAGGATCTCCTCCTGGTCGGCGGCGGTGGCGGGGGAAGAAACATGAAGGGCAGCGATCCGCTTCATTAGCGGTAGGCCCTTGGTGCTGTCGTTGGAGTGGACACCGGCGGGACCGTTGTCGAGGGCCTTGCGCACACGACTGATCAGGCCCATGAAAGGCGACTTTGTGCCGACATGGATGATGCGTTGCCTAGGGGAGACTGGGGAGCCACGATTCAAGACCTGGGCTCGATTCAGCGGGCGTTTCTGTACTTTGGAATCTGTAATTACTGATTTCTTTTGTGTAAGTTTGATGTGTACTGGAGTGTGATGAAAAGCATGAGACAAGAAAGAGAGAAGGGGGGGGGGGGGCTCAGGACATACTGTTGGGTCTGGGTGACAGCTTGTTCTCAGGCTTGTCGGCTGTATTGGTGTTTCGATCAGGCATTGGACCAAAGACAGTCCACTTCTTGCCAGCCATGATGGACAAATTCGAGTGGCTTGTTGTCAGGGCTTTGTTGCGGGGTGGTTGTTGATGCTTGTTGTTGTTTCGTCAGTCACTCTGAAAAGAATTCTGAGTGACAGTGGTTTTGTTGCGGAAGTTCGAACATGTCGATGCGACCTTGCTTCATCGCTAGTGGCAAGAACAATTATAATTTGAGATAAGGACACTGGATGAAAACCCAACCTTTTTTGACATCTGGGGCTTCAGAGGCATTCAGAAAGCAGCCTCAAGATCAGATCTGATAAATTTACTAAGTGAGTGAAGTCGAAAGAGTCTCTTCTTCAGTGGATCCTGGTTTCCACAGCAGAGCTCGTGGGCACTAAAGTACTTATGGACTGACCCGCTTTAGACCAAAGGGCGGATCAGCGGGTAGTACTGTGTGTGACAGGGGGGGGGGTCTTGAGAAGATGGTTGGTGCCAGATGACGATGGTCACATTAAATATTGCTATACTGAACACAGTAACTAGCTCTTGGACAGCTCCCCCCCATTTC
This sequence comes from Cryphonectria naterciae, assembly GCA_014850475.1. Taxonomy (NCBI): domain Eukaryota; kingdom Fungi; phylum Ascomycota; class Sordariomycetes; order Diaporthales; family Cryphonectriaceae; genus Cryphonectria; species Cryphonectria naterciae. Next base: position 221,421 of record JACWST010000006.1, read on the forward strand.
TTTCCCCTGCCAGAAACGACCACAAGTGTCAAGCCACAATCCAGCTCTCTTAAGACAAAGCGCCCATCCAGCCAGCCAGTCTTCTCTCTTTTTATATATCTCTGGATATGTCTGCTCTGGAGAAGTGAGAGATACTGAAACACTGTGGCACTGGGGACAAAGATGTCTGTGGAAGTTTGGCCTTCTCTCCGTCCGGAACATTTAAGACCGGCTGTCGACCAGACGCAGGTGAGTTTTCCCTTCCTCTGCTTGCCATATCCAGCACTCTTTGCTGCTGTTTTTTTTTGTTTTTTTTTTGTTTTGTATGATGGTGCTTGCTATGGAAACATCCGTTTGCGATGATGGCTGGGTCCTTGTCCAACGACCTTCCGTCCCGTCGCATGCTCGATCCAGAAGGACACAGACCCGACTGACAACCGCTGCCGTTTGCCCGCAGAGACGAGAACTAGAATGGCTTCTCAATGAACTGCACGAGACGCTTCATAACCTCAAATCCGGTCTGGAGGACTGCTACGCCCTGCTAGCACCCGTCGATCCTGGTAGCACGCTCGTCGTGAGCACCCCGCGGAATGAGATCGTCAAGGGCCATATCACTCGCGTTGGAACGCGGATAGTCAAGGGCGTACGTACATATATATATATATATATATATATATGCACTCACCCATGTAATACCTTTTTCCCGACGAGCAAGAAACTGACACATACACAACTTCTCTCTACTAGACCCTCGCCCTCCGTCTTCGGACCCATCCCCAGCAGACCTACACCATCTCCCCGACCTCCCCAATCAGCCTCGCCCCGCTGACGACCCTCCACACCCTCCTCAACGATTCCGTCGAGCTCCTCACCCTGACGTTAACCCACACCACGCCCCCCTCGACACATCCCTCCTCCCCAGCCTCCCAACCGCCGCCCTCGCCGACCCACAGCACGGCAACCTTCCTCGCCGCCCAGCTCCTCCTCCTCTCTCAGTCCCTCGCCGAGGCCGCCTCCCTGCTCAAGGGGCCCCAGCCCCTGACGGCCTCCGACGCCACCTGGGTGTCCAAGTCGTGCGCGCCTGACCATTTCGTCCCGCCCACCAGCAGGGACCTGAGCGTCCACTGGGGCGTGCAGGACAGCTGTCTCGTGCTGTGGCTGCGCGCCCTCGAGCCCGCCGACGCCCCCGTCAGCGTCGGGCTCAAGCTGGCCCTCGCTATCGGCACCGCCAGGCGCATCGAGCACGACGAGGCCGACCAGGTGTTTGTCTATACATACCCGGAGGAGGGTGAATCGAGGACCAGCAGCAGCGGCGGCGGCGGGAGCGGGGCCGGAGGAGGAGGCAACAATAGGAGGGGGGGAAGCTCGGGTGGAGGTGGAGGTGGAGGAGGAGGAGGAGCCCTGCAGGGTAGCAATAATAGGGACGACCACCAGAGGGGTAATGAGGTGCAGGTGTATGTCAGGGAAAAGGTTCGAGTCGAGAGTGCAGATCCGAGTCTTTTATCGCTGAGTGCGAAACTGGCGGCCTTGATGAACACACTGGAGCTGGCGAGAGGCAATCTGGCTGCTGTCATGGGGGAGGAGTTTTAAGGTGTGGCATACGGCACAACTGTGGAGGAAGAGAGGGGGGGCTGATCGATACCATTTTTATGACGAGGCTCAATGCATATTATGCACGGCGTTCTAAGGCGAGAAGGCTACGGCAGGCGGGCTCTGATTGCGAAAGCTTGCGCTCCCATAGAAAAGGGCACACCAAATAGTCCAGTGATAATGGTTATGAACAATTCTCTCTTAAACTCTGAGTGTCAAGTCTGATTCCGATTACCTTTTTCCAGCGCCGTATCTCAAAAGCAGACAAGAGTAATCCATACATGCGGTGTGAGTAGGAGAAGCTCTGAAGCCCCTTCGCAAATGCCATAAAGAAGTTTCCAGGTAGACGACGAGCTCGAATCTCTTGATCACACTTCCCGATCATGCCACAGGTGACCAAGGCATGGGTATCAAGATCCTCGAGTGCATGGTCTGGATCAGCGGGACCGTCTTGTGCACCGTCTCCGCCCAGCCCGGTATGCGCCAGCAGTCCTCACGGCGGATCTTCCTCTCCTCCAGGTTGGCGAATTGCCACAGGTGGTGCACCGTATTCAGGTCACCAATCTGCACGAACCAGGCACCAACGCCCTCCATCACCTCTCGGCGGGCCTGCAGGCCCCTACGCCAGTGTGTCTCCCACTCGAGGAGGTTGCCAGGGTGGAGCGTGTAGGACCGCAGCTCGAAGACGCCGCCCAGCTGTCGGGGAGGGGTGGTGGGCCAGAAGCTAAACTCCTGCATCAGCGAGGTCTTCTTGCTCTCGATCAGCTTCTTTAGCTTGCGGTCGAATTCCGGGAACTCGGGGTGGTGTGAGATGGCGTTGAGAGAGCCATGGTAGCCGGTATAGCGCTGATACTCCCATATATGAACTATTTCTTTTGTTAGGCATGCTAGCCACAGTCTGGGGGGGGGGGGAGTTGGAGGGGGAAACAAGTAGCGGAAACTACGCACCAAAGGTATCACAATCCCCAACCTCTGTCCGCCAGCTTCCGACCAGATGAACCTTGTTCTCCGGCAGAGAAGCCATGCGGGGGTACCACTTGCCCACGAGGTCGACATATTCGTCCACCTTGTCTGGCTTGACCTGGTGGAATACGATACTGTGGACGTACTTTCCCCGGGCGATGACCTGCGAAAAGGACGCCTCGAGCTGCGCCTCGTGCTCTCGACCCTCCTTGGTACCGTAGATGAGCTTCGCCAGGGGGCCCTCCTTACGCGGTCCTTCTTTCTCGGCGAACTCCTTGGCCCGTTCTTCATCCCCATTGTTTAGTGAGCCCAGGCCCGAGGTGTCAGTATCATGGGAAGAGGAAAAGGCACGAGACGCACTGGCTTCCCGCTCCTGTTGAGCCGCCACCAACTGCTCCCTGAATGTCTTCTGCTTTGCGTTGAAGGACTCGTGGTTCTCAGGGTGGATGTCGCCAAGGGCGGGAGTACGCTTCGAGGACGCTGCCGACGTGGTGCTAAACAGCCGCACCGCGCTGGAGCACGGAGCAGCTGTGGTCGCCTTGGCGGCGGCACGTGCGAGGCGTCGTGACAGCATTTTGATGGTGTTGGTACTTGACGGAAGAACAAGTAGGAGAACAAAAACGGGAGTTCAGAACAAGGGTTTTAAGGGAGGGGAAAGTCTGGTATATCAAAGATGTGGTATTGAGATGCGGGTCCCGTTTCGTTCTGAGACGAGGATGGTACGATTGTGGAATGAAGTTTGGGCGAAGAATGCGCCGTGACAGATGGAGAAAAGAGATGGTTCAGCTTGTGAATGTGGGTGTGAACAACAATGCCGGTAGAGTTGGAGTAACGGTTGCCGTGAGGAGGGGTCCCGCGGGTGGTGGAGGTAGAGGTACACGTAGAGGTCAGGGCAAAACGTTGCCAATCGCAGCAGAAGCAGAAGACAAGGGGGGGTTTGTTTGGTTGGCGAGCTGCAAGACGGGAAGTCAGAGTGTCACCAGCCGTCAGAAGAGGGCCCAAGCTGCTCTTCCACGTGGACTGTTAATATGCGTCGGTAGACCAAAGACGGACCGAAGCAGCTCTCGGTTAGATGCAGCAATCAATATGAAGGAGGGCCGTCTTGATGTTCGATTGGCCGCTAGGAAGGAAGCTGTGTGGTAATAAAAGAATCCCGAAACATAGAGCTCTCCCCCGCACTTTGTGACGAGGTATGTGGTGTTGTTGTGTGCAGTTGTACTTTGTGGTTGGAAGGATGAGGACAGCTCCCCCAAGTCCAAGTGAGGGAGCTACAACACAAGGCAGCCCCCCAGAACTGGATCCCGGCTAAAGCTGGGGTAGATGGGGGGCAGGGGATGATGTCACCTCAGCTTGCTCAGGATAGCAGGGGTTCGCTCTAGGAGAACGGCAGGGGGTGTGTGCAGAGAGCATAAATGAGATTGCTGACATAATACTGTCGAGCTTGCAAGATTGCATGTGCTGCCTCAGGCCACTATCGGGAACCCGCGCCGGTACAGCTCGAAAAAGGCTCGAACAACCAACGACGTCGCACCTTGGAGCCGTTCTGTTGAAAGCAAATATCACCACCCCATTCCGACTCTCCCTCATAATAGTCGAGATACCCACTCATTCAAGATGTCTTGGCTCGGAGTCACCCCCTTCAAGAAGTTCCCGGCGCCCGTCAGTACGTTAATTGCTATCCGAACACCCCCTCTGTCTGAAGCGCTTTTTACTGATGTTCCTATAGTGAAGCCGATGGCCCCGTTCTTCGCTGCTGGTACGTAACCACTGTCGAGCTCGAATCCCACCCACAATCGAATTCGACAATGCTCTCTTGTCGTGGTTGCGGGATATTGGAGTGCTAGATTGAGAGAGAGAGAAAGAAAGAGGAAGCTGACGAGAGAAACAGGTCTCGTCATCGCCTACGGCATCAACGCCGCACAAAACGCGTCCATGAAGAGTATGTCTCCCTGCAAGGATGAATCTTGCGTAGCGCTTGCAAAGCTGACATTATGAAACCAGGCGATGAGTTCAAGAACGACCCCAGGAACCCCCTTGCCAAGGCTGGTGGTGCACACTAAGATGGACGCTCGACGACCGAGGAGCAATGAGGGAAGCGAGTTGACGATCGGAACCGATACGACGATCGACCTGGCGGCTTCTGAAAATGGCATTCGGTGTATTATAGACAGCATCTAAACGAAAAAATGGATCGGGTTCCTTGACGACCAGATGTCACGACCGCGAGCCTTTTACTCCGCTGTGCATCAGTGTTTTACGGTCCTATTCGAACTCCAATCGAGACTCGCCTTGCATGTGTAACATACTTCCTGGTGTATATGAACAAGGCTGGCCGGTATATGCTCAAGTGACACTCTCGCTGCCACGGCCATGTAGATATCACGTGCGAGTCAGACGGCTGGTTCGCAGTACACTTGTACATACGACCAATGTTGGGTTTGACCTCTTAATATTGTTATACAAGATGAACCAGGCCACTCCAAATCTATGGCATCAGGGTGCAAAGGTCCTGTCTATGCTGTCGCTTCTGACACATGGCTTGAGCTGCGCGTAGTGACTTTGCTCCGAGCCCAATTTCTCAATAGCTATGTGGCGAATACTCGTGCGTGGAGAAGCACCAGGTCCTCGATGACTCGGTATATATATGTTTGTGGCTGGAGTGATCTCAGACAGGCTCTTTGGCCTTGCGACTACGAACATAGTATGCCTAGTCCACCACAAGACACGGATGCGTTTTCCTCCACGCTAAAGCTTTTCTCGTTACGGATGACGCTGATGCTCAGTCAGGCCTTCAGTCTCTTCCTCTTCATTCGTTTCCTATTCGATCATTGCGTTAGGGGAACAACTGGTACCGCATTGTTGCAATCAATAACACTTTCATTTCAAGGCTAGGTCTATCCTCTATTCAGCGAGCACAGATTGAAGCTAGGAAGCCTTGAAGAACAGCTAGTCCGCAGTGCCCTTCCCCGGTTCCATATGGCATCATCGCCATTTGAGTCCAGGATGAATGTCATGACCATCACCAGCCGCCTCTCTGACTGACATATACAGCCCGGCCCTCCTGTAACCTGTACGCGAAATACGTGCGTAGCTTGCCATGTGTCGAAGTAATAACGATACCTCCGGCCAGCACTGTTATGAACGGCTCCCAAGCCTTTTAATTTGCCGTATTCCACTCTATACAGTATCACTTCGCATCATATATTGCGCCGTTGTTTGTTGCAGAGGTGTCCCGGTCCGTTGCAGCAGAACGCTCTGGATGTCTTCTCTCGCAATTGTGGGTTCCCTCGGAACATCGTCTTCGCTTGTCCCTCCAAGAAACAAAGATCCAATCATCTGGGACGCCGTGGCCATGCATTGTATATAAAGGATCTCGAGACGCTCAGTTCCTAAACTTTGGTTGTGGTCGTTGTATCCGTTGGCGATACTGGCGGCGGGCTCTTCGACTTCGGCCGGTACTTCGGTTCCAGTATCCCAAGCTTCAAAAGAAGAAAAAAATGCATTAGCACCTCAAGACATCCGCTCTGTGATCAAGATACCCACCATTGAAAGAAACCTCCACACCGTATCCGTCGGCTGTGCCCCAACACCGATCCAGTACTTGGCCCGGTCGATGTCGATCCTGATGTCCTTGTGCAGCTTTCCCGACGTGTCGTAAGAGTCCTTCTTCGGTATTGGGTCGTACGTTCCTATGACCTCGAGAGGCTTGCTGTTTCGTGCCGTCCTGCAATATTTGGAAGGCGAATTGGTTAGCCACAAAGCGATCTTGGAGACGAGCAGAGCGTGCGTGGAGCAGGCTGTACCTTGCATGTGCGACGACGATATTGTAAAATGGTGAGTTGGTCCGACCGAAGCGGGCGAGTCTGAGTTTGACGACCATGGCTGCGCTTGTTTGGCTCGACGAGGTTGCTCCAGCCAGCGACGGTGAATATACGCAGTTGAGGTCGATGTGGTGGTAATTGCCGGCCTGCAACTTTTTGGGTGGGTCTTCAGCTCACATTGAGAGCCCAATCAGCAGGGGGCTGGCTTAGTCATTCCTCGACTGGCGTGTAAGTGACGTCGCCGGGAGCGGTTTCCCAATATCCAATAAACTCCGGGACAAGCTCCATATGAGGTTCTGATATTTTGGATGACATTTCCATCTTTCCCTTACTGAATCCGTTCGGGTCACGCGAAAGCCGAAAATTCGAAAGATTTCGGACCCCTTTTGAGACTTCCACCGTCAGACAAGGACGACTTCACCATGGGACTAAAGGCGTGTTTCTCTTCCCCTACGTTACAAATCCACCTTGCTGAAGGGGCACGCACTGACAGATTTCAGTACCTCGGCGCGAAAGCTGCTGCGGCCCTTGACAAGGAGCTCATGAGCACAGGAGCTTTCTCTATCGACCAGCTCATGGAGTTGGCAGGCCTCTCTGTATCCCAAGCTGGTGAGATCCGTCACTCTCGCCTCATTTCGCTACCGCAGCAGGGCGACATCGTAGTAGGTGCCACACATCCTGAAATAGGCTGACTGAGATCTTCAAGTCTACCGTGTCCATCCTCCAAATAATGGCCGCAGGGTCCTGGTCGCATGCGGCCCTGGGAACAATGGTGCGTTACCAGATGATGGCTCCCGTGTCGAATGCGCAACTGATGCTAAGTAAAATCATGCATGACTCAGGAGGCGATGGACTCGTTGCAGCACGACATCTCTTCCAATATGGCTACCAGCCAACTATCTACTACCCAAAGAGGAGCAAGAATGAGTTGTACCAGGTGAGAAATCCAGTCCGATTATCGTCTTTGCAACCAGGTCTGAGTGGCCCAGACGCCAGCTTCTTCCGGTCACCAGGACCGCATAGAGCAGGGATGCCATTCTCTTCAAACCCATTACAAGACATTATGCCTTTCCCTCCGGCCACTCCTGTGTTGAAATATTCCACCCTCGCCATTCCTTTTCCTTCTACCCTCATCCAGGAAGGCTCTAAAATTATAGAGACGAGGCTGACCAGTTTTTTCCCTCTTTCTCTTTGTTCCCCCACAGCGTCTTGCCAAACAACTAGAGGACCTCGAGGTACCTTTCGCCGACGATTTTCCGACTGCCATCAAGTCCACCGACCATATAGTCGACGCAGTGTTCGGTACGTTTTGCCATTCGTGTGTTCCCGCACTTGGGCTGTGATGTGTGCTCACAGATCGCAGGTTTTAGTTTCTCGGGAGAGGTCCGAGAGCCATTTCCGGCCGTGATTAAGGCCATGGAAGAGACGAATCTCCCCGTAACCTCGGTCGATGCCCCGTCGTCCTGGAACATCGAGGATGGGCCACCGTCATCAGGACTCGGTAGCACGTTCAATCCTACCACGCTCATCAGCCTAACAGCCCCAAAGCCTCTGGTGAAGTATTTCAAGGGCCGTCACTTCATTGGGGGAAGGTACGTACTGCTTCCAACTATCTTTCCTCCATTCTCCAAGACCGACCTGCTGAACATGATGCCAGGTTCGTGGCCCCAGCCATTGCCAAGAAGTTTGACTTTGATGTGCCCGACTATCAGGGGATCGATCAGGTCGTAGAAGTCGGTACCAACGAGCAGAAGCTGTGAAGTCGTTGGTCGTAAGGGCGCGCTGGTTGCTGGTTTGCTATGGTTTCCCAGTAGGGCTATGTTTCTGCCGTCGCAAATCGGGGTGTCGATGGATGTTAACTAACCACACACCCGCCAGACCGGCTATTTGGGCACACGGGGCTTGGACACCGCCCTCCGACCATGTGCTCTTCGCAGGTGGTGGTGTCGGCAGAGCAGCCAGTATCCAGGCGGTATGTCGGACACAATTTGACGAATATAAGATACTCCTTCCCGCAGATTGGGCAGCCGCAAGTGTGTTTCTCACACATCAAGTCGGAACATGCGGGAGTCTCCAACAAAATTTGAAGATGACAACTTGAATTAGCGGACAAGTAAAAATGCATTGTCGACAAAAACATGGAACTGTGCTGATGATATGCACGGGAACGGGCGCAGCTTTTCCTCCCTTTGGGGTCTTGTCAGCATGCTGGCAACACTGGAAATCTTGTCCCGTCCAGGGAGAGTATACAACACCTGTTCCACTACACTAACATAAAAGTTGGGGCGACCGAACGACAGCTGTCATTAAGCCGCCTCGGGAGCGAGTGAGTGTTTTGTCGTATTTTTTTGCCACAATACTATGGTGTTGAGGAGTACACAGCCTTGGCAGTATAGTATCACTGCTGTGGCTTTCTTGTTGGAGAGCCGGGAGGAGGTGTGGCGATGCAGCGAGTGGACACTGAGCACAGCTTTGCGAACACAAGGAACGTCGTTCGTCCAGCACCCTCGCCTGACTTGACTATAGACCAAAAAACTCGAAAGGGCCGAACCAGCCTGCGGAAACCGAGCAGCAAGTCCTACTTACCAAACAATTATGATCTTACCGAGAAACGTCCTTGCGACTTCTGTTTCCTCCGCAACAGCACCTTCGTCCTGAACTGGGGTTGCTTACAGGATGAGCCGGAGCATTTGCTCCTTAGCCGCTAGGATAGGCCCGTGCCATAGGCGCTTACCACCAGCCAAGTCACTATCGCAGGGCCCCTCCGCACGCTGAACATCCGGGTCTAGGCCCAGTGGGCCGTCGATCGACGTAAACGGGGAGGTTCCTATAAATCGCCACTACTCTTCCCTGCATTTCCGATCTGATATGCAGAGACGTCCAGAGCCATCGAACAGGAACAAAAAGAGAACCCACCACGACATTTCTCAGCAGCACCTGGCGCCCTGCGCCGCACACCAAGCTGCACAACATGGTTTGCGGCGTTCGCCATCTTTCATGAATATGCAATAAATGAATGTCTCTTCTTTTCCTTTTTTCTTCTCTCGCACTTGAGCCGAAAATTCCGAGGCATGCTGATGATCCGCAAGCCTTGGGCCACAAAACCGACCAACAAGCGACGATCATACCAATACGGCTTTCACGCAAGAGGTCCGAGGCGGGGGAAAGGGGGGGAGGGGCTGATCACTGCAGGAAGGACGCAGGCAAATCACGTCTAGGCGGCAGTGTGCCGGCTAAGTGGTCACGCATGTTGCATGCAAAGCCTGTCAGTCACAGTTACCACCAGGGGTTGTGAACAGAGCGGGCTTCTCTGTGTTTTGAATCCTACAGCGAGCACGTGAGACGTGCCCAAAAGGGAAGAAAAAAAGAAAGAAAAAAAGAAAGAAAAAAAAAAGGAGAAAGAGAGAGAGAGAGAATAGTTGAGGAGGAAGGGGGGGGGGGTGATTGTCCGCCCTCCAAGGGTACCATACCAGATCTGTCCCGGTTGAAGTGTTGATCCGGTAAATCCGGAGAAGGATCCTTTGAACTTTCCAACATAGGAACTTCTAAAGAAGACTATTGTATCCTCGAGTGCAAAAAGTCTTGACGGCGGCAGGTTCCAGGGGTTGACACGACCCGCCACGGTGGACCCCGCCCTGCGGAACAAAATAATTGCCATGTCTCTACGTAATGGGTCGATTAATTAGTCCAGTCGACCAGCCTAGATCTGCGAGATCAACAAACCCATAGCTATGATCTTTGTAAACTGTTGAGGTGGCAGAAGGCCAAGAATCTGAAGGGCTGTCTTCCCTCCTGTACGACGTCGACTTCACCAGCAAGAACACTCTATGAAGTACTTGGAGCCAACTGATGTGCAAGACGAGGCCACGCAGGGCCAATGCATCTACGACATCCCAGGTTACAAACGTTCCGGATCCAGTGCGAGGACTAGTCTCGGCAGAACGCAGGTCAACGTCAAGGCTAAACTCGGGGAATCCAACGCGGTGGTACTGTCTAAACCCTCTCGGGGAATGCAGACCCAGCAAAGTTTAAAATCTAGGCCTGATCATCTTCATGAGGCTGATCAAGCACTTCGGAATAATATGTGCGACGCCTACGTCGTTGTCCGACTTCTAATGTCGCCACAGGTGGCTGCCGTCTTGGGGCTCCAGCTCCAGCTTCAGTGTTTTTTCCGTGGAAGCGCTACGTCAGATTCAAAATTAATATAAAAATAAATTTTATAAAAAAAGATCACAAATGAAAAGCAGAGATACAAATCAGCATCACCATGTACATCATCACGACGATCAACTACCGTGGTCGCGTCTTACAAAACCTCCCGCGCCAATGTCGATCAGCAAAGATCTCGTGTTCTGCAAGAACCAAAAACTTGTGCAATTCTAGTATTGCCAATCACATTTCCCGAGGCACAGGTTCCTGTCGATCTATTTCCCCCTTCAAGAGACCATTGCAACTGCGTGACCTCTTCCATTCCGAGCAGCCCGGTATTCTCTCCACTCTCAGTGGCTAACCTTTCACCGGATCTCCTCCGTGATCGTCGTTGATAAAGCCCCAGTCTGCGCCACAGCGGCATGTCGATCGCAGTATCGCCACCAGTATATTCAGGTTTTTCTCATTCCCATTGGACTGAGCCACAAACCCCCTGCCCGTCCCATGCACCTTTCACTAGGTGATCTCGTGGCTGAGAAGAGTGGTAGTGAGGTCTTCTTTTTTTCACCTCCTCCATCGCGGGTTCGGCCACAATCAAGTTCGACTTCATTCCATCCATCCGCTACTAAGCTGGCCTATTCAGCAGAGCCTTTGCCACCGTCATCTCGATGTTGTCGACCAGCTTCCACAGGTTCCCAATGAGCATGTGATGATGGACAGGTCTGCGGCGGGCGGCGCAAAGCCTGCCAAAACGACTTGCGTGTCGCCCCCCCCCCCCCCAATATTGAGGCGATCTGTGCAAACACCGAAAATGGTGCTCGGTCAGGATTCACGGCTGGACCTTCCCCCAGGGATGAGGTATAGCGTACGCGAAAGGCGATGTCAAAATTTTTCTCGTACATGGCGCTGGGGGAAACACAGAAGCAGCCTCGCGTTCTGCATATCAGCGTGTCTTTGGTTAGCACCCACTTCCTGACCGAGGGTGGCAACGCCCGCGCTGCTTAATTCTCCTGGTGTCGAATCATCAGCTGCTAATGGCTCATGCCGCTGGTGTTAGGCATCATGATGTCCTCAACGGAGACAGCTCCGGCCACGGCTGATCAGCCACAGTCATTTTCTCCCACTCGAGAGAGAAGCCCTGACTTGGAGAAAAGAGAAATCCTTGCGATATTACTTCTGCAAGGTCCAGCTCCCCATCTCATGGGCCCTTTTTAGCTCTCCCTCCTTCCCTTGAACCAGGAATCGCCTCCCGGCGCGACTCGTAAACCCAGTCGAAGTTTCGTGGATAGGTTCGCGGATAGCTTCGCGTTTCCAGCAGTGTTGTGGGTCTGTTCAGGAGCGGAAGCTCCGGCGCGGCGAGATGATGGGTTCTTGTCTAACTGTACAGTATATGACGGTACTTTATCAGTGTTGCTACGCTAGATGGGGCATGAATGGGACAGTCTTGTTATTCTGCTGCCTGGATGAACGGAAAACTGGGAAATGGTCTTACCTGGGGAAGTCCTACAAGGTTACCCTCCCCCTTGCCCCAAGCCTTAGAACCAACTGTTGGCCGCACACTCCTCGCAGGACCGCCTGAAGTCTTCGGGATCCTTGGTGTCCTCGTGAACGTCGAAACAGGCCACGCCTAGAACCCGCATCGGGCACGGCGAGAACCATGTCATGTCGATGGAGTTACACATGGAGCACTGAAGAATCGTAATACTACACATTGTTCGCTTTGCTGTGGTTAACTGACATGATCTTTGGCCTGCCTGTGGTCAGTCGGGGGCGGTCGGTCTGTTTCTGGCTGCTCTTGGCCGGGTTTTTAAAGGGTTTATTATACTCTGGTCCGCCAGCGGGCAAGCCCCTTTGGGCTCACAGCGGGTTGATGTGGCTCATGCACGGTTGCAGAACCGACACGCAGACTGCTCAAAATGGGAGGTTCAATCACTGTACTCGGGTTCTTTCCTCCCAATCCTCCCGTGCTTTCTATGGTATCGGATATTCCTCCTGGCTGCTTCAACAGCTGGTCTGTCACCAGCGTATAAGGTGGCACTATCCCTGATTACTAGACGACTTTTGCTTAGAAGGGCGGATCAAGTCTCAGAGAACAAATAGAAAAACAAAGGGGGAAAAAACCACAAAAGTTGCATATCATCATCAGATATTTCGTGATGAATACTGCGCAAAGCTGTGTGAGCCCAAGAAGCCAGGACACCCGATGCACATCGCTTGTCATCTTGACCGCGTTTTGAAAAGTTCACTTTCGTCAAGCCAGCACAGCGACCTCATACCTCCCAAACCACTACTGACATTATTCGAATCGGGATTGCTTTTTCTGTCGCAAGATTGGTACGAATCTGCTTTCTCAGGCAGGTAGTGTCACCGTTTCTTCCTCCTCGTTTTCTTGTGAGTTTCACCTTGACTCCTTCTGCCATCCTATGCGTTGAACGGAGCAGGTTATGGAGGGTTTTCAAACTGTTATGGTACGTCCGTCTCATCAGTCTCAGCAACTCCTCGTCCCCTCCAGTGCCATATTCTGTGCAGAAAATGATGCTGGGAATTGTTGAAGCGATCATGTGCATTCTGCCTTGGCCTCGAGCAATTCTTCCTCAGCTAGGATGGCAGCGCCTTCGGAATGCCCAAGGAACTCCGCAGTCTTCATATTTATTCATCCAGCTACATTCTAAATATCTCTTTCAGGCGTCTCTGCCTTGCAGGAACTCGATACAATTTCCCCGATCCTTCACAGCCAGCACCATACAGTGCTACGCCCATTTCATCCCGCTCCTCCCAGCTACTACTAGTCTACTATTACTCGAGCCCTGAGGCATGATTACCTCGTCGATATCCCTCTTAAGCCCGCCCTCGTCGGGAAACACGCGCCGCGGCTCGACATGACCCTCCTGTACCGCCAATAGCACCGCCCTGGACTCCCGAACATCAACCACCCCTTCTGAAACAAGAAGACTGATAAAGATCCACCAGTGCGCCCGTATGACACGCAGCCTCGAGCGCCGTCGACGAGTGCGAGTTGGAATTGGGGTCGGCACCGTGCTTCAGCAGCCAGCGCGCCAGGCTTCGCGTGCTGGACCCCAATGCCTCCATCTCTCCAATCGTGTCTAGACAGCCGCCGCTGTGGGCGAGCGTGCAGAATGAAGGCGTCGCCGCAGTGATCAAGGCTATCCCAACTGCGCCGGAGTATGCACTCAAACGTGAGGATGTGACGGCCCGCGAGGAGGATATCTACAGCGTCGATGTGGTCTCTACTCAAATCTACCAGGAGACTTTGTCTTGTTGGCTCCAGACCTGGGAAGGTCTAGGTGTCTAGCAGGTGCTGCAGCTCGTTATGATTGTTTTGCTCCGTTGCTGGTGTATTAGATCCGAGATCTCAGTTGGAAGTGGTGGGAGGAGGCGTGGTGTGTGACACTTAGTTGCTAGTCCACAACCCTGATGGGGTTTTGGCTCAAGAAAGACAAGATGTGAGTATATTGAGATGGCCAGAAAGTCTTTTCATTTATTCAGGGAGTGAGGGCTGGAAAAAGAGGAGAGGGGGCAGGGGCCAGAGCCTGCTTGACGTGTCCATTGCCCAGTTGGGTGGTGCAACATCGGCCACAAAACAAATGCGTTGTCTCCTTATAAAGATCGCTTTCTTTCCCATGGCATTCCATTTTCGATTTTTCTTGTTTAATAAGTTTTTTGTTTTTTATCCTCGCAAGCGGTTCTCTTTGGCTGTCATCTGAAGAACAGGGAAACGCAAGGACAAGCTACCAATAAGTCTATCTGACTTCGGCTGATCTTAGCAGCAGGGTAAAACATCTCGAACGATCCTGCCGCTTGTGAGGACAGGGCTCTTCTTCTCAATGATAGGAGGTCAAACATCATGACTCGCAGGTTCAAGCAGGAGTACGGGACTCACAGCAACCTTTCTATATCAGCAGCAAGTACACTGCAAAACTACCCGTCTATACTTTCAAAAAATATTGAGGGGAAGAAACTTGTATGTAGACAGGTTTAGAAGTTGTTGGTGATATTACGATTATGGTATTACTATTATTAATTATAAGTTCTGAATCTTGATTATCCTTTCTGATCCAGTGATGCACAGTGTCTTTTCATTAAGCACGTGGTAGGGGTGCAAGTCAGGAGCCTCGCCAAGCTCCTCTTCCACCAGAGCAAGGAGCCTCTCTCGCAGCCTAAGCTCGCTCGTCATCATCCGACTACTCCATATCATCCTCGGATCCTGGCTCAACGTGCTCTCGTCACGGTAGAGAACCAGCATCTGCACGTTCTTGAGACCATGTTTTTTGGCCTCATCCACGTCCCCAAGCAGTCTCTTGAGCGTGTCCTGCATACGACCCTCCACCAGATGCGCGAGGAACGCATCGTACCGGATCTGTCCTGCTTTCGGATGGCTGCGGTAGCGTCCTGTCACCGCCACCCCCATACCGCCCGCCAGACACTGAATCTGCAGGCCCTTGCCGAACTCCTGGGCTTTCTGGAAATCATCCCAGACCTCTATCGAGTCCTGGTCCGGGTCGCGGGGTTTGGGCTTCGTGAGCTTGTTGATGGATGGGTTGTTGAATCTTGTGGGCGAGAGTAGTGAGGGCCGGAGGATAGATGTCGGGAAGCCCGGAGATTTGGGGAAGGAGGCCTTTAAGGGCGACCAGCCATTACCCGAGTAGAGACCAAGAGCGTTCTCCTTGGGCCTCTCGAGTTGGTGGATGACGATCGTCCCGTTGAATCGCTGTTGGCGAGCTAATTTCGTTTGGAGAGACATGAATGCGTCGGCCTTGGTGGTGTGAGAGCGTGGGTGAGGGTCAAGGTGCTTCGCATCCGATGCTGGGATTTTAACGTCCTGAGACGCTTTGATAATCTTGTTTGTGTTTTATCAATAGTGTGTTCTCGCTGCGAGAGTAGTTACTCCTCTACTAATATAAGCCAAGGAGCCAAGGTTTGGGAGCAATGTGCTGGAATTGAGAAAAACCCGCCGAGGATCGATTGTTCTGATTTGATTTGCTTTAGAATAAGAGCCGGAGAAACAGCGCAGCAGCCTGCAGCGTTATGCAATCAATAGCCTCCTTGTCTTCGCTTCACTATTGAACCGGACAAACGTAAGAAAATCTCTCCATGTACATACCTGTGACGCAATCAAGTGCTGCTTATTATTATCATTAATATGACCATTCAATAAAGAAAGGTTTTGCTTTGCCAGTATTGATGATTGGGGGGAAAAATATAGGGCGGAAGTGGATGAAGAGCAAGCTCACTCATCAAGGATTACTTGTGCGTGGTGGTGGGGGGCTGCGGTACAGAAATACTGCCAAGAGGACAGCGAAGATCAATACATGGCCTGGGCTATGGAGACCTCGTTCGAAACGGTATGCTGCGAATCTGGGGCTGGTGATGGGATAGTCCAGGCGTGCGACCTATTGAGCGACCACAGTAAGCTCAACCCCATGGTTCGGTGCCTACGACGGAAGTGTATACCTTCGTTTGATCAAGACAGAAGATTCTGAAGTTGTAAGTACGCAAAAGAAAGTAGAATCGACTTTTGAATTCCCTGTTATGATATATTTAATTTAATGACGTGGTTTTTTTAAAGGCTTTGGAAGTGGTTGCTGAGCGCACTCAGGCCCGAGGCTGGCAGAGCGTGCCACTTCCATCTCCAAGAGCAGCCACTACCGGTATAATCTCCTGTCATAACATAATTTCTCAAGCACCTATAGCATTTTAAAGTGTCGTTCGTTCCTTGGGTAAAGAAATGACAAAAAATCTCTTCGAGGATCGGTTGAAACTAGGACTTGTCAGTGGTCACCGACACTGGATTGGACCCTGCCTTGCCCGGGGGGGGGGGGGAGGCGACCTTACCTACGGCCATCCTGTGTCAGCCTTTCTAGGCACAGATAAATCCCTGCTCTTCGGTAGAATTTCTTGGAGGCATAAATATCATGAGATCAGGCAACAGTCTCATGAACTTCATCCTTGTCAGGATGCATCGTACGGGCATGGCAACCGGGCTCGTCTCTCACAGGCACGTAGACTGAATTCTGTCAGCCGTGTCTGTGAACGGACCGGCTTGACAGACGAAAACGAAATTAATGCACATGACTATGGCTCAAAATTCGTGGAACGAATGCAAAATGTAGGAGTAGCAAGGGGGTTTCGTGAGCACAGCACGTCGCAGGACGCAAATGTCCAGTACATTTGACTCCATGCACCATGTCCTTTGGTGGGCCAATGCCTCAGCTTCATGTTTCTCGATCTCACCCATTCCCCTGCTTGAAGCATGCTCAGGTGTGTTGTGTTGTTAGTCTTTGGAAATGATCATCTTGGACTTGCTTCATCCTCCTCAATTGTCTGGGCCTTTAGTTGTTAAATGCCAAAAGCGTTGCAGTTGATAAGGGTTTTTTTCTTCTTTTCTTTCTTCTTGAAAACTGTTTTTTGAATGCCGCCCAGTCTATCTACATACCAATCCTGAATTGCTGCTGAATCTGCTTGTGCTACCCGACTTCTTTCATCCCCGGGAAACCGAACATTATGTCTAGTAGCCGTCCTTGCCCCACTTGTTGTACTTGTCGTGCAGCTCCTGGAGGTTTGTGTCAGCAATTGTCCCTCCTCGCAGGTTCCTGATCATCCACTAATCGTACCTTGGGCAGGGTGACGTTGGGAACGACAACGGTGTTGACGGCGCTGGGGGCGTCCTTGGGCTCGGCCGACCTGTCACCGCCGGGGTAGTACTGGTACTTGCCCTCACCACCGGTCTCCCAGGGGCTGCCGGCATGAGGGACCTTTTGCTCGGATGTAGACGAAGTCGGCGTACGTCCTGTTCGGGGTCTCAGTCTTCTTTCTTCCACCATCTTCTTCCTCAATCTCCCCGTCGCCACGTACCGAAGTAGAATCCAGCACCGCCGAGAGCGGCAACCATAACGGCTCCGAGGATCTAGAGTTTATCGCCCATCGTCAGCGCCCGTCCGTGATTTTGTTCCTCTACATATTTCCTTTGACAGTGCGCCCAAGGTGTCGAGAGAGTCGTTGCGCGTGCGGGTCGGAATTTGACGCACCATAAGCTCGGGGTTACGCTTGCTCTCCTGCTTCAGAAGATGCTCGCTGCCGTTGGCCTGCTGGGCCTGTAGCCGGCGGACGCTGGTAGAGAAGGCACGGGTAGCAATTCTGGATGCCATGACTGCTCTTTAGAGGATCGTGACTTTTGCCTGTGGAGAGGGAAGGGATGGATTTCGTTTGGCTGGTACAACGGGAGTTCGAGATGTTTGTCGTCAAAGAGACGTCAGGATGGATTGCAGGTGGTGCTCTCGTACGATTCCACCCGCTGTGGAGCTCCAAGGGCGGCCGGAATGACATAATGGTCTTTTGATTGGCTGGTGGCTGACAAAGCTTCTCATTGGTCAATGCCTCCATAAGTGCATTGCTACAGTACGTACTGTGTACATATCACAGTACTGCGGTATATGCACGGCCGGCAGACAGCCCAAGTGAGGCGGCAGACAGCTGCTAGATTTCTCATTTGCGACCCCATCGCCCCCATGCCTATTACGGTACCCTCCCCCCTTCTTCATGGGCCAAGGCAGCCACAATCTCAACCTGACGAGTAGTGCAGGACCAACAGGACCATGTAGGCACCCGCTGGGCCTGAGCGGCGTGTGCCTCAATCTGCAAGGGGCTGGAATTGATGATGTGATTCGAAACCCATCCTTGCACCTATTCTTTTGTGACTCGACCGTTTCGTTTCACGACACAATCGATCACACACTCTGTCTCTAGGGAACCTCGTCGTCTTTCACTTCTCAACGATATCATCTATCAGGTGCGTCGCAGGGCCCGTGATCGATCAAACGGCATCTGGAATCCTCCCCTATGGACCCTTCTCAACGCCCTGACGACCAGTCGCCTGCCCACGGAGAATAACGTCCCCTGTGCAACCCGGGTGGAACAACGGGGCGACCAACCAGCCATAGGCCCATAGCCATAGCCCTGCCGAATCGAAAGGATCCGGATCCAATACCGCAATACGCGAGGGAGCCCGAAAAGAGCAGTTCGTCCAGCGCGCTGTCCGTGCGGACCTGATTATCTCTGAATCATTTGACGTGAACTGTCATCGCCGTCATCCTCTTCTCTTCTTTCTCCTTTTTTTTCTTCCCTTCCCTTTCTTCGCCGCCGCCGCCATCATCGTCCTACCTCACGTCACTCTTTTGACCATCTGCGCCTCGTTGCGCTGCCACTCCTTTTTAAACATCATAATCACATTCTACTTCTTTTCATTGGGCTACCTCAAAACCCTTTTTCCTTTCCTTTTCTCTCTCTCCCTTTTTTAATTTCCATTTTCGGGCGCCGAAATTGCATAAGTACTTAATTCACACTCCCGCGCGAACTTCCTTTCACAGAGTCCAAGCACAGTACAACGTCGCAATCTCCCATCAACACGATCCGGGAAGTGCCCTGTACCAAAAGAAATCTTCAGAAAGACTAGCACACGAGACAAACCTCGAATCCTCCCCATTTATTCTGAGCCAACTCTTGATCCCCGCTGCATTCCTGGATCGCCTTCGTCGACCTGCACAGGAACATGAAGTTGTAGCACGACGATCCCACACGAGACAGACGACCTGACGTACCCTGCAAACCGGAAACTTTCTCGGAATTCAGCGCCTAAACCAAAGATAGGAACGGCAACATGGCATCTCAGGAGGGCTCGAGATCGAATACCCCAGCTGGCGGCACAGGCGGCGGCGACGACGATGCTGGCCCCCAGTATCCCGGCAGGACAATTGGTGAAGGTCCGCCGAGTATCATATCCTCGCGCATGACTGATATCGGAACAGAGGACGGTAGAGAAGGCGAGGCGCAAAATGCAAATAGGCAGAGCCAGAGGCCATCGCAGACGAGTACAGTCAAGTCGGCTATCTCCTCTCAGAGAACGCCCGCAGCCTGGCCGCAACCTATGCCGCTCCGCCGGGGACTGTCTGGGAAGGGGAAAAGAAGCAGTCTCGCTGGGAGTGTCGGGGGGAGCTCAACCGCAACCGGGGGCCGGCCTGCCAGCTCCGCCAGCCGAAGTCATGTCCCATCTGTGCAGTCGTCTGCCTTCTTCCGACCGATGAGCTCCCAAAAGCTTCAGGCGCAGCGAGGCGCAACGCGACCGTCCACCATGAGCAGACATGTGGAGGTGATTGGCAGTGGCGACGAGGAGTCCCCGTCGAGCCCCCAGTTCGGCGCCAACGTTGTGCGCCATAGCATCACATCGAACACAGCATCGGGGCGATTGGTGACGGATGAAACTCCGCCTTCCCGTGGTACCGAGATGAGCGGCCATGGAACCTACGATCGCCACACTGCACACACCAGGGACAGCGTGACCGACAGCGTGCGGCCTCTGCGAAAGAAGACGGCGGAAGAGAAAGGCCTGCAGGTCGCGACGGATAGGCCATTCGACAACAAAGGCCAGCCATCGCCCCTAACGGCTCAGTCGATCCGGTCGAGCTTCATGATGAGGAATGGCGCCGGCTCGCACGCATCCAACCGTGAGAGAGAAGGCGCCGAGAAACTTGGATCTGCGGACTCGTCTCCTCAGTATCAAGGTCATGAATCACCCCACCAACGGCCGCACAAGGCAGAGGCTCCGCAGCCTGTGAGGCGTGAGATCAGCCGCAACTGGGAATATTTCACCGGAAACACTGTCTTTTGCCTGGGAGGCAGGTTTCAGAACACCAGATCTCGCCCAGTCAACATTGCGACCGGTACCTTTCTAATCCTCCCTTGTATACTATTCTTCGTCTTCTCTGCTCGCGACCTCTGGAACGACGTCTCCCCGGCGGTACCAATCATCTTTGCCTACATTACTTTCCTCTCCGTGTCTTCTTTCTTCCACGCCTCTGTCACCGATCCTGGCGTAGGTTTCTTCTTTGCTTTACCTTCTCTTTACCCCCGTGATCTCGTCACGCCTGCTGACTCTTGTTTAGATCCTGCCACGCAACCTACATCAGAACCCCCCGCCCGATGTTGACGAGGACCCGCTGAGGTTGGCTCCGCCAAGCACCGACTGGATTCTGATAAAGTCAGCCGAGTCTTCGACGGCAGCCATGGAAGTGCCCACCAAGTACTGCAAGACATGCCAAATCTGGAGGCTTCCACGAACGCACCACTGCCGCATGTGTGATAACTGCGTCGAAACGTCGGACCACCACTGCGTGTGGCTCAACAACTGCGTGGGCCGACGCAACTATCGTTACTTTTTCGCCTTTGTCTCGTCCGCGACCGTGCTGGGTCTCTACCTCGTCGGCACCTCCCTGGCGCAGATTTTGGTGTACATGAACCGCGAGAAAGTCACATTCGCACGTGCTATCAACCACGACGCTGTGCCTTTTGCGATGGTCATCTACGGGCTCATCGGCTCCCTCTAC
The DNA here is from genome assembly GCA_014850475.1 of Cryphonectria naterciae. Taxonomy (NCBI): domain Eukaryota; kingdom Fungi; phylum Ascomycota; class Sordariomycetes; order Diaporthales; family Cryphonectriaceae; genus Cryphonectria; species Cryphonectria naterciae. The sequence continues at coordinate 242,320 of JACWST010000006.1, forward strand.
CCTGGCGCACTTACAGTCTACCACGTCTACCTGATGGCCCGAGGCGAGACCACGCGCGAGTTCCTGAACTCCCACAAGTTCCTCAAGAAGGATCGGTTCAGGACTTTTACCCAGGGCAGTTGGTACAAGAACTGGACCGTTGTGCTCTGCCGTCCACGCCCCCCGACGTACTACAATTTCAAGAGGCAGTACCATGCGGGTGACCAGCGCCTCGCGGCGATGAAGATGAAGGAAAGGAGGAGGAATGCGAAGATGAAGAAGCAAGAGGAGGACGTCGAGCTGGACAGCATACCCCAGAAGGGCTTCCAGGGCCCGACAGCGCTGAGGGGCTCGTCTCCGAAGGCGGCATGACCACGTTTCCTCTCTCTGCTGCACCGGTACTGTACTGTACCTTGACCAACCCTATATTTTCCTGCTGTCTCTTTCTTCTTGCTGTGTATACTCGATTGCTCTTCTTCATCAGCGTGTGTCATAGCGAAACGGTGCCTTTAGAGGAGCAAGGGAGGAGAAGCGGCTCGCTTTTAGATATATCCACGTCTTTGTAATGTGTCGGTGCCTATGCCCAGGACCTTACACCACCAAGACAGACTCTTACTTCAGCGTTTTACATAGAGCTAGCGAGACCGGATTGTCAATGTCTAATGTTTCTACGATGACTGAAGTTCGGTTTTGACACACACACACACAGAGAGAGAGAGCAGTCTAATGCAACCCAAGATGACCGCGTGAGGTTGGCAAGCCTGAAACACCTGACTGACCTCTGACATCAGTGATAATTATATGCCCTACCTCGCAGGTCCATCCTCAGCTGAATGTCCTCTTGAGCCCTATCTATACTGACTGTTCTTTTTTTTAAGTCCCAAGCCCAATCAATCCTCAATCCTCCACAGCCTACTTTGTGAGTCACATGGTCTTTTTGTCCAGGTCTTGCCCAAAATACTAGGCAAATATAATTGTCAGACCCTCTTTCAAAAGACTCCGGCTACTTTCTCTGGAATTCTACGAGATACCACAAACATCTTCCCCTCCCCCTGCAGCCAGCCTGCATTTTAATTAGGCATGCAGTAGTGAATGGCGGCTTACCGGGTACTTTGTACTATTACACATGCTACAGTAGCCTTTGAGTAGCTAAGTTTGGGCGGGAACCCACGTCTAGTGTGGGCAGGTGGGGCCAAAGCTGCAGGTGAAACCAATCAAGTGCCAGCAGGCCCCCGAAAATCATAATGCAGCAGCAACGGCAGACCGATCTGGATGACGGCTTGTTTCCTCCAACATCAACACTGACTGACCTGAATGCCTGACTGACTGCACTGCACAACTGCACTGCCTCTGCTTCAGGACCCGCAATCCTGCAAATCTTCCTTTCCAACCTCATTCAGTCTTCTTCCCATCCTGGACGTGTTTTGCGCCTGTACGCCTGTTCAGATCGGAACGCGAGACGAAACAATACAAGCACGGAGGCTAGATGAGCAGCAGCTGAAAGACGCCAAACGAGCGCCGTCTTTTACCACGTTCCTTTGTATCCGGCAAGCCCAAAAGTTGGAGCCAAGACGCGCGACGAGGCTTAGGACACACAAGACAGGCTGGACTGCCCAACCCCGACAACCCCGTCACAACCTCCACAGCAGCGCGAACCGTTTGAGCTTTCACCGCGTATCTCTTGACAGAATCTTTTACCCATTTGTCGACTCTCTCTCTCTCTCTCTCTCTGCCCATCAAAGAGTCAGACTGGTTGGGAAAGCCGCAGGGACGTTATCTGCGCTAGTCTAGGTACGTGCACGCATCTGCAGTCCAGTCACTCATTCTCCCGGCTGCTGCAACGAGGGGTTCCAAAAATGGAGCCAGCCCTTTCTCGCTCGCAGAGCAACGCCCCGCTAGGCGACCTAAATATTACGAACTTGCACTCATTGTTTTCGCACTCAGGCAACGATCTGACTTTCGCTACATCAAACCCTTTCCCACCCAACCTTTCCATACACCACATAGCATCGTCCTTCCGAGTCATCCTCCCATCATGGCGGACGGTGCACCCGATATCAGCACTGTCCTGACGAATTCGCTCAGTCCTGGTCAGTACCTTGCTCCTCTCGGAAAGCCTTCCTCTGGCCCAACGAACGACCCCTCTCAGCCATCCAGCAGCTTTTGAGACCCAGTCGCGTCACAATCCCGTTGTAGGAAAGAGAAGGAAGAAGAAAAGAAAAGCCTGCTGACAGCCCCTTAGATGCGAATCTTCGAAATGCTGCTGAGCAACAGCTCACCCAGGCCGCCGACAACAACTTCGTGAGTCTCACCCGTCCTCATTTCCTTCGTTTTACCCCCCCCCCCCACCCAAACAGTGACTTCTCAGCTAACCACATCATGACCACCCTCTCTCTCTACCTAGTCACTGTACCTCGCGACCCTCGTACAAGCCCTCGCAGACGAGAACGGTGAAGGCCACATTCGAGCCGCTGCTGGTATTGCCCTGAAGAACGCGTTTACTGCTCGAGAATTCGCACGACAGGCAGCACTGCAGCAAAAATGGCTCCAGCAGACAGACGAACCGACAAAAACCAGAGTCAAGGAGTTGGCCCTCCAGACGCTCGGCTCAAGTAACACACAGGCTGGCCAGGCGACGGCTCAGGTCGTCGCCTCCATTGCGGCCATCGAGCTGCCCCGTAACCAGTGGCAGGATCTGATGGCCTCGCTCGTCCGCAACGTGTCCGAGGGCAGCCCACACCAGAAGCAGTCCTCTCTGACCACGATCGGTTTTATCTGTGAGAGCCAGGATCAGGACCTGCGGGCCAGCCTGGTCGGTCACTCGAATGCTATCCTCACGGCCGTGGTTCAGGGGGCCCGAAAGGAGGAGACGAACCTCGAGGTTCGTCTGGCCGCCATAACGGCCCTGGGCGACTCCCTCGAATTCGTGGAGAACAACTTCAAGCACGAGGGCGAGCGCAACTACATCATGCAGGTCGTGTGCGAAGCTACGCAGGCCGACGACCATCGGATACAGCAGGGTGCTTTCGGTTGTCTGAACAGGATCATGGGTCTCTACTATGATAAGATGCGCTTCTACATGGAGAAGGCCCTGTTTGGCTTGACCATCCTGGGCATGAAGAGCCAGGATGAGGATGTTGCCAAGCTGGCTGTCGAGTTCTGGAGCACCGTCTGTGAGGAGGAGATCGCGATTGAGGATGACAACGCACAGGTAAGGCTCGGCTGGTTCCCTGCGGTTGTTGACATGCTCGAGAGGACTAACACCCGTTTTCAATGATAGGTCGATAGCTCGGACCAGATGCGACCTTTCTACAACTTCGCGCGCGTCGCGACAAACGAAGTTGTGCCAGTTCTGTTGACCCTCCTGACGAAGCAGGACGAGGACGCAGCCGACGACGAGTACAACATCTCCCGTGCTGCCTACCAGTGCCTGCAGCTCTATGCACAGGCTGTCCAGGCCACCATCATTCCTCCTGTCATTCAGTTCGTCGAGGCCAACCTGCGCTCTGATGACTGGCACAACCGGGACGCGGCAGTCTCTGCCTTTGGCGCCATCATGGAGGGGCCTGATGAGAAGGTGCTCGAGCCCATAGTGAAGTCGGCGCTGCAGATCCTCATCCAGATGATGGAGGACCAGTCTGTCCACGTTCGGGACTCGACGGCTTATGCTCTTGGTCGTATCACCGAGGGATGCTCAGACGCCATCGACCCCGCCACCCACCTCGAGCCTCTGATCCGATCCCTCTTCTCTGGTCTCCAGACCAACCCCAAGATGGGCCCTTCTTGCTGCTGGGCACTCATGAACCTTGCCGAGCGGTTTGCCGGCGACCCTGGCACGCAGACCAATGCTCTCACTGCCCACTTCAACGACAGCATCCAGTCCCTCCTCACTGTCACGGCGCGGCCCGACTGCGATAATGTGGTCCGCACTGCAGCCTACGAGGTTTTGAACACATTTGTTACCAATGCCGCACAGGACTCTGCCCAGTCGGTCGCCCAGCTCTCGAGCGTCATCCTTGAGCGTCTTGAGAACACCGTTCCCATGCAGAGCCAGGTCGTCAGCGTGGAGGACAGGATCACCCTCGAGGACATGCAGACAAGTCTCTGCTCGGCCCTCACAGCCATCATCTCTCGCCTGGACAAGGAGATCGTGCCTCAGGGCGACCGCATCATGCAGATCCTCCTTCAGCTGTTGAGCTCAGCTGGTGCCAAGTCTAGCGTTCCCGAGGCCGCCTTTGCTGCCATCAGCTCGCTTGCCAACGCCATGGAGGAAGAATTTGTCAAGTACATGGAGGCTTTCCTGCCCTTCCTCCACAACGCGCTCGGCAACCAAGAAGAGCCCGGACTGTGCTCCATGGCTATTGGCCTTGTGAGCGACATTACCCGATCGCTCGGAGAGCAGAGCGCGCCCTGGTGCGATGGCTTCATGAACTACCTGCTGAACAACCTGAGGTCCACGACACTGTCCAACCAGTTCAAGCCTGCTATCCTGCAGTGCTTTGGCGATATTGCCACTGCCATCAGCGGCCACTTTGAGAAGTATCTGTCGGTCGTCGCGCAGGTTCTCCAGCAGGCGGCTACTGTGACCGCAAGCCCTGAGGCAGGCTATGAGATGTATGACTACGTCATCTCACTCCGGGAGGGTATTATGGACGCTTGGGGCGGCATCATTGGTGCTATGAAGGCCAGCGAGAAGAGTGAGTCTTTGTCATCTGCACCTAAATCTCTTCTACTCCAACAGGGACTGATTGATTACTGACCGTTGCTTTTGCAGCCCGAATACTTCATCAATACGTCGAGTCCATCTTCCAGCTGCTCAACGTTATTGCCAACGATATGAACCGCAGCGAGTCCCTGATGCGAGCTTCCATGGGAGTTATCGGCGACCTTGCGGAGGCATACCCTGATGGACAGCTCGTTGAGGCTTTCCGCCAGGACTGGCTGACCGCCATGATCAAGGACACCCGGTCTAACCGCGAGTTCGCGCCTCGGACCATCGAGACGGCCCGCTGGGCTCGCGAACAGGTTAAGCGGCAGCTCGGAGGTAGCGCCAACCTCATGACAACCTGAGGAATGACTCGGAGTTAGCTTCCTCTGGCTTCCCCTTCTGTATTCCGCAAATCACATCCGATCCCTCCCCCTTTTCTCTTTTTTTATGACAGCCCCACGAACAATGCATCACGACGCGACTGGTCCTCGGACCACTCACTCCTCTCTGTCTCTCGAAGCTCACGAAAACTTCGCACGAGAGGAAGATTGCAGCATTATCCGACCCCAACCCCAAAAATCCCCATCCCCTCCCCTTCGCAGACATCACACTACCCCCCGGACGGCAACCCACAACACTTGACAATATATGTATACAACCCCCGCATGCGTTACAGGTTGAGGAGTCGACATCGTTTCCCCTCAATACCCCCCCCCCCAACACACCTTCCCAAAGACACTACACTTAGAACACCTTTGAAAAATGCTGCTAGCTTTGTTATGTTGCTTATTCACCCTTGGATCTCCCCGTCTTGCAAGAAAACAGGGAAACCACCCGAATAGCAAATCATGTATCGCCCACGCCACGGCTGGGCAAAAATCACGTCATGTAAAGAAGGATGAAAGAGAGGCGTCAAAGGAAAGGCAAGAAGGACAAGACAAGAGTCGAGCCAAGCCTCGGATTGGACTCCCTCCAAGTGGACAGGAGCCACCGGGTAATGCTCGCGTTTTCAGGGTCGGGGGAAGACTTTCTAGCGATGGGAAAGTTACTCGATATCTACTCCTGGACCGACTCGGGAAATTGAAAGAAGACAAAGACGACACATCAAGGGCTACCGCAGACTTTTGTATTTTTTTTTCGGCCGATGGCATCCTTTGACCCCTTTGGCTTGTGACGAGATGCTAGATGGCGCTTCTACATCAAGTTGACTTGGCAAGAGAGAGAAAAGAGATGATGGCTGGAGTCTGAAAGACATAGACGATGCCAGGCTATCTGGTCGAGTGACCATGGCTACTTTATAAGGCTCGTTTTTTTGTTGTTTTTTTTGGTAGCAAAATCAACACCCTGAATAACCCCTCCTCTTCTTCCTCCCTGGACAGACCAAGGTCACTACTAATGAAACTGCTCTGTTATGTATACCTCGTAGAAACTCTCGCGCATGGCACACGGGAAAGCCGTGATTGCTGTAATGCTGTCATGTGGACCAAAGATGGGCCCTTTTTTTTTCCCTCTCTTTTCTGTCTTCATTGTGAAAGACAAGACTGGTGGAGAGGCCATCTGACATCATTATCATCCACGCAGGCCCCTCAAGCGGACCACACCCGAGTCTAACCGTAGGCGACCGTTGCACCGGCCCTCTTCCTCGTGACGACACTGAAGTATCTAGAGTAGGTTCATTACCCATAGCGTGTGTTTGTACATTCTGATGTGCAATAAATAAATAAATAAAAGGATGGCCATTCTCATGTGGCTGATTTCTGAGGTGCTAATCAATAATTCGGTCCAGGGCCTGAAGGAGGAAAGGACGAGTAATGGAGACGTGGGAAAAATTGGGCCACGTGAAACCCCCTCAGTCTGGACTCTTTTCTCCGCTGGGGAAAGAGAAAAGAAGAAAAGAAGAAGAAAAAACAAACACAGAAGGGGAAAAGAAAGATAAAAACCTTCTTGACACGAAACGATTGACATGAAACGAATTTGCACGCTTGGTTGAAAAAGAGAGAAAGGGAAAAGAGAGATCCCATCCCTACTACAGCAGCGAGATCGAGCACCAAGGCACATCTACAAACTCATACATTACCAGCGCGGGAGCCAAGGTCGAACGAGCCTGGTCATTGACCGCTCTTCTTTGCCAATTCCATACTTATTTTATACACGGTGGATGAAGAAGGAGGTCGTCCGTCAAACACGAGCTCCCATACACCAGATCAATTCCAAACCTCACTCAGCATACTTCGCTCGCTCACAAGAAAAACAAAAAAAATCCAGAACAAAAAGAAAACAAGAAATGGATTTGGAGTCTCCTGTCCCCCCCACGATTCCGACCTCCTTCACCCGCCGCAAGGCTGCCATCCTCGCGCAGTTGGCCCTACCGGATGAGGAGTACGCGGACCTCAGTCCCAAGGGGACCGTGGACGCGGGCATTCGCGACCTGATTGGGGAGATCAACGGGACCGAGGGTCTGGTCACCACATCCAGCTGCGCGGGGCGGGTGAGCGTGTTTCTGGAGGGAAGTCGGAGGAGGAAGGACGAAGGCGAAGGCGGTGGCGGTGGTGGGGCGAGGGACTTTGGCAGCGGGGGGATGCCGGGGAGTGATGGGGGTGGGGAGCTGCCGTCGCACCAGGTTGTCGACCCCGGGGAGGAGGTCGATGGTGAGGAGGAGCAGAGGGGCGAGGGCGAGGGAGCTGCAGTGAGGGTGTCGAGCACGGTGGCGGGCGTGGGCGGCAAAGGTGGTGGTGGCAGGTGGCTGTTTGTGTCTCACGAGCCTGTGGAACTGCACGGCAAGCTGGACAGCGAGCCCAATATCGTCGGCGCCCTGCTGGGCATGGACAATCCTATCTTTGACGGGCGGGAGGGGGCGCCAGCCGAGGAGATGAGCGGCGGCGAGAGCAGGCTGATTCATTTCAAGTTTGAGCCCATGGTATGTTCTTCTTTCTTTTCCCCCTCCTCTTGGGACCTGGCCAAGGGTGATGATGGGTGGTGGTTTTTGGAAACTCTTTTTGAAGAAGAAGCTGACAGACTTTGGAAAATTGCCTAATTCTTCCCCTCCCTTCTAGATTCTGCATGTTCTGACGGCGTCACCTCATCATGCGCAACTCATACTCCGCTGCGGTCTACAAGCCGGCTTCCGAGAGAGCGGCGCCATTAACCTCATCCCTCCTTTCTCGTCCTCCAACTCATCGTTAGTAAAAACAACAACCGCATCATCATCATCATCACCACCACCACCACCACCAGCAACACCAATAGTGGCAATCCGGTCCATGGGCCTCGGCCTCGAGAGCTTGATCGGACGCGAGACCAACGGCACCAAGCACTGCACCGTGTCGGGCGACTACCTCAAGGCGCTGATCAAGATCGCCAACGAGAGGTTCGGGGAGAACACGAGGCGCATCGAGCGGTTCAGAGGCCTGCTGAGGGCGGCCGTTGGCGGCGGTGCAGGGACGGGAATTGGGAAGGTGAGGACGGGCGACGGTGGTGGGGCGTGGGAGCATGCCGAGGTGAGGCGGGAGAGGAAGAGGTTGGAGGGATTGAAGAGGGCTGAGGAGATCCGGAGGGCGAAGCTTGCCAGGCAGGAGGAGGGACAGGATGGGGTACAAGATGAGCTGGCGGGATCCGAGTGAGGGCTGACTCTGGAGAGATCAGATGAGCCCTAGATTACGCCTCAACGGAGTAGTACATGATAACTCCTTCGGAATGTTGGTTATTTGTCTCGTCCTTGGTAGAGCCTATCTCGCTCCCAGGAAGAAGCCAAACCTCGTTCATGCTACTTACTACTAAGTAGCTGGACAACACCGCAAATTGTTCCCCTCGCTCGAGATTTGCAGTCCATCAAAACCTTGGGTCCATCAAACAGTGTCAAAAAGGCTCTTGTAAATTTCCTCTATCATGCAGAACCCCTCATTCTATAATATACAACACACACACACAAACAAATCCTTCTCCCTTTTTCCCCCTTGCATCTCCTTTGGCTTGCTCTTCACCCTATGCATGTCTTGCCTTTTTGAAAATAAAAAAACAACAACAACAGACCACTCAGTCCGCCCGCCTTTACGAGATGATCCTCTCGACCCAGCCCTTCTCCAGCCTCCTCACCTCCTCGCGGAACCGCTCCACCTCCCGCCAACAGTCCAAGGGCCGGCGGTCGTTCTCACGCAGGCACCGCACAACATCACTCCTGGCCTCCTCCACGCTCTCAGGGACATCCCGCACCAGCCTGCGGGCCTCGACCTTCTTGCGCAGCCGCTCGACGTCTGCGTTGACAGCGTGCTGGGAGAGGGGGGGCGCCCCGTCCTTGCCCTTGCTGCTCTCCTCCCCCGAGGTGGCAACTTTCGACAGGAGGGAGCTGAGCTGGGCGTCGGACTCGCGCGAGAGCTTGCGCAGCTCGGCAGCTACGCGGGCCTGGATCTGGGATTCGAGGAGGGTCGTGCGGGTTGTGTCGGTCTGTGGGCCCGGGAAAAACCATGTCAGTCAAAAGTTCCTTGTCCATCCATATTTGCCTCTCTTTTTCTCTTCTGGTTATTCGTGGGGTGGTGGTTGGGGGGGGGGGACGCACCTCTGAGCTTGACTGTAACGACTCGACCATGTCCTGGGACACACTGGCGGGTGAGGATCTGTAAGGAGAGGGGAAAATGTATCAGTTAATCTGAGGATTCCCAATGAGGCGCAACAAACGGAGAGTAACCCTAATGCAATCTGGAACGTACCCCTTCCAAAGATATGTCGGCGCAGGGCCAGATTCTTTCGACGAATTTGCGCCCATCCTGTCTTCTTCTGGTCCAATTATTGTCGTTGTCGTCGTCGTCGAACGAACGAATGAACTGCACTTGTTCCAAACGAAAGCGCCGCACCGTTGCCGAGTTCCCGCTGGGCGGCTGTTTTGTTGGCTAGTCGTTTCCTCGAATTCGCGATAACGCGATTTCAAGCTTTAGCCTGCCGCGAGGTGCTGGGGACACCCGAGCGCCTAGCTAGAGAGGAAGGAATGACGTCCCCCCGACCCCCCCCCGGCTGGCAAGATCCCAGCTGGTAAGCAGCTGCTTCTGACTGCCGACAGCTGGCAGTTGTTGAATTATGCATTGAGGCTTTCCATCTTTTGGCTCGCGGATATCGCAACCTTAGCAAGCTTAGCTCCCGCTGTGCCAAATGGGCTTGCCTGGTGGGGGCTTTGCGAAACACTGGCTGATGGATATTGCGTCTATATCTAGAGTGTACTGCAATTTACTACTATATGGCTTGTTTCTACTCTTTTCGGCCGGGCCGTGGTAGCGGATGTTTGTTGTCTTGTTTTGACTTGACGTGAGAGAGAAACAGGATCAGAAAGAAAAAAAAAAGATGGGCAGAGAAAGAGATGGAAGCGAAGCTTTCATCTGGTCGTCCTGATTTAGGCAATGAGGATGGCTTGTCTACTCTATTGTCGGTCGTCTACAAGATGGCATACTGACTGCTCATTTTTGTTGCATCAGGGTGTGAGGAATACCTTTGAAGAAGGGGGGGGGGGGCGCGGGAACTGAACGAAGAGGATCTGACATACTCGACACGCGGATGCCACAGGCAATCATCCTAAACAATGCAAACACGCAGGAAAAAAGTAGTAGCTCGTTGCTGGAAAGAAGACAAAATTTTTTTTAAAAAAAAATCACATTGCCATACTACTACAAGTACCACGAGGGTGAGTTTTGGCAGCTCGGCACCGCCCGTCTAGTGTTGGTCTGTTCACGCGCTGTCACGATGATCTTCCCTCAGTCCAGCCTCTTACCATATAGAGTACATAGTAGACAGGGGCCCCAAATTGGGTGATAAGAGCCAACATGATTAAGATAGTGCTCCATAACCGCCAAGACTAAATAACGAGATCTTCTCGCCAGATCATAAAACCCATGGCCTCGTGTTGGCGCACCGGCTGGGGCTGCCCTCGTGGATGGGCGTCTTGGATTACCACTCTTGGGCTGCCCACCATTGGTCGAGACCAGGCCTGACAACTCTAGAGCCTGCGGGCCCCTCGAGGTCCAAATCGAGCTGTATCCCCTCTCCCACGTTGCTCTGCCCTCGGGTTTGTGAGCTCGTGACGGGGAATTGGGAGGGGGTCCGACCGAGGCAGAGAGACCCTCTAGCGACATGAGAATTGGCTCCCTGTGCCTGGAGGGCAAGCCAGATGGTGAAACAAGGGTGGGGATGGATGCATATGTGTGCAAGCTCTGCAGGCTTGACATCTGGAGCTGCCCCTGCCGCGGGCTCCCGGCGGCCGTGGTTCGAAAGGAAATGTGGCTCTCAAGATTGGTTGTCATCAGTGAACGACCCTCTTTCGAATGGACGGCTGTCGGGCATGCGTTCGTTCTCGTCTTCCACCACCACCACCACCACCACCACTACAACCACACTCATGAACATCACTGGTGGGATAAGAAGAGGAGGTTTGTCATCTCCCTTTGTTTCCCTTTATAAGAGCCACTGCGCATACACGCACGCACACACACACACACACACATATTTTGAGGCTCCGCCTCCCGAGTTTGCCGAGTGACATGCTGCAACCCTCCCTCGGCGGCGACTTGTCTGAATCGGGACGGTTGCGGCGGCGGGATAAGCCTCGATTATTTCGCTTGGGTATGAGAGGCTGCAATGGTGGGGAACAAGAATGGCAATATCCCCCACGGCCAAGGTCCTTCATTGACGGGTCAGAACACCACCTCTCAAGAAACACCTGATGGCCGCTCCTCTATCGCGCTCTCTCTCTCTCTCTCTCTATTTGCGTTTTTCTTTTCCTTCTACTCGTGCGTAGGATTGAGGGGTTTAGACAAAGCTGCGGGCGGCGTCAGCGCCGTGTCGCTTAGCCAACCATCCCCCTGGAGAGAGAGAGAAGGGGGGTATGGAGTGGGGGTGGCCATTCAAACGTCCGACTCCTGCAGGCTTTTAACATGATCAAGGTGATGATGACAGCTGATGACAGGCCTCGTCGAGCCAAGGCCCAGGTGAAAGAGAGGCGGAAGAGCAGGAGAAGAAACTTCAAGGAATCGGAAGAGACGGCTCAAAGATGTCACAGGCTGATCGATGTTTCCATCCCGTCTTGATTTCTGAATGGTACAAGGCTGTCCAAGAAACATCGAGGTGGTTTGTTTATGGGATGATCCAATGCAGTGAAACCCTGAAACCTTGTCAATGCAAGTGGTAGCCGCGAAGGGGGGGGGAGGCAAACAACTGGGATGCGAACGACGTCGTGTTCTATGTTCTACGGTGTAAGACCCCCCTGAGACGGGCAGGGCTCGTTACCTTCTAGGCTTAGCCTAGATGGCTGCGCCAGGGGCCAGGCGGCGAGCTGGGCGAATCGCTGCAGCGTTTCGTTGCTGGACAGGGGTAGTGCTGAGGGCCCTAAGTGGTAGGGAAAGGCGCGGAGCCGCCATGCACGACGCTGCCCAGCCAGGGCCTTGTGGCGGGAATTGATTTGCCCTCGTTCAACGTCTCTCGACGCTACAGGGCCACTCTGACGCAGAACCAGGGCACAATGACTGGACAGCAGGAAATCCTGTGCGGCCAAGCTGAAGCTCTTTTCTTTTTTCCGACAAACCTTCTGTTTACAGGTGGGCCCCCGCAGATCAACCGGTAGGAACATGCCACCAAACTCATTGATAGGTTCAGAAGGCATGGGACGTGACACAGAGAGGTCAAAGAGTTCCTTGGAGGAGAAGAGAAGGAAGAAGAAAAACCTGCCCAGCAGAACGGTAACGATCACACCAGCATCACCTTGACTTTCAAAAAAGGGACAAGGGGACAAACAAGGGCAGGAAGTGGGGAAGGGGGAGGGGGCCCGATGTTCAGGGTGCTTCCTCCCTTTTTTGATGACGGAAATATACCTGGTTTATCTATCAAATGTTTTCGTGCCTACCTCGTACTATGGCACTATCCCACTTGCTCCTTCTCGTCTTCCCCCTGCCTGTCGTTTCTCGCAGTCCACCCTCGGCGAGGCTTGGGTTGGCCCATTTCTCGTTCATATCTCGGCAGAAACCGAGCCAGAATCTGCCCACCCAAGAGATCCACTCCCAAATCCACCAGCATCCTCTCTTCTCCCCCTCCTTGTGGCTGTTCGCCTCCCCTGCTCGCCATGCTGTGCCCTCCTACCACCTTTTCTTAATTAAGCCTCGACGATCGTCGTCCCCTTCCCTGTTGTATTTCGTCGTTCCCTTCCCCTCGGTTCCCTCCTTCTTCTTGCTCCGTACATTTTTGGTGGCAGACCGGTTTTGACAGTACATCCAAAGGCAGATAGGTCCATCTGGTGATCTCTACCTTCTTCCATTCTCACTTTTCTCCTCCACTTTGGCCTGAGCTTTCCACGCGTGAACAGGGAACAGCAAACATCATCTCCCCAAGGCCACTTTTCTCTTCTTCTTCTCCTTTCCCCCTCTTTGCTTCCCACATTTCGAAGACCGATCCTCTCAAAGGACCATCCCTCCAGCTGGTAGGAGGAGCAAGGGCAGGAAGACAATCAAAGCGATCGGTGACTTTCATCACAAGAGGCTTCATTCAACTCTGTGTACCACGTCGTTTACGACAGTTACATTCATTCTCTTGTACCATCTTGCGACACCTTTGTCCCCGAGACATACAGCAGCAGCAGCAGCAGCAGCAGCAGCAACAACAATACCAACCCACTTTCTGATATCCAAACGACTTGTTGATCAAGCCATCACGGTCCCTACCATCACTACCAGCTTTTCCCCCCTTACCCAGACGATATTGAGCATCCTCACATCCGCCGGCCCGGATCAGCCATTCTCGTCATTCGCACTGACAAAAAGGGCCTCGTCACAAACTACAACCTCGTCCCTGGTGTCACCAGCACAATTAACGCACAAAGAAAGCTAGCAACGTTATTGTTGTCCTCTTTGTTCGCAATCAGAATGCATTGTTGACAAGAAGACAATCTACCTGACGACAATAACCACTCTCCGACTCTGGGGTTCAGGGACAGGTACGATCTTGAATACAGGTCCTGAGCATCTCGCCCTCGGCCTGGCCTCGACCTGTCGAAGCTCCACCTGCTCAGTATCAAGACCGACCAGACCCGCTCGATAGTCAGATCCCTCATCTTCACCGGCCTTTTTTGTCTTCCGAATCTTTCTTTCTCAGGGAACACAGCATGGATTTTCACCGGCGCCGGCTCGCCTTCGCGGTGGAGTCCACCCCTACCCTACTTCGCCGAGCGACAGATGCTGTCGCTTCGGCAACCTCGTCTGCTTCCGCGGCAGAGGAGACCATCGCCCCTTACGACCATGGCCTGAACGGCGTCGCCCAGACCAACAACATGATCTTTAAACAGGGCCTGTGGTGGATGCTGGGCGGTTTTGGCTTCATCATCCTGTTGGTCAGGATATACCAGATCGCATGGGCCCACATCCGACAGGTCTCCGCCATGTCCATTGACGGAGAAAAGCAGACTTACTGGAAGTACGCACAGGCACACTGGATGCCTTCCTTCAAACAGGACTTCTGGTATGCCCCGCTCTGGAACAAGAGGCACAACCGCGAGATCAAGCTCTCCTCCGTTATGAACATGGGCACCCTGCCCTCGAGGATGCACTTCATCCAGCTCGCCCTCTACAGCATCAGCAACCTCGTCTATCTCTGCTATGTGGACTGGTGGAACCCCAACAGGTACTCTCTGTGTGCAGAGATCCGGGGTCGCTCGGGGACTCTGGGCGCGGTCAACATGATCCCCCTGTTCCTCTTTGCGGGCCGCAACAACCCGCTGATCTCGTGGCTCAAGATCAGCTTCGATACCTACAACCTCTTCCACAGGTGGCTTGGCAGGCTGGCCGTCGTCGAGATCCTCATCCACCTCCTAGCCTGGTCGATCGTGCAGCTGACGGCCACAGGATGGGCTGGCCTGATGGACCGGGTCTTCCATGACCCCTTCATCGCATCGGGAACCGCCGGCACCTGGGCCATGTTCGTCATCCTCATCCTGTCTCTCTCACCAATCCGCCACGCTTTCTACGAGACCTTCCTCACCACCCACATCATCCTGGCCTTCATCACCCTCGTCACCGCCCTCATCCACTGCTTCACCCCCAGCGAGATCCCCACCGGTCTCCCACAGCAGACCTGGTTTATAGCCATGTTCATCATCTGGATGTTCGACCGGACCGCTCGCATGGTCCGCCTGACCTACTGCAACTGGTCGCACCGTGGATTTACCGAGGCCATCGTGGAGGCGATGCCCGGCGAGTGCTCTCGCGTCACCATGCACCTGCCCCGTCACGTCGACATCAAGGCCGGCTCCCACGCCTACATCCGATTTGCCGGCATCAAGCCTTGGGAGAACCACCCGTTCTCGATTGCCTGGGTTGACCACCACTCCGAGGAGCTGCCGACGGACGAGAAGGAGCTCATGATTCTTAAGAAGAAGACAACAACCTCCGTCTCCTTCGTCATCGGCGCCCAGACTGGTTTCACCCGAGACCTCTACAACAGGGCCAGCGAGGCGCCCAACGGCGCCATCAGGACCCGTGCCGCCATGGAGGGGCCTTATGGCGGCCATCACGATCTCGACAGCTACGGCCATGCCGTCCTTGTTGCAGGTGCCACCGGCATCACCCACCAGCTCAGCTACCTGAAGCCGCTGATCGAGGGCTACAACGAGGGCAGCGTCGCTACCCGCCGCATCACCCTCATCTGGATCGTCCGCGACTACGAGGCGCTCGAGTGGATCCGGCCGTGGATGGACGAGGTGCTGCGGATGCCGAACCGCAAGAAGATCCTGACCATCAAGCTCTTCATTACCAGGCCCAAGAACAGCAAGGAGATCGTCTCTGCCAGCACGACCGTGCAGATGTTCCCCGGGCGGCCCAACATCCCGCTGCTGATCCGTAAGGAGGTTCACGCGCAGATGGGCGCCATGGCGGTCACCGTGTGCGGGCCGGGCGCGCTGGCCGACGATGTCAGGTCAGGTGTGAGGCAGGTCCAGGACGAGGGCACCGTGGTGGACTTCTTCGAGGAGAGCTTCACCTGGTAGACGGGGGAGGAGCGGCAATGCCTTCTTTATGTTTCCAGAAAAAGCGAACTCACGAGATACCACGGCGTCAAATCACGAGACCACGATGAGCTGTCAGGGGCGATCAAATTTTTAATTGTTTTTTTGGAGGTGGACTCTTTTTTTTTTCTTTCTTTTTGATCTTCGAGACATCGTTACTGGTGGGCGATCCAGAGCAAAGATTTGATCTTGACCTGGTGATTTTTAACTCTACTTTTTGTCCTTTTTTTACTCTTGTTTTTCTGCCACCATTATGCAAGCGTTCATACATTCTCTGTTCAAACTGCACTTTGTTTTACTACACCCACATACCCTACTACGGAGGCGTGGCTGTAGCGCGATGTGGGGGAGAAGAAAGAAGTAGAAGAAGCTAGTGGAGAGGACGGCAATATTCAAGAGAAGGAAGATATTTTCCCTACACATGATATCCCAACCTGCATCGTTGTTGCATTTAATTCGGAGTTGGAGAGAGAGAGGTTGTCTCTTAGATGAAAGACTTTAGACTCTTTTGGGAGGAAAAGAGTAAGATGGGAGGGGGTGGGAGAGGCTCTGATATCCAAACTGTACATAGTCCACACGATCCTTTCCCCCTGTATATTTCCCATGGGGTGTACACCAGTCACCAGTGTATAAACTAATTGCCATTTTCATACCATGATGCTTTGCAATTTCTTGTGCCCTTCACTCGACAGGAAACTATGTGGAGATCTGAATCCATCTGGTCGCCCGATGCGGCTGCTAATTGGAATAGGGATGAAGACGTTGGATGGTGCCGCGCCTCCTCCTCCTCCTCCTCCTCCTCCTCCTCCTCCTCCTCTGCCATGTTTCTGTTTCTGAGCCCCCAGACGCTCACCTCCAGCCGGGGGTAAGCTCGCTCCATTTTCGCATGTTTTGTTTCGAAACACCATCTGTAGTGTAACGAGGGGGGGGGGGGTGGTTGGATGGAACAGTCTCCTGGCAACAGGCGTGCTTCGTTCACACGATTTTTTTCCTCTCCCATGGAAACCCCCCCTTCCCTACAGAGGCTTCCAGATGGAATAGGAACTCCACCTTTTCTCTGTAGAGGAAAGGGGGGGGGGCGAATTGGTTAGGACAGGATGATGGGTGTGGGTGAGAGAAGAGAGAGGAAGGATCGGTATATTGCGGGAGGGGACCTGGAATCCCGGTGGTGGCACGATATTGTTAAAGGGTTTGTGGTACGATGCGGACCCGGTTTGTGAGATGGGGGGGGGGGGGTTTGGTCTGGGGAAGTGATGGATGGATGCATGGGTGGGGGAGGCTGAGTGGGCATAAGCTGATTGCCTGGTGTTTTCCGGATTAGGTGGATGAGTGGTGCTCTAGAGAGAGGGGAGAGAGAAAGAGAGAGAGAGAATGGAGATACATCCTGTTAAAAAGGTAGTGGAAAATGGGGCGTCCTGTAGGAAAAGATTTATTTGCCTTGTGGACAGACCAGCGGTAAAAGTTTTGAGAGTGAGACTACCAACCACGGGAGATGGAGGGAACGACACCATAGGAAACATGAGTAGTCGGATTGTCAGGTCGAGGCTACACACGGTAGGTGGAGAAGCCATGAGGGAGAGGTGATACAAGACTTCACCCGAGAGAACGCAGCTGTTAGAGAGGGTTGACGGGAGAATAAAATCAACGGCCAAAGCAAATTTGAGGTATCAGAAACAGAAAGATGGCCGAGGAGGAGGCGTGGCACCATTTAGCAGCATCGGGCGACCAGATAGATAGATTCAGGGAGGAGATCTGCTAGGGTTGGACACTGGGTTCAGGAGGACTGGAAAAGTATATTATTGATCTTCAATGGATGCCATTTTTGTCCTATTTTTGTCCTTTTTGGTCTGCATACCGTGCCCATGCCCATCACGACCATGCATTCTCTCAAATCTGCTCCTAGTGATTTTACTCGTTCAATATTCCGTCAATCCCAGGGGTTCGAATGAGGGTGGGAAAGTCAAAATCGCAATCAATTTTTATCCCCCATCCCCTCTCCTTCCTTAAACCTCGCAACCTTTCCGACAAGCCGGTGTATTTTTACTTTTTTTTCCCCCCTCCTGTTTTCCTCTGCTAACAACAAAATGTAAGACATAGATCATAATCCTGGTAAGATGTAACTGCAAGATATCCATGATAGCAAATAACACCTTCCCCTGCAGTTTACATCTCATCAGCCGCGGCCTCCAGGCGGTTGATGATATCGGACTCAGAGCCGGCATTCGAGGTGGTGCTGCCATTCGCCGACATCTTGTTCAGGATGGGGCTCTTTGGCTGGGCGATGACGAACTATTGGAGCAAATCTTATCAGGAATCATTTCATAGGTTTTGAATTTGGTGTAGAAAGTTTTCTTTTTGTGGGGGGGTTTTTTTTTTTTGGGGTGGGGGTGTTTTTTTACATTGCTGGCGGCACTCAGCAGAGCGACCAGGGAGCTCTGGACAACATCCTCATGGATACCTACTCCCCAGAACTTCTGGTTGGAGCCTGCAGTGGTACACTCGATATATGTGGCGGCCTTGACGTCCCGACCCTTGCCGACGGCGTGCTCCTTGTAGTCATTGACGTCGACGTCGACACCAATCTGGCGCAGGGCATCCGACAAGCTCGACAGGGGGCCGTTGCCACGGCCCTTGAGCTGGTACTCGCGCCCCTCGACCGAGATGACGCCCTCGAACACCCGCTGGAAGTTCTTGGTGTCCTGGGTCTTGCCCGGCTCGGGCGGCGCGGGGCTGCGCGACCGGTCCGGCGAGATGGTGTAGTCCACAATGGTGAAGCGCGGGTTGTCGCGCAAGAAGTAGGTCTTCTCGAACAGCTCTGTGATCTCGACGGGCAGCAGCTCGCGGCTGCGCTCGTCGGCGACCTTCTGCACGACCCGGCTAAAGTCCACCTGCAGGCCGCGCGGCAGGTCGAGGTGCAGGTGCTGCTGGATGATCCAGGCGGCGCCGCCCTTGCCGCTCTGCGAGTTGACGCGAATGACGGCCTGGTAGTCTCTGCCGATGTCCTTGGGGTCCAGGGGTAGGTAGGGGATCTGCCAGTAGTCGTCGTACTCGGCGCCAGACTGGTCCCGCGCCAGGAACCCCTTCTTGATGGCGTCCTGGTGAGAGCCGCTGAAGGCGCAGACGACCAGGGAGCCGCCGTATGGCGCACGAGGGTGGACCGGGATCTTGTTGCAGACCTCGACCGTGTGGATGACCCCCTGTAGGTTCGAGAAGTCGACCTTGGGGCTGACGCCCTGGGTGTAGAGGTTCAGCGCTAGCGTGACCAGGTCGACGTTGCCGGTGCGCTCGCCGTTCCCAAACAGACAGCCCTCGACGCGGTCGGCACCGGCCATCTGCGCCAGCTCCGCCGCGGCGACCGCACAGCCCCGGTCGTTGTGTGGATGCAGAGACACGCAGACCTTCTCACGCTCGGTGATGTGGGTGCAAAAGTACTCTATCTGGTCGGCGTAGACGTTGGGTGTGGACATCTCGACGGTGGCGGGCAGGTTGAAGATGATGGGGTTCTTCTCGGTGGGCTCCCACTCGGCCTTGACGGCCTCGCAGATCTGGACGGCAAAGTCCAATCCCGTGTCGGAGAAAGTCTCGGGGCTGAACTCAAAGGCCCATTCAGTGCCCTGCTGGGCGGGGTCGTCCTTGGTGAGCTGGCGGACCAGGCGCGCGCACTTCTTTGCCAGCTCGAGACTCTCCTCCTGTGTGAAGCCGAAGACTATGCGCCGGAAGCACTCGCTGGTGGCGAGGTAGATATGTACTATGGCCTTCTTGGCGCCCTTCAGGGACTCGACGGTTCTGCGGATGAGGTCCTCGCGGCAGGGGGAGAGGACCTGGAGGTAGACGTCGTCGGGGACGGCGCCTGGGGTCTCGATCAGACGGCGGGTGAAGTCGAAGTCGGTCTGGGAGGCGGAGGGGAAGGAGACCTCGATCTCCTTGTAGCCCAGGTCGCACAGCATCTTGAAGTAGGTCCACTTCTCATCACCGTTCTGGAGGAGGACAAGGTTAGAGGGGAGGAATTGTTCATCATTCTCAGACCATAGCAGCCTGGAGGGGCGAGGAAGGGGCCAGAACAACAAAACGCACCATTGGATCGACCAGACTCTGGTTGCCGTCTCTGAGATCTGTTGCCAGCCATCTTGGGGCCTTGTCGAGGACCTTGGAGGGCCATTGCCGGTTGGGCAGGTTGACAGGCGGAAAGGGCCTATATTTCTTGGAGGGGTCCTTGAGCCTGCAGTATGGAAGAAGAAGAGAAATCCAGATTGTTAGCTGACTGATTGACTGTGCTGGATGGGTAGGTGATGCAATTGAGGACAAGGTTTTTGGGGGTGAGTGTGGGCGTGAACTTACATGGGCATCGTGAAGGTTGTTGCCGAGTGCGGAAGGAGGTTCTTTGTTTCTGTGTTGCGAGCTCGGCGGCTTTTGGGCTTGAGAAGGGGGGGGGGAGGGGTAATTTTTCTCTCGTTTCTGATGTCAGCCTTTTTCTGCTGAGGAGGGGCAAGAGCAGACTAGGAGGATGTACCAGTGAGGAGTAATCAATTTCCTTTGTTCAGAACGGACCGGTGAGGTTGAAGCTTTGAGGGAAAACATTAATAAATAGTTTTTGGGGAAAGGGAGTCAGTTCTTAAGAGACCAAAAGAGTCATCGTTCATGAATTGATTGAGTCACCCTCTTTTCTTTTTTTCTTTTTTCCTTTCTTTTTTTTTTTTTACTAAATCAAGACTGCCTCCATTCTCGTCTCGTTTTCTGGGGTAATGCAGGGGTCACCGTCTTGGACTAGCCCCTCTCCAACGGCAGGGAGCGTGGTGGGCTAGCTACTTACCGCTTACCTGCTACAGTACTGCAACCTTCATTCTACCACTCACTGTGGCATCGGGTAGCTAGCTGGCATGTGAATCCTGCCCAACTGCGACACAACAGCACATCGATTATGATAGTATACGCATATGCGCAAGCCCAAGTCAATGCACACAGTGTGGCCGCCAAAACAGATAAGGAGTATTATTGATTTCTTTAAGAGAGAGGCTGGCCGTCCTCGGAGCTGACTTTTGAGATCTCGGCTGGGGGACCAGGGCGAATCATCATGGTCTTGCAGGGCTCAAAATCAATACGGAAACAGGGCTGGGCGGACTGGTGGACACCAACTCCCTTCAGACCAGGCAAGGCAGTACTTCTTGACTCCGAACCCACGATCTTTCAATGGACCTACAAGAATCTTTTGCAAAACAAGAAGATAAAACAACCGATTGTAGCCGCGGTCGACCCGCTGACCCGCTCATCTCTAGTCAAAGAGAGCCGGCTCCTTCAGTGCCGGGCCGGAGGGCATAGATAGATAGACGCATTGCAGCTCATCCCGACTCGGCATAAAATTTGCTGGGCCAGGGGACCGGGACCGATCCGGAGAACATGTGCTGTAGTAAAAGAGGGTTGACGAGCTTTCATTATGCTCTCGATTATTATGTTATCTCTTTCTGATTGTGTGCCGCAATAGAACCTAACACCAATTGCCCCGGCTTCGTTCCGCGAACCAGCCACCAAGCCGCCCAAAATGTCAAATGCCAGCCAGGGTGGAGAGCCCACAAAATGTATCTCAGTAGAGTCCGCAAGAGAGGCAGAAAGAGAGAGAGAAAGAGAGAGAGAGAGAAGTTCCACACAACGAACGCCCACCAAAAAGTCAGTCCGACAGAGAGAAGATTGAATTAGTACCCGTATACACCTGGTCCGCCTGCCGCCCAGCCTTGGACATTGGTTGGTCCGTCAATGTAAAACTGCAGTTCGTGCTCATACCCGTCGTTGCCCGGCATGGCAGCAGCTCCTGGCTGACCGTAGTAGCCAGTCTGGCTCACCACGACATTCGGATCGTAGGCCTGCTCTGCCTGGGCGGCCGCAGCCGCTCCCTGGTGCGTGTCAAAGGCCTCCAGAAGCAGGCCGAGGCCGTCTGTCGTCTGTCGTGCTGCAAGCTGCTGCTGCTGCTGTTGCTGCTGCTGGTGGTGCACACCGCCCATTGCTTGTGCCTGTTGTGCCTGCATCTGGGCCTGTTGCAGCTGGTTTTGAGCCCGCATGTTCGGGTCAATGTACATCATAGGCGTCGGCAGGGTGGAGGACGGAGCTGGCAGGATATTCGACGTCGAAGATTCGCCGTTGCGTTGCTGGTTCTCGTCGGCCTTGCCAGCCTGGCTTGCCACCTGTCCATTCCTAGTAGTAGGGGAAGAAAGGGCAGTCTGTAAAGCCTCGGGAACGGGGTCACGCTGCAGAACTGTCAGCCTCTTCTTGGTTCACAATGCCTTATAAAGTAGATGATACGCACGCCATCTGCCATGCTCTCTTCAATACCTGCGACGATGCCCTTATTATCACGCGCGAACTTCTCCAGTATCTCGAGCCATCGCCCTGCCAGCGGCCAGACCTGAGCTGCCTCGCTGAGGATACTCATAGCCCGCTGGAGCATGATCGGCCCGTCAGCTCTGAGCGAGAGATCTGGGCAAACTTTGGGGACATGTTAGCACGTTGCATGCTCTCTCTCTCTCTCCCGTGTGTTATCGGATGGTGATCACGTACTGTTGGGATATTTGCAGAGGTAGGTAGCCATGTGACCGCAACTGAAGACACAGAATAACTGCAAGACGGTCAGTCTCTCGTCCGCACGCACCAAGGAAAGCTACCGGCACAGAATACTGCTTACAGACATCTGAGCACCCATTGTGTCGTCATGGGCCCTCTCCATGAACTGCGTCTCGATCTGTTCATGCAGAAGCTTGACGTTCGTGAAGAGCTCCATCGACATGTTCGACCAGAAGGTCTGCAGTTCGGGCTCTGCCTGCTCAGAGTTAATCATCTCGCTCAGGTAAGCCTTGCGCAGCACGATGTTGCAGAGTCGCGTCGAGTTGGTGATGCTGAGGTAGGCAAGGTCCTGGCCGCTCGCCTTGTACCCCTTCAGCAGCAGTGGGCTCCACACGTGGTCGTGCGGCAAGCTGGACTCCCAGTCGTGCAGCCTCTGGACAAGCTCATGGTACTGGCTCGTGTCCTCCCAAGGCCGTGAACTCCGGTCATACTTTACGGCTCGACGAGACACCCTCCCCCAAAAGTAATGCGTCTGGATCAGCGTTGCAAAGAGAGATCGCCTGGGGTCTGAGATCAGCTGTGGGTTCTCGATCGCAGGAGGCGTATCCTCAAGAGCTGCCCGTGATGCGGGCTCCTGGCCTCTAGCGAAATCCTCCTCGCTGCAGGGAAGCAGAGCGGTGATGTCGCTGGCAGCGAGGGAGATGGGGGACTCGGGGCCCGAGTGAAGGTTGTCCTGGCTGTGCAGCATCCACAGCGTCCGACGAGCAGACTCGGAGGCGATGACCATCTCCTTGGACGGGTTCTTGAGGGCATACGTCTCCTCCCGGTGCAGACGCAGCAGAGCGGCCATACGCATGGCGATACCCATGTTCATGTAGCTTCTCTGGTTGTATCCGCTGCCCTGCTGGGCAATGCTGAGCAGGTAGAAGGCCTGGCATCTCTCCAGGCTTGGGGTCTGGTAGAGCTCAGACAGAGCCACAGCCGAGGCGCGATCCATGAACGTCTCGGCAGCCTTCATACCGTCGCCGTGACGCTCGACCAATGATGGTGTGAACCGGGCTGATATGCTCAGGATGCCGAGCAGCAGGAAGACGCTAAGGGAGCGGTGGTCGGTTTTCAGGCGATCGACAAAGGCCTGCTTAGGGATGAAGCCGAGCTGGAAGTAGTTCCGGGTGAACTGGTTCACGGCTTCGATGGTGTCGGCGAGTGGTGGAAGATAGTCCCATTGGTCGACGCCCTTGACATTTTTGGGCGGAACGGGAGGGGCAGGTATGACGGGTGCGTCGAGGATATCACGGCGCATCTTTGCAGAGTCCCGTTTGTGGGCCTTGTCGGCCCTCATGCGAGGGTGGCGGTATTCGCGGTCATTATCTGGTTGGCCGCGGACGGGGAAGATGCTTGAAACAAGTCAGTACCTTGCATATTCTTTCTTCAACCGAGTAAAGTATCCTCGTGGGCCAGGAACCAACGTACCAAGAATCTGCACCGAGACCGGCCTCGGCACATGCATTGCATGGTGGTTTCGCCTTGTCGTGTACACATTTGCTTCTCATGCGACGGCAACTAAAATCACAGACAAGTAACAGTCAGCATGGATGAACGACGGCAACGGTAGAGGCCGAACGGATCGCGCAAGGCGAAGCAAGGGACAGCGTGAGCGTACCGACGACATGCTATGGGAGCACGACGTTTAATGGAAGAGCCAGACTGCTGCTCAGACTGCTGCTGCTGAGATGGCTGCGGCGGTGTCTGTAGAGACTGTAGCAACAGCTGCTGCTGCTGCTGCTGAGAAGGAGGCTCGCCATTGGGAGAGGGCGACTGACGATCGACACTCGGCGGCTGGGGATGGAGGGGATGCTGAGGCGGTCCCACTCCGATACCAGGGACGAGGCCTGTATTAAAACCTCCCGTCTGGACCGGAGGTGGAGGGCTGGCGTCGTCCATCTCGAGAGGTGATCAGGCGAGTTCTTCGCGATGGAGGCCGGCAACAAAGACTCGCGCGCACGCGATGATGTTTGGGCCGTCGGCAGGCAGGAAAAAAGCTGCGGAGGACCTTGGGTAGTGCCCGTGGCAAAAGAGTTCCCACTTTGTTGAAAGTGGGCCCGAGGTCAAGGATTCTGGGCTGGGATCTTGACCTCGTTGGTGTGGGCTGGGGGCTGTCAGGCTGTGTCAGGCGGGGGCCCTTCCTTTGATCAGATCTGGGATCGGGGGGGCGGTTGTGCTGCAAGGGCTTCCAGGGCCTGTGCTGCCCAGGAAGTAGAGCCGCCTAGGCTGGTAAGTAAGCTCTGTTGGCACAGCGCAGGCAGGGTCAGGACGTCTTAATTTTCAGAGGGAACCAACAATTGCCAGAGCTGGGAAACCTCTGTGGAGGAATAGAGGCAGTTCATGGTGTATAAAGGGAGTTGGATTGGGCATGAATGGCAGCAAAAGGATAATCAACCATATCTACATGTCTGTCTACACCCGATTCTGACCGACTGGCCAACCAACTATGACTGATGGTGCTAAGGAGGCGCGCAATTGCTTCTGCCAGAAAATTCCCCCGCCTCACGGAAGCATGAGGGGGTTTATCTTATCTAGTGCAATACTACCCAAGTACGTATACTACTCCCAGTACACCGCCCGCTGGAGGTACCCCTCATCCGCGCGTGCACACCGCTGTACCAACCTCACCTTTCTCGACCTTGAGAGGAGGCTAGCACAAGAAGAAAAGATGACATGCTTTAGCAGAACCATGTTGGGATCCATTGTATTATTCTTTGTAACTATAATGAGGAGGGGTAAGTAGTTGAAGGAGGTGGAGAAGATAACAAGTCAGAATCGCTGTCTTGTCTGAACTGCCTGTTGTACCTTTACTGTCCTTAGCAAGGATGTTGCCACGGAGGATGGTATATTGATACGTTGCATGCAACAACCACCTTTGTGTTTGGCCACGAGAACGATCAAGCCCAGAGCAGGAGGGAGCCCAGAGAGGCCTGCCTGGCCATCAGTAAAAATGTACTGCACCACACCACATACCTACCCTCTACTATCAATACTACTAGTAGTAAGGTGTCTACTGTATCTCGGACAGGGATAACTCCTCGGCGGGCACCTTCCAAATAAGCTGCTGTAGCTGCCGTAGCTGCCTGCCGTTGACACCCAAAATATCCACCTAGCAGTTGACCCCTCGAGAGAAAGAGCACACCATCGCGCCATTGAAGTAACAGATAAAATCCTCCTCCCCGTTTTCAAAAACTCGAAGCTGTTTTTCAGTCCTTCTTTGTCCTCCAAGAAAAGAAAAGCTCCAGTCAGGCTTGAGGGTGACCCTCTCCTATTTCTTGCCTCCTCTTGTATCTTTTCCACCTTGCTTTTCTCTCTCCTCCAGCAGATCGTTGGTCGGCTTCCCTTGCGTACGGTTGCATACCAACTGTCTTGCATTCCGTTGCCACCACTGCAGCCCCTTCGAGAAGTTACTTACCCTCTCCCTTCACCCAAGGCAACCAAGGTCACCTGGGATCGAAATCTCACCGCATCCCTGACGACATGCAGTTACGGTTTCTCCGCTCTGGCGAGTCGCAAAGCCGGTGGCGACTTGTTCCTGACGTCTGAGAGGGGTGACTGTCGTTGCCAGGAGGTGTCCGTGGGTGGACACTGTCCTCGTTCCTGACCAGTCCTCTGGACGGTTGGAATGGTCCTGGGGCGACTTGCGACATGGCACTGACATGATTACTCCCTGCGGCGGATACGACGACTTTGCTGGGCGCTACTCTGCTCGAATCAATTCTCAACCTTCGAACTGGTCTCGGACTTTTCATGGGGTGCGCGGAAAAGGACCCTCTCGGGGAGGGGAGGCCGGAACCTTTTGTCCACAAGTTTCACACAGAAAAATCGTAATGGGTGGTGGACATGACTCTGATTTCCTGCCCTCACCACATCTATAGCTCGTCCACTAATGTCGCCTCTAGGCCCAAACGCCCCGAGGCGCAATCCGGGTTTGCGGTACGAGTTTTTGCCTGTCCGCCTGTCCGCAAGCACGGCACGCTCTTCCAGCTACTACGCCACGCCTCTCTTGACAAGCCGCTAGAACCTCTCACAAACCTTCTCCCGACTCAAATACCATCTCTTACGGCCCTCGGTACGGCTCAGACGTGGTGGTCATCGCTAATCGGCCAACACACACACACACACACACACACATGCACGCACGCACACACCACACTGCATCCACACACACACAGACACAGACACACAGACACACACACCCGCAGGCATTAGGCGTCCCTGCAGGGTGCAGCGCATCAGCAAACGCGTTAGCGGCGTGTCATGTCAACCACGAGGGGCACTCGCGCAATTCAATAACCTGCGGCCCAATGCAGTGCAAGTCTTGGGCGGGTCCCGAGAACAGTCGGCCTTATTTGCTTTTTCTTCCTTTCTTTCTTTTCCTAATGCGGAATGCGGAATTGCTATTCGTCCCCTTTCTGCTACTCTGAGGTCGCAGATCGGGCTGCAGAACCCGCATTCGCGGGTCGCCCTGGTTTTGGGTCTGCCACCTGGGATATTATGCCGTTTCTGCAAGTGAGAAAAGCATAGTGTGGATTCTCCCATCGGCGACTCCAGCCAAAGGGACGTTTGGGCGCCCCTCCGTACACTAGACCCTCCTCCGATCTGGCATGCTGGCAATAGTTGCAAGCCTAGCTGACGATCATGCTGGCACGAGCATTGTCGACGGTCCAACGAGCGTTGAGCCTCGGAAGGCTGACCGCAAGATGCTTTCGTCACGGCCCCTTCGGAAACACTCTCCACTCCTCCCTCCTCCTGTGGCCCTCCTCTTGCGGTCGCGCGCTGGGTTCTAGGTATTTGATGGCGCCTATCGAGTCGTACGCCGCTGATGGATCAATGACCACCGAGAGCCCTTTTGTCCCGCTTGTGAGCTGTCAAGTTACCCAGCTTAAGCTGCATCATATTACTTGGTATTTGGTCCCCGCGAGTAAGGTCAGCATATTGAACATCTGATCACATGAATCAGTGTGAGTATTTTCCAAGACATTTTCTCCTTGTTGATGGCTTTCGAAATGTCCATAAATCTGGCAACATGGCTGGTATTCTCTCATGTCCTCGCCATATCATCAACATTGTGGAAGGGAAGATGTTGCGCCAAGTCCATGTCACCGGTGACGATACCAAGGCCGCCGTCTTGG
Source organism: Cryphonectria naterciae (assembly GCA_014850475.1). NCBI lineage: Eukaryota > Fungi > Ascomycota > Sordariomycetes > Diaporthales > Cryphonectriaceae > Cryphonectria > Cryphonectria naterciae. The sequence goes on from JACWST010000006.1 coordinate 269,756, forward strand.
CACTGTTTTGCATACCTGTGTTCCTCTGGCTCCTCCTCACTTCTCTTGGCTCTCCAAGACGATCTCCATGCCCGCTTCCCCCGGGGCCCCCCGGTGCGTTTCTGTTGGGCAACCTCGGACAGCTCAGCGAACACCCCGAGCAGGACTACATCACATGGGGCAAAGAGTATAGTACGTGTCTTTTGTTCTCCTGGTCCAGAGGTCAATGGCAGATTGCTATCAGGACATCATGAGCTGAGAACTTATCTCTAGACTCCGATGTCATCCACATCAAGGTTCTTGGGCAGCACATGATATGCCTGAACAGCAACAAGGCGGCCGTGGACCTCCTCGACAGGCGAGGGTCTAACTATTCTGACCGGCCTCGCTTCACGCTGTTCGAAGTGTACGTCAGCAATACTTTTGAGAGGACAATTGCTGCTGGGCAGGCACAAGAAAGAGAGAACACAATGCTGACATCCATGATCGTTATCATCGTCATCCAGCATGGGCTGGGGCCTCACTTTAACTTTCCTCCGCTGGGGCCCTCGCTTCAAGCTCCACCGGCGCCTCTTCCAGACAACCTTGACCCGATCTTCCATCAAGACCTTCCAGCCGATACAGACGCATGAAGCTCACAAAGCGGTACGGTCTCTCCTAAAGACCCCAACCGACTGGCGGGACGTCACGCTTCTTCTCACCACAAGTATCATCTTTCGCATCGCTTACGGCCAGGAGATCAAGTCCAAGTCATCGCCCTACACTGGCATGTCTCGCGCAGCCAACGATGTCACAACCAACGGCGGCATAGCAGGATCCTCCGTCGTCGATGTGTTTCCGCTCGCGCGGTACTTGCTGCCGTCGAGCCTGTCACCAGCGCTGAGGCATGCAAGGCAGAGCAGGGAGACCATCAAGACGATTCACGAGGTCCCCTGGGATAACAACATGCGCGACATGGAGGCAGGCACCGCGACACCAAGCTTCATGAAGACACACTTCGACCGCTGGGTTAGTAATGCGCAGGCCGGTATTCACCAGGAAGCCACGCTCGAGGACCTGAAGGGGGCGACGGCGGCTGTGTTCATTGCAGGCGGGAACAGCACATGGGGCACAGTACTGAGCGCGATTCTGTTCCTCACCAAATTCCCCGCTGTCCAGAGGCGTGTCCAAGAAGAGATTGACACTGTTGTTGGCACAGGCCGGCTCCCGACCTTCCATGACAGGCCGACGCTAAAGTACCTAGACGCTTTCTTGACCGAATGCATGCGGGTCCTCCCTCTGAACCCTCTTGTCATCCCACACTGTAGCTTGAAGGACGATACATACGAGGGTATGTTCATTCCGGCTGGAAGTGTGGTGTTTGCAAACGCCAAAGCGATGACACGCGACCCGGACACATACCAAGACCCGGAGAGGTTCGACCCGGATCGATACGCTAGGGGGGAACCGTCTCCTCCAGGAAACTTCGGCTTTGGGCGTCGAAGATGCCCAGGGAATCATCTCGCGCTTGCGACCGTCTATATCTACGTTGCGACAATGATGAGCGTGTTTGAGATTGAGAAGGTCGTGGACGGGACAGGGAGGGTGATGGAGCCCGAAGTTGAGCTGACTGTCGGTCTAGGAGGGTCAGTCGTCTCACCGCTTTGCCGGGTGGCGATTTTCCTAAAGTGTCATGTGTGCTGACAATATGCTAGGCATCCCGCGCCGTTCGAGTGTCAGCTTAAGCTGAGGTCACCAGAGCGGGCCAGGCTTCTGCAAGATGAGGAGGAGGTGGAGGATTATTATTGACGTCTTGATGACTGATGACTAACGATTGGCATGCATAGACAACTTGCATTCACGGGGGTGGCAAAATTAGCTTTAGATATAAATAGACTCTCATGATGTGCCCGACCTTGCTGGATTTTGTTTTGTTTTGGTGGGGGGGGGGGGGGGGGAGAGATCTTTTCCTTTTCTTCCCCTCCCTTTCCCTTTTCTTCTTCTATTAACACAAGAAGTTTTGCATGTGTTGGCCTGGGTAATGATAATACAAATTTACTCCCATCTCTATTCACCAACATCATCGTAGGCGTCAGTATTTGACGTTGTGCATAGTGATCTCGGCGTAAGACGACGAGGTGGAAGTGTTTCAGCCAAAACACTGCTATTAGACCACCCTACAGAAGTAAGACTGCTGTCTAAAGTTTAAGAGACGACCACCTCCGATAGCATAAACCCTAGACCCCCGCCCCCTCCGTCTTCTCCTTGTGTACGGCCCTGATTCCAGTCAAACTCCCTGAACGCCTTCCAAATGCAGACGGTCCTAGCGGCGATATCGTTCGTTTCAGTGCGAGGCTTTGTCGGGTGCTCGCTATTACAGTATATGATGACCTTCCCTCGATGGGAAAGATGCCGGGAATTTGGGCCACAATGGAGGTCCGTATGTTGCTGGGAATGAAGACCTTGGTAAAAGGGACAGAGAAACAGGCTAGTTCTTTTTTCTTTCTTCTTCTTCTTCTTCCTCCCCCGCGGTGCAGCAGGCCCACGTCTAGTTGTGACGTGCAGCAGCAGCAGCAAACTGCTCTGCTTGCAACCGCTCCAACTCCTCCATCGACATGCCGCTCTGGTCGAACTTGTTGAGCTTCTTCTCACGACCCTATCATGACATGTGTCAGTTTGCTGCCCGGATCACACCGCCTATGGTTCGTTGACCCCCCCCCCCCGTAGGGGAAAGGCGGCAGGACTCACCTTCTGCTGCTCCTTGTGCTCGGACGCGGCCTCGAGCACGGCGGGGACATAGTCTGAAAAGCCTAGCTGCTCGAGCGCCTTGGTGATGTGGTCGCACGCAATGGTCTTCTTGGCCTCCTTCTCCGAGATCTCGTTGGCCTCTGACGAGACGAGAGTGATAAACTCGACGCAGCATTCTATGAGCAGGTCACGAGCCTCTTTCGAGAAGGCCGTCCCATTGGCCGGTGGTAGGATTTCGGTCACGATTTTCTGGACCGTGGCTGCAAGGGAAAAAAGTCAGTACCGCATTACTCCGGCATCAGGGCCATCGCGCCCTGGGAGAGCTGTTGGTGAATCTGCCGAGAATGCTCTGGCCCAGGGCCCCTCTGTCGGCCCAGATGAGGCTCAGCTCGACCTCCTCAGTATAGATCACCGACATTCCTGCCCCCATCCCCCCCCCCTTCCAAGATGTGATGCATCACTCACCCTTTGGCAGTGACAAATCGTCATTACCTAATTTCTTGGTTAGTTTATATTCTCACAAGAAATATCTTCAGTTTCGTTCAATGGGGATTCGCACTGGCGGACATATTGGACCGGGAAAAGAGAGATGGGCGATGTTGAAATGCGTAGGAAGAAAACAAATCATCTGGTATATGGCTTCGATTTGAGGAGGGGAAAAGGGTTGAGGGGCCGTGGGGGAGGGGGTGTTAAAAGAAAATGTGTACAAAACCACAGCTATGAGCACAAGAGTCTGAGGAGCACAGCATCAATTGCATCACTTCAAGATGCCCACAGATGAGGAGGCCCAGTGGTGACACCTCAGCAGTAAGCAGTGAGGGAACCATGAATGCAAAAGAGACCAGCAGTAGGTTCACTTGAAAACCAGTAGATATTGGGACCAAAAAGCATGAGACTTACCTCCAAATTCGTGGTCAGACATGGTGGATGAATGATAGAGGCAGCCGAAGCGCGGCTAGGGTACAGGCTTTCTTGGTGGATTTGGACGAAAGGATGCCGGGTCAGGTCAAGCTGGAAAAGGTTTTTAAAGAAAGAAAAGAAAGGACTAGAGTCACGGAATCAGGTCAGACTCGTCATCGCATTATGCTCTTCAAAGTTGGAGCATCATTGTTCAGGGCCAAGGTGGGCGGGCTTCTCTTTGAATGATGGGCCACATGCGGGAGAGCTGCCTTACCTTGGAAGTGAGGTCGGCCTTGGGCCTTTAAGTACTTTTGACTCGATGTTTTATGGTTCCAGTGAGAATGAATGGCAGTAACAGTCAGCTCGGGGCCGCCTGCAAACCCGTGGCTTGGTATCGGCTTATCGCCCATAGCAGCTAGCCATTTTCGGCCGTAGCCTGTCGGTCAAGCCACAGTTCCACCCCCCCAAATATTTTCGTTTGCTTTTTGCTGGAGCAAGTCGTTTGCAATTTTCTTCCTGCTCCAATCTCTTTCCGACCACCATCCATCCCCTCGACACAGCTCGCTCCAACGCCTTGATGAACTCGTTCGCGCGAGAAAGGCTGATGTCCAGCTCTGGCAAAGGGATGGGAGGAGATCCATCCGTTGTCATGCTTGGGCTTTTCTTCCAGATGACGACCGAATACCTACGCGTCGAGCACTGAAAGGTATGTGCGTGCTCCAGCTTTTCCACCTTCTGTGCTTTTCCCTTACATGATGAGCTTCATGTCGCCCCAGGCATACATACCCATGGTGATTGACCTGTCTTTCCAAACGGACGCCTCTGATTCTTACACATTTTTCTCGCTCTCTGCTTGTCATCCACTGTCTTGGAAGATCGTGCCTGCTGACCAAGAAATTACAGGTTTGTCACGACTGCCCCGAGTCCCCTTTCCTAAAACCTCGACACGTTTTTGCCATGATGTTTAATCATGTACTATCAAATCCTGATCATCTCGTGACGACCAATTCTTTCGATTTCTGAGCATCAATGACTACATCCATCACTCCTGCAGACCGTGGACATGGGAAGAGGCGCTGACCCTGTTGTGCAGCGGAGCAGCAATAGACCGACCTGCTTTTTGCATTGTAATGAACATGTTCAAGGTGAGCGCCGTTTTTTTTTTCTCCTACTCTAGAGACACGCGACGACATGCAAGAGCCTATGATTAAGAATTTACATTCCATGCTAAATCCGAAGCAAATAATGTGGAAGAAAATGTATTGCTTTTCATCTTTCGAATGAGGCTCTTCTAGTCCTCTCGACTTCTCTAGCATCCAGCAACAACCAAGCTATGTGCTAACTTTGTGTGTACAGTGAACCCCCCCCCCCCTCGCCCCCCTTCAGTCCTCCTGGAACGCCGCCAGCTCTGGGCCATTCCACTGCAACCATTTACCGCTCAGGTCGGGCGTGGCATCCAGCGCGAGCTTTGCAAAGACTCGTCCGGGACCTTCTGGCTTGTTCAGCTTTCCTTCCTCGAATGCAGTCATGAATCCGGCGTGGTCTGCAGCATCCATGTGATCTTTGCCCTGCTCTCGCAACAGTTTCTGCATTCCAGTGTCGGTCCTTCCTGGGTTGCCAGAGATGGTGACAATATTCTTCTCCTCGACTGCCAAGTGTTGGGCGAGGGAATGTAGGGCTGCCTTTGACGATCCGTAGGGACCCCAAGCTGCATAACCTTTGAGGGCTGCTCCTGACGTGACCAGGACGATGCGGCCCTTGGTCTGACGAAGGTGAGGTATGGCTGCTTGGACCTGATGTCTACTTCAGTATGGGGGGGTCCAATAAGCTCATAAGGATGCGACACTTACCAGAGCAAGAGGGCTGAAGAAGTTGATGTCGTATAGCCTCTTCCAGTCGTCGACTGAGCTGTCCGCTACCCGCTTGATGGGCTCCAGTGCTCCATGGTTGATGACGAGTCCATCGATCTTGCCCCCGAACTTCACAGCTAGGTCTGTGATCTTGGTAGCATTCTGTTATAGAACGTCAATACATAAATTTTTTATTTTTTTTTTCACCCTCAAACTGTCCCCCGTGATGAGTTTTCTCACCTCAAATTCGGTCAAGTCTGCTGCCACGTACTCAACTTGAGATGGGTACTGCTTCTTCAGAGCATCGAGCTCACTCTCAGTGCGGGCAACAAGCACCACCTTGTGCGACTTTTGTAGGAGGTATTGCGAGATGGCCAGGCCAATTCCACGGCCAGCGCCTGTCACAATGATGGTTTTGGAAGTCATCGTAAGAGCGTGCCACCAGCAATGTCGTGATCGAGTGTTATGTCTGCCAAGTCTTGCGGGTTTTGTCAATCACACGCACAGAGATTTGAAGTCATCGGTGGGGCCTTGATGGGCTTACGTAATACAAAACGTCCTTGAGCCTGGCCTGGCCTGTTTCTATACAGTGAATTTGTACTGGTTCGTGAGCTCTCTACGCCGTTTCCAGTGAGACGACAGCACTGTAATCCTCTCTCCTCGTCATCACTTCCGAGACCGTATCACCAAGATTTTTCTTTTGTCAAAAAAAGCCTGGAGGCCAGCCACTCTGCATGTCGTAGATCACAAGCACACTCCGTCCTGCTGTGGAAGCCGTCTCACGAACTTGCCAGTTCGATCAGTAGATGGAGCTGCGCTTTCCGTGTTGTCTTTGTTTCAACAATCACTGGTCTGTGTAAGTAGATATTATACAATAATCGTAAATGTTCAGCGTCACTGTTCCAGGTTTTCCCTCGTATGAAGATTTGAAAGATTGTCAACAAAACAAAGGTATCAAAAGACAACAAGTTATAATAGGTAACCGTAGTGAATACAATTAGCAATCTGTACTTTGAAACTTGACTATATAACATCATCTGAGCGTTCTTGGGGAACCACAAAACCAGAAGCTACTATACTCATCGTATTTTGCACCTCCTTCTGTGGTAGATTGGCATAAGCATACCCTCAGGTACCAGCCGGAAGTTTTTGCCCATCAGAGAGCACTACAGACAAGTACCAACGCGCAAGATGCTCGAGGTTATGATGGAAGAGGCCAAAGCCGACATTGTCGGCGGCCCAGGTCTGCACACCTTGGGTCTGGCGACCTGCACCGGAGTCGGCGTCTCGGGGACATACCGCGCCTCACCTGTACAGGGAGACGCCCGCTACGACAAATTCCTCGCGCACCTCGTAGAAGGCCCACAGCTGGAGCCTACGTGGAAGCGGCTTGAGAAGATGGTGAGTGATGCCCTCACTCGTGGACTGTCCAACGTCCGGGTGCTAATCCCCGCGCTGGACGCGGCGACGTTGCCTGAGGACGAGGATATGGCCTGGACAGCTGCCATGATCGCGAGGGAGAGAACCTTTACAGACCACTGGATCCGCAAGGCACAGGGGCTGGTGAGGGGGAGGGCCGGGAGTACGGTCCAGATCGATCAGCACCATGTCAACATGGCGAGGGACATGAAGGTCACTAAAGACGGAGAGCTAAAGGTCGAGAATTCTTGGTGAGCGCGTTGGGACGGAACCTGTTCTTTGAAATATTAGCTCCGTCTCCCTAGATTCCGCAAGCAAGCGCTTGTTTGGCTGTTCTCTATTGTATTTCCTTTGCGTTTCTGTCTTTTTGATCGGATTTTGTTTTCCACCGGGATACAGGCAGCACCTTTTGTCGTGGCAGTCGAAAGTGCAACTTCTGTGGTTTCATGACTGCAGTGACGACAATTCTGGCCTCGGTGAAGTGGTGATGCATGATCCTGCCTAACCGGTCGCAAAATTCGGGTGGATCTTCTGTATCAAGGTTCCTGAGCACTATGTAAATATGTGAGGCTAGTTATATCACAGGTAGACAATCAATTTCCTAGACGCCTGCATATCTTGTCACACACACAACTCGTAATTTTTGGCAGCAACGGACATTTGCATACCTTGTTCGACCTAGCCGATGGTGAGCGCCGTCTAAAGGAGGACCGAAGTCTTTCCAAGGAATATTTCCTTCATCATCATGTACCCTTGCTTCGTGTCCATAGTCAAGGCTACCTCATCCTTCAGCCGCCCCTAGCTCTTCACCAGTTTCACTGCTCTCTTCTCTCTGAAGTGTGAACGCAACTAATTACCTGGGGGTATTGATGCAAATTAAAGCCCTGTCCTACAGTGCAATTCGGCCCGCGGCCCGCCAGCTAAAGAGGGAAGTGGAGGCCAATACCATCGCTTGTAGTGGCACAGCCCGTTAACGGATCCTTTTAGGGAAAATTGGGTATTTAAGCATGACAACAAGCATGCAGCGGTCAAGTCAGCACTGTAGGCAAGACAGGCAGACGAGCCAGGGGCCCTGGAGCCCCAACAGGCAGCCTAACCCTTATTCCCCTTTTCCAATCTCATCCCGTGGCGAGGAAGCATGGGAAATGGGAAAACCTATAAAGAGGTGGACGGGGGCGTGCTAAGGAAGAAGGAAGTAAGAATAAGAAGGAAAGAAAATTAAACCAAAAACTTCTAAGTTCATCGTCGTTCGCTTCAGATCTAAACATCCACAATCACTCTCATCATTATGCGTTTCGCCAGTATCCTCTCTCTTGCCCTGTCAGCGGTGGCCTTGGCTCAGGTGAGTTTCAAACGTTTGCTTAATTACTTACTTACCGAGTGATAAGTACCGAGTTACTAATAACCTATACCAATGATTAGAGCAATAGTACTACGACAGCGTCAGGCACAGCTACGGCCACCAGCTCTGCAAGCGCCACCGCCACGCCCCTGGACTATGAGACCATTTGTGAGTCTCAAGCGTATGGGTACGTCGACAAGTGCCCACAGTGCCTATCGACGTGCGACTCCGAGACCACCGAGACTGCCGCCGAAGAGTGCTACTACAGCGTGTTCACCGAAGTGAACTACATTGAGTCTGTCTGCGAGGCGCACAGCGGGTACAACTGCGAGACGACAGCTGTTGATGATGTCTGTGGCTCGTAATGTGTTTTACTTTTGGAGGGTCTAGAACACATTGGCCAGGCTAGGGATAGATAGATAGATGGATAGTTGAAACAAGGCCCAGGCAAAAGGGGCAGCTGTTTACGCTCTGATTACTGTCGATCCATGTGCGTCAGTTGTATTGGAAGGCATGTAATTGGATGAGGCCGAGACACTTATTGCTTTTGCTAAGAGAAACTATTAATTATCCATCCCGTTGCTCTAGAACTAGTACACTTGATTTTTAAGTGTTACATTTAGTGAATGTTTTCTTTTGTTGCACTGTTGATCTCGCCCCGTTCTATGGTCTGAAAAGCACCGATGCATACGTGAAATGGATTCAAGTTTTGCAGTCAAGGGAGGGAGGCCTGGCGCAATGTTCCGAACGCCACCAAGATTTCAAGATGCTCATGAGAAATGTGGTGGTTCCGAACGATCCAAGAGTAGGGGAAAATGGATTATTCCCAATCTAACCTTACAAGTCCCGCCAAAACCAACATCCTAAATTAATTCTTCTCCCCTCCAAAGGCCATCCGAGCCCCCCGGACAAAGGAGGCTCATAATCCCCTAGCGTTGCTCATCTTTACAGACAATCTTCGCAGTCGGGAGATCGTTCTTCGATTCCCGGACCCATTGCGATCCCAGGGCCAAGCTCAAGCTCTGGGCCCAGCTCAAGCCCCGGGCCCAGTTCCAGTTGTCCATCGGAGGGACTGTCGCGTGTCCAGATTGCGATATCCGGGCTGATCAGGCTCGAGTCCGAAGGTGGGTTGTCCATGGCTTGCTTGGCCTCCTCGCTCGGCAGCTCGAGAGTCTCCTGCGGAGATCGACGGCGTAATGATGATGCAGGCCCGTCAGCTCCGAAGGGCTCCCACTGACCCGAGGGGCCAAGCATTTTGACAGGCAAATTATTGAATACCTTAGGAATTGAGAGAATTCCAGAAGGTGCGGGGACGGGGGTGCTGAATGCTCCGTGGATCATAGCGAGGGAGGCCAGGAGGCTGCCCATGGTGGTGAGATGCTGCATGGTGAGACGAGGGGAAGGCGTCGGCAAAAGACGAGTACGAAGGAAACGGTGCGGATAAGTTTATCTTGGAATGGATTTTTTTTTATAGAAAAATATAAAGAGGGATGGCTTTGAGAGTGTGTAAACAGTGAACAGTCCAGCCGCTCACGAAGTGTGTTGAGAATTGGAAATAGGAGCAATAAGTACTGCCAGAGTACTTGAAAAAGAAAATGATAGAGACTTGAGGGGAGAATGAGGGAGATCAAGCCAAGACAGGCACCAACGACCTGAGATACTTATACAATTCAGGAAACATCTCGTAGAGGGTTTCTTGTGGTTCTGAAAGCCATTGTGTAGAATTGGCAATGCAAATTACTGAATCGTCACCTCTTGACCCGCGCAGCCTTGGTCTCACACGGTCATCAGGTAAGATGGCCGTTTCGAGTCTCTTATCTCGTGTTGGGATCTCTGTGCGATAGAACTATAGACAAGATTATGTTGAGTAAAGATGATTCCACAAGACTTCGTCCCCCGTCCCAATGTCCGGGCCCAGTCTGACAGGCACAATTGACGCCATGGCCTGCATTGACCTCTCACCTTAGCAGATTGACCCCGTGTTTTGTAATTGAATTTCCAGATTTTGACGTCTACAGTTTTTGAAATATCCAGCAGACCGTCTGACGACCTTTCAGGCTTCAATCCGATGGGAAAATGGTAATTTTCAGGGGCGGGATACAACCAAAATAGAAATCTGCTGTGTTGAACATTAGGGAAGGGCGGATCGCGGCCAGCATCTTGAAGGGAGATGAGGCCCTCTTTGTGAAGACTTCTTAAAAGTTCTCACCAGTACAAGACTGTAGGCATAGTTGTTGAGGATCTTGTCACGACTACGCAGTTACAAGAGCCTGGTTCATAGTGGGACAATATCTTGACTGTCCTCGCCTTAGTACGGTAGTGCTTTGTTGAGATGATCAGAGTCCTCATATCCCTTTGCCCATGTCACGCCATCCAAGTTAAATATTACACATATCCAGTATACTTGTTTGCATGCTATAGCAATAGTAAAGGACGGACATCTAACCGTAAAGCCCCTTTCGATCACGTAGCTCACACCGTACTGCAAATATGCAGACGGACGAAAAAGGAAGAAAAGAGAGAAGAAGGAGAAGAAGAAGAAGGAAATCAAGGGTCCCACTCGGCCGGTGGCTTACCCTAAGTGCGTGGAGCGTCTACGTGTCGGCGCTTACAGAAACGGGAGAAGGAGGGTGTGACTGGGCCAGAACCAGGAGAACCGAGACTTGGGTGCCCAACGGGTCGATAGATCGAAGCAGTGATACCCAATGCTTTTCTTGTGCGCACATGACCTGTGGGAAAACCAACGCTGCTGCTGCTTCTCGACCATTCAGGTGCAGTGGGAGTTTCTTTTCCAAAGTTCTCCGAGGTAGGATTCGGGCCAAAAGGAAGAAAGAAGATCTAATTCTGACATGCAGTGTTCCGTTTTCCCCCACAGCAGAACCAAAGGTAAAGTTCATTTCCTGACCGATCCCTCCTCGCTTGGGAGCCGGAAGGTAACATCAAGCCATTGAGATGGTGAGGCAACGACACGATGAGTGGACGTGGACGTGAGCCGTGAAGGGTTTTAGTGTGGTTGTTGGGCCTGAAATGGGCATCTCGCAGCTGTACCCACAGCAGTGGCTGCACCTTGCAGCAGCATCTACCCTATCACCTGCTGGCTGAAACCCCCTCCCCCCCCTACTACCCTGCCTACCCTGCCAGGGCCTCCTCCCCTGATCCCACTGTCAAGTGGTCCACTGATTTCCACCCCGTCCCCCCCCCGCATCAAAGGTGCTGCAGCACTGCAACGCTGCAGCGCCGAGGTGGAACGAGAGCAAGTCACTGGAGCTGAGGCGAGCATTCCACCGGCTCGGAATTTCTGCTTGCTTGCATTGGCGGAGAAGTCAATCCTGCAGAAAGAAAGCGATGAATTCTTGTTGCCACTGGCCCCAGTCACATCACATCACATCGACTGATTGATTGACTGACTGACTACCCAGACTGGGAGACTGACGCACTTGGGGGCCTTCCGCGTACCGAGTCCAGTGTGTTAAAGTATTTACTTCAGGGTTTCAATTGAAAAGAAGGTTGGGAACCTGGGGCCTAAGACCCCGTACATTTTTTTGTACTTGATCAGCTCGTCTCCACTACGTCAACCTCTTCCATCGAACCCTCGCTGCCTTGCCCTTCACCGTTCAGGTGTGATCCTCCTCCTCCTCCTCCTTCCTTCCTGTCCTCCTCGTCAGAACCTCCTCACCACGTATTTTTGCCTCCCATCGCCGACCAGCAGGCGGCACATCGACCCAACGGCCTATTTCTAGGCAAGACAGACCAAGTTCTAGCCCTGCGGCTAGGAGAAGCTCTTTAACGGCTGCGGCCCGCAGGCCACTACGCGCCCACCTGATCCCGTCACATCCCATCACACTTCTTCTCAAATAACCCCCCCCCCCCCAGAATCAAGCCCCAACCCCATCCCAGCCCAGATGGGCCACACCGACCGAGAACATGCCACCTAGCAATCGCGATCCCGATGTCGACATCGAAGAGCCGCCCCGTGAAAAGCGAAGAAGTAGGAAGGACAGAGGAGACAAGGACCGCGATCGAGAGTCACGGCGCCACCACAAGCACCGGACCTCCAACCCCGTCATAAGCACTGGCTCCTACGTCTCCCAGTCCAGCTCTGTCCGTCGCCACAAGACCAGGGACTTCTCTGGGTCCAAGAGCCGCCTCGAAGAGTCAGACTCCATGACAGATCTCGTCCCCGAGCTGAACCGCAGCCGGGAGCGTGTCAGCATGCCCTACCCGAGCTTCAGCAAGGCACACAGCAGGGAGGCTGTCGGCCTCGGGAGCAAGGAGGATGTCTCTTCTACCACGTCGGCCGCTGCTGCGGGTGGAAGAGGCACCGGCACAGGGCCGCCGACACCAGAGGCCACCGACATCGGGGCCGACGAGATAAAACGATCCAGGTCAGCCGATTTTACCGCCAGGAGGGCGTCCTCACGCAAGAGCAACCGTCCGCCGAGCCCTCCTGAGACCAATCTCGAGGAGAAGCGGACGAGAGCCGGCTCGCTACGGGAGAAGGAGAGCGACAGGCCACGCTCGCGAACGTCAGCGGGCTCGAGGCCGACTTCGAGAACAGATGACAGGTCCAAGATCTCCATGAAATCCAGGACGTCAAGCCAGGCGACATTTGTCAAATCACCCACCGCCAATGCACCACCCTACACCGAGCCAGGAGACGAGGACACACTCGCCAGCGCACGTGGGTCAAGAATGACCCCCAGGACGACCACCTCCAAGAGATCAGTGTCCGGACAGACATTACGGCCGCCAGAACCCGTCGAGATTGTCGATGACTCTCCCGAGTCCGCCCAGGACTCGTCCTCCCCGAAGACGCCTACCATCACAACCCCCCACTTTCCTCCCCCGCCCGCCTTTCACGACGAGAAGCACGGCATACCCCACCACATCCGATTTGAACCACCCCAGCCAGTACGAACGCCAGCAACAGACTTCAGCACTGCAACCTCTGCCGCTGCGGCGGCAGCCCCGCCGCCGCCACCACCACCGCCTCCCCCTCTCACTATTCAGGAAGCCCCCAGGGTCGACTATCTCATGCAGAACGGCGGACTACCGAATATCGTGCCCAAGAACTTCCTGGCAGTCCTGCCCAGGCAGAATGGGACGAGGCCCTCGAACCCGCCGTTGCGTGGGGCAGATGTTCTGTTCGCGCCCTTCTACAACCTGCTGGACAACTACCAGACAGTGTTGAACAACTCAGGCTCGATCGCCGTCGCCACAGGACATCGGACGGTGGCCAGGAGGCTACTTGATCGGCTGGAGAACGTCTTCAATAGAGATCTACCCGAGGAGGGTTGCAGCTGCCTCATGTGCGAACGGTCACCAGAGCCGCATCGGGGTCTGGGGTGGGGTGAGGTCTTGGAGCGTGTCAGCGGTCGGGTCGAGATACCCTCGTGGCCGCCATTCGATATTGGCATTCTCGGCGTGAAAGCTCGCGAAGACAGGGATGATCTTCCGGCGCGACCTTCCTCTCCGGTGAAGATGGATCCCGACATAGCGGAAGAATTCAGAGAGCACTACCTTCAGCAGTCCAAGAAGGTCAAGATGGCCGTGGACAAGTGGCTGACGAGCTGCGCGGAGGCTCCAGCACCACCCCCACAAGAGGTCGACGACGAGACGTTGACCTTTGCAATCCTCACAAGTCTCGACCAGGAGGACCGTCCCTTCTTCAACGCTCTCCTCACGGGGTCCAAGGAACTACAACCGGCCCTCCGCGCCCCCACGCCGCTACGCAAACCTCGAGCCGATTTCGTCATCAAGTCTGGCCTGGCCCTGCAACGCCTGTACCGCCTCTCCCAGGCCCCACGCGATGCCGAAGCTGTCTGCTACCTGGTGAAGTATCCCCAGATGCACGACCTGCTCAGCACTATCTGCGACATCAACCCGCCGGAGTGGGAGATTCTCATCTCTGGCCGCTTCGACGGCTTTCTCTGGTCCGGCGCCGACGATGACGAGGCCGCCACCCCCACAGGCGGACCCTCGCGCGGCTCGACACCCAACTTCTTTGCCCGGCCGCCCTCGCGCGGTGCGGCTATGAGCCCCAACAACATCGCCCGCCACACGCCTGCTCTCGGCATCGGCTCCCGCAACCCGACCCCCTTCAGCCGCGGCGCGACCCCCGCCTCCTTTGTGAGCGGCGCGTCCTCTGCCTATCCGGGTCGCCACCCCGTCTCCAACGACGAGGAGTCCGAGATTGCGGTTCTCGCCGAGCTGGAGCGTGAGATCTACCTAGGCATGGAGGCGTTAGAGGACGCCTTCGAGGGCCTACACCAGCGCGCGGAGATGGTCCGCACGGCACTGCGGCAGCGCGGAGCGGGTCTCTCGATGAGCCTGCAGCATCGTCGCGGGTATGGTTTCGGCGAGGCGGGTGGTGTGCAGGTCCTGCCGCAGAGCGGCGGGTCTGCCTCGGGCCTGGACCGGCCCGCGTGGGCGGATGAGTCGGAAAGCCTGGCGAGCGAGAGTGATGACTGGGGCATGGGTGATGAGTATGAGCTGCGCCCGGACGACAGCGCGAGTAATATTAGTAGTTCCAGGCAGAGGCGGCCCAGGAGGCGGGATGAGAGGAGGGCAACACCGGCACCGATCCGGGAAGAAGATGAAGGGTGAGACCCCATATTCGATCCTGGCTATTCTTACTTGGTTGGGCATTGGAGACTCTTCCTTTGGGAACAGGCGGAAGGATATGAAGGTGTCGTTTTAAGGCAAGAAACAAGTGCAATAAAGATGAGAGGATAATCATGATCCAGAGGTCTGCATTGGATGCATGGATGGGGATCTTTTGTGTGTTTTATTGTTGTTGTTGCTGTTGCTGCTGTGCTTTGGTTGCCCTTTCTCTTTGTTCTTCTTTCTCT
The DNA here is from genome assembly GCA_014850475.1 of Cryphonectria naterciae. Classification (NCBI taxonomy): domain Eukaryota; kingdom Fungi; phylum Ascomycota; class Sordariomycetes; order Diaporthales; family Cryphonectriaceae; genus Cryphonectria; species Cryphonectria naterciae. The sequence continues at coordinate 284,824 of JACWST010000006.1, forward strand.
GTCAGGCGGATACCACTGATGTATAGTATTTTGGTTCTGTCTTTCATCTTTTTTCATCATCATCATCATTTCGCACGGCGTCTTGTTATGTCTTTTTTTTTTTTTTGGAGGTGGGGGGGGGGGGGTGGAGAAGCTGTTGAAGTCACACTAGGTTATCTACATGGGATAGGCAGGTACTCAAATGCCATGAAAGGAAACTTGTGCTTGAGAATTCAGACTATATATATACGTTCGCATTATGCAGGTGATGAGCTCGAGAGGTGAGTTGAGGTGTTGCTACATACAAGGTCATATAAAAAAAAATAAAATGATTGGCCTGTATGAGGAAGCAAAGCCTATCCATCTGCGCTGGTTCAAAGAGGAGGAGGAGGACGAGGAGTTAGAGGGAGAAGGAGGGATGAAACGTTTAGTAGATAGCGCGTCTTGTGGTGTAAGTTATACCAGTGATGTATCCGACCACTGCGTAATGCCTCGACGACCATGCCCGGGATACGTCCTCCGACATAGGTTGGTACGGAGCCGACCCGCTGAGTGACAAAGGTCTTGAGCGACATACACACCCGCGGCGAGTCGACGGGCTCTTGGTCCTAACACAGGCCAGCCCCGCGCAGCGCCGCCCTGGTGGTCTCGGAGACGAGGGCCGCGACGTCCAAGGTAGCCCGGCAGTGCCGCGGGGTTTTACCCGCCTGAACCAGCTCCCTTCGGGGGGATAAGGGCACTTGGTCGTCTTTGGCGGCGATACAGTCGATGGTGCAGTGCTGTATGAGACAGGCTAGGTGGCTCTGGCCTGTGACCTGCGCGAAGTCGTGTCGGTCCTTGGTCGTCAGGGTGAGGTGTTTGACCCTGAAGAAGGCAGTGAAGCACCCGTAGGATGCCTTGGCCTCGAGGATGCGACAGGTCTGCCGGAGGGAGCCGATCTCATGGAGCTCGAGCAGTGCCACGATGCTCTCAACCAGCTCGCACGGGAGCCTTTCAAGGGGCGACACCATTGCGTGAGGCTGAACTGCTTGGACAACGCTGCAGGACAAATCTGAACGGGCTGTTGATGAATGCCGTTCTCTCAGAAGGGGGGATGAAGAATAAAGAAAGAGGGCAAGAGTGTCCGAGTTGACGAGATGTCGCTCTTGTGTGTTTATATAGTCTCTCGTCCCTTTCCTTGAACACCACACCACAGCATCGAGGGGGAACCACATGTTATCTCTATCGTTGGAAGGCTAAACCAATACGGCGACACTGGTCCTCACTCTTTCGCCCACATGTAATATACTTACCATACCTAGAGCCTCATGGTGATTCTTACATTACGACGGTCTGTCGAAGGTGCCAAGTAGACAGCTCAAGACCTCGACAAAAGAACTGTAGAAGAGTCATCAACCGTGTAGCTCTGGTCCTCGGCGCGACAGAAGACTGCGGTCGAGAGTTGCTCTGAAGGACGGCTCCTCAACCTAGGAACGCTAACGTGTGACGAAACGAAGGAGAGCAGCGAGACGGCGTCGAGTCAGCGCCGGATGGGATCAGCATCTTCCCAAAGTGCGCTGCCCTATGGCCGGTCCTGTTTGTCGTCACCGGAGAATTATACAGTACGCAGTGGTAGTACACAACAGAGGTAAAACTTCGACATAACATCATCACGAGTGAGAATATCAAGGCGACGAGATCATTCTCCTGGGCCAGGCAGGTCAAGGCTCCACAGTGATATCAGCCCTCGCACGCCAATATTTTGGCGCCCATTTCAACAGGCATGATGATCGTACTATCTATCTATCTATAGCATAATGCTACAGTACTACGTAGAGTTATGCAAAGGTATGGTATTCATCGGCTGGAGGCGGCCCTTGGGAAGCGCCTGGCCCACTTATGGTGCAGGATCTTGGTCTCAGAGATGCTACCAAGCCAACCAACCACGAAGAAAATTTTTTTCTTCGAGGCCAAGGAAGAAAAAAAAGAGTGTGAGTACGAGGGAGGGGGAAAAAAAAAGGGAGTGTGGCGGATCTGCTTGGCTACCCCGCCAACGAGGAAACCCCGCGCCTGTCGGGCTGGCTTGGTCTTGCGCTCATTGTTGTCGCACCTCCGACCAGAGAGTCCTTTTATCAGAACAAGATGTGTGTAGAGCTCAACAAAATCACAGCTTGCTTGTCCCTGGGGAGCAAGCTGTGACAATGAAACCGGAGAGTGTTTTTTGTAACTCCATAGTGTTGACTCATGCCGGCCAGTGGGAAGGTTGGGGAGTTGATGGAGGGGTCAAAGGCTGATGTGAGAACAAATGGGGCCTACTGTATTTTTTTTTTCTCCTTCCCTTCCCTTCCTTCCTTTTCTCATGGAGGGGCAAAAGGGTTGGGCATCACTGCCAAAAAAAAATCGACGTGGACAGCGGCTAGGGCTTGTGTAGTGCCCTAACATGGCCCAGGTAGCGTTTCAGATGGTGCGTGAGAGGGGACATACTCAGCCTGCGGGGCAGCAAGGTTGCCCGGTTGCCCGAGGGGGGGGGGGGAGGGGTTTAAGGCCCCTCCTTTGATGTGGTGCTGTCGATGAATGGCATGTCATCTATCTGTAGGTCTCTTTGTAAGTCTCTTCTGCTGTGAGATAAATCCCCAAGAGACATGTCATAAGCCTTGTCTGTCTGACGATGGTTTTGCTGTCTTGTGCGCTAATCCCTTGGGTGAATCCTTTGGCTTGAGTATAAAAAGGTCAGCAACAGCCTAAGCAAAACTGTTCTGCATCAAGTCGGCACCGAGAGAGATAGCACCGAACTGGAAACAAATCATACACACACACACACACACCATCGAAATCTCGGTCAAGGACACAGAGTTAAAAATTAAAAATAAAAAATAAATAAATAAAAACAAAAAAGTCTATCCCAAGGAACAACACATGCTGGCCAGACTGCTATGAGGGGCTAATACGGTTCGCCGTTGTGAGCAGCAGTGCGTGGCGGGTAAAGGAAGGAGGTGCCATTGCAAACCTGCCAGCTGTTAAGCAGTGACTCAAGCATGGTCCGTGCGCTATCCCACTAGCGGCAAAAATCCAAAGTCGGGCCCACAGGGCACCGCTTGAAATACCTGGCGCCCCTCGCAAATTCTTTGAGCTTTTCTCCCTCCTTCCTCTCCCCGTCTGCACACCGAGATCTATTGCGATCCATCCTGCAAACGTACGAACAACTCCCTCCCCCTTTCCTCTCCCTTTTCATCCTCCATTCCATCTCTTGATCGGTTCATCAAGTATCCCATCTAACTCTTGACTGGCAACAGTTTTCGCGAACCCTTTTTTTTTTTTAAACAACTTTCACACAAACAAACCGTCACCATGGGTGAGTACCACAACCCCGCTCGCGTGGCCGCGCTTCATCTTGCATCGCATCACAGACGTGCATCGCGAGAGCATCTTGGAGAAGCACAACATGATCACTAACGACAGAGCAGGTAAGGAGGAGAAGACTCACATCAACGTGGTCGTCATCGGCCACGTCGACTCCGGCAAGTCGACCACCACCGGCCACTTGATCTACAAGTGCGGTGGTATTGACAAGCGTACCATTGAGAAGTTCGAGAAGGAAGGTACGTATCAAACACCCACACATTCACACTTTGAGCTCCTCTCCATCCCCAAATTCGCTTTCCCATGACAGCAGCAGCGGCTGCGCTGTGTGCTGTCTCAGCCCCGCCTGCCCTGGTTTTGCCCAGCGCACATTTTGGCCTTTTTTTTTTTTTTCTGGTGCGGGGTTCAGCAGCCGTTTCGCTCTTATCTGAGATAAACGTGATCAACCCCTGTACACCGCCACCTCAGCAACCCCCCCCCCCCCCACCAGCGCAACCATGCACGTTGATAAGCCCTTGATGATGAGCATGTCGATGCTAACCTTACTTTTTTCACAGCTGCTGAGCTCGGCAAGGGTTCCTTCAAGTACGCCTGGGTCCTTGACAAGCTCAAGGCCGAGCGTGAGCGTGGTATCACCATCGACATTGCCCTGTGGAAGTTCGAGACTCCCAAGTACTATGTCACCGTCATCGGTACGTTTCCTTCCCACTCGTTGGTTCAATTTTTCCCCACCCCCCACGACTCTTGCTGACTCGTGGTTCCTGCAGACGCTCCCGGTCACCGTGACTTCATCAAGAACATGATCACTGGTACTTCCCAGGCCGACTGCGCCATTCTCATTATTGCCTCCGGCACTGGTGAGTTTGAGGCTGGTATCTCCAAGGATGGCCAGACCCGTGAGCACGCCCTGCTCGCCTACACCCTCGGTGTCAGGCAGCTCATTGTTGCTTGCAACAAGATGGACACTGCCGAGTGGAAGGAGGCCCGTTTCGAGGAGATCAAGAAGGAGACCTCCACCTTCATCAAGAAGGTCGGCTACAACCCCAAGACCGTCGCCTTCGTGCCCATCTCCGGCTTCAACGGTGACAACATGATCGAGAAGGAGTCCCTGGACAAGCGTGCCTCTTGGTACAAGGGCTGGAAGAAGTTCGACTCCGCTGGCAAGGAGGTCTCCGGCTGGACCCTCCTCGACGCCATTGACGCTGTCGAGCCCCCCAAGCGTCCCACTGAGAAGCCCCTGCGTCTCCCCCTGCAGGATGTCTACAAGATCGGTGGTATTGGAACTGTGCCCGTCGGCCGTATCGAGACTGGTGTCCTCAAGCCCGGTATGGTCGTTACCTTTGCTCCCTCCAACGTCACCACTGAAGTCAAGTCCGTGGAGATGCACCACGAGCAGCTCACCGAGGGTGTCCCCGGTGACAACGTTGGTTTCAACGTCAAGAACGTCTCCGTCAAGGAGATTCGCCGTGGCAACGTCGCCGGTGACTCCAAGAACGACCCCCCTCTGGGTGCCGCTTCTTTCGCCGCTCAGGTCATCGTCCTGAACCACCCCGGCCAGGTCGGTGCTGGATACGCCCCCGTCCTCGACTGCCACACTGCCCACATTGCCTGCAAGTTCTCTGAGCTGCTCGAGAAGATCGACCGCCGTACCGGCAAGTCTGTTGAGGCTGCCCCCAAGTTCATCAAGTCTGGTGATGCCGCCATCGTCAAGATGATTCCCTCCAAGCCCATGTGCGTGGAGGCCTTCACTGACTACCCTCCCCTGGGTCGTTTCGCCGTCCGTGACATGCGTCAGACCGTCGCTGTCGGTGTCATCAAGTCCGTCGAGAAGGCCGTTGGTGGTACTGGCAAGGTATGTTACACACTTCGATCCTCTCCCCCTTGTACGTCACCACAACACTCGCTAATCACCCTTTGTCTCTTTAGGTCACCAAGTCCGCTGCCAAGGCTGGCAAGAAATAAATTGCCTCCACCTTCTGACGATGCCCTGACGAGTAATGTGGTCATACATTCTCGTCAATCCAACCTTCTCCAACCTTACGACACATTGCTTCGGATCTTTGGTGTTCGTTTCGGGTGCCTCATGAGTTCTATGCTGTTGTCTGGGCACACATGAGAGGAAAAACCGTCGGTGATTTCTGCGGTCTGAATGAAGAAAAAAAAACAGATAGAGGTCCACTCTTAGACGAGAATAGGGTCGCAGTAATCAGGAATTCAGTTGTGTTCACGAACTATTCTTGCCATCTACAATGACCAACGTGATATGTCCTCTACATCATACGCTTCTGATAATGACGTTGCTGCCGCCGCCGCCGCCTACTCGACTTTTCCGTGTGACGCTCATGGGTTTGAAATTTCTGATGCTGTATGTCGCCCCCGCTTGTGATGACCAGTACTTGAGCGTGGATTGGAATTATTGTGCACCATGCAGGTCTAGTGTTCTTCTCGTCTTGGCCAATCGCCGAGCTCGAACCCCTTCAGGAATTATGAGCTTTGCATACCATTCTGCGTACGAATCGATCTGACGAGTGCGCATGGAGCAAAAAAAATTGGTGGAGAGAGAGAAGAATCCGACCAGGGACGGCGTTTGTCAATATGGGGGGTCCCTGGAATATTTGTCTACCGACTGCTCCCAACAAACTCCGTCACCCTCTTTCTACAAAGCCACTCGTCATCTATTTGTTGACACGTCTTTCTCTTGATGGCCTCCCTTTGTCTACTTATTACTGATCTATTTACAGTTGTTTCCCCCACTCTTTTTCTTTCGGTCTGGCTCCTTGGTCTACCTACTACTTCGCACCAAGCCACCGGATCGTAGTCCTGACCTCCTTATCGTCGTCTTTCCTGCGCATCACATTCCCCTCCAGCCCCCTCGCAAGTCTGTAGATGGACCGTAGGTACTGCTGCGTGTCTGCGCTGGCCGCATCACGGCGCAGCTGCCTATCTCCGCTGGGGACGGCGTCGAGGCTCAGCTCGGCGCGCCGGCCACCGCCCTGTCCGGCCTCGATGGAGGTGTAGTTGAGCCGCCACCCGTTGAAGGTCGTGTCGAGCGGGCGGTGTAGTTCTAGGCCGGAAAAGATGTAGGAGGCGGGGCGGAGGGCGTTGTAGGCAGGGGACCGGTGGGCCTCGGCATATGTGGGAAGAGGGTCGGGGGTGGTATTGGGTTTGGACGTTCTCGAACCCGAGCGAGGGCGTGATGCCTTGGCAGGGCCTCCGGGGGCTCGCCTGCGCGCCGACTCCGCGAGGAATGGGCTGTCTGCGTCGTCCTCGGGCTGGTAGAACATCCACATTGGCAGTGCTAGGTTCTCTAGCCGCGGCGGCGTGACGAGCTTGCCACGGCGCACCTCAAGGCGGGCGTCGTCCAGGAACCGCACGAGGGGTGCCATGGCCTCCATTGTATAGATCTTGTTGCCGGGGAGCTCGGCAACAATTCTCTGGGTCACACGAATGTCGACGTGCTCTGCGGGGAGCAGGACGTCGGATACGTGGGTGTGGGAGATGGCACGCAGGGAGTCGATCTCGATAATCTCCTCGTCGGTGGCCTTAATGCGCAGCTCAAGATAGGGCGCGAGAGGGTCGGAAGACTGGCTGGGGTCTTCTGAGTATGGGGTGAAACGCAGGAGAACGAGGCTGGTCATCGATGGCGGTGATTTGTAGGGGACCCAGCCGGGGAGTTCCATGCTGGCAACAGGCGGGATGAGAGGGTGGAGAGCTCGTGGAGAATTCGATGAGTCGCCGCTGTCAGGAGTCCTGCTGTTAAGATCTTGAGCAACGCTGCTGGCGTTCAGGTGGAGGATGTGGCCAAAGACTGCGCTCGTCCTGGTGCGGAACGGTAGCCAACCTGAAGGTGTTGGCTCGGTGAGCACGGGCTGGACTACTTCCTCTTGTGGCCTTGGCAAGGTCAATGGAACACCTGCTAGCGACCTGTAGAATTTGTCGTGCTTGGCTTTGAGGGTCGACGTGGGCAGGATGAGGTCTTCTGGCGTAGCCTGCACTTCGTATTTTAAGATGCTCTCGTCCAACGGCCAACTTGGGGCTACGCTTGGTGCCTTTGTGTCGAGGGGAAGACAGAGCCGAGCCCATCTTTGATGTCTGTCCAACCAAGACAGCTTCTCTTTGCCACCGATGGCATCGATCAACCTGCCCTTGCCTTTCACAGGAGGGTAGATGGCCAGGGCCTTGCTTGTCCTGACGGGAGCATTCGTCACCTGTAGCAGGCGGAAGACGACATCGCCTGAGTCTTCCAAAGCAGATCCAGCCTCACCTCTGATGTGGATCCAGGTAACGATGAGCTATTGTTCAAGTGTCAGAAAACTGCCGAGGTTCGTATCTTATGGTCAACGGCTTTCTTGCTTACCTCTTTTTTATCTTCATCCAACTCCACAGCGGTGTTGGTGACTTTGCTCAGGTCCTCAATCATGCTGGTGCTGAGTTTTTCCATAAGGGCGCTCTCCATCTTGAATCGCTTCGTCTTCATTTTTTGTAAAGTCTCATTGATTGCTGCCAGGCAGGCCTCAGCAATGACTTTGGGAGCTACAATTCGGATTGTTTTCTTTGACCTGATGACCTGGATCGATCTTCCAGGCCCGTCGCCGAGGTGAATCCGGGAGATATCCTGCAGCCAGCGCTGAGTGCCCACTACGGAAGACGGTCGCATCAGTTTCAGCAAGCACATGTTGGCAGCAATGGAACAGCACTTACATGTGAGAAGCTTGAACTCCAGATCCCTGATGCAGAGTTCTAGCATACCAGGACCATCCATCAACTCCTGCGCCGAGATGCCCCAGCACTCGCGCATTAGCTGTATCGTAAGACGCTGCTTATGCCGCATGGACTTGAGTATATAGCCTCGCAATTGTGGATCCACGTCTTGCAGGGCATTCGGAGTCTCTGGAGTCCATTGTGTCTGCTCGAGGGTCCATGGCTGTGGCTGCAACAGCTCAGGCAGGACCCCGAAGAATGGGCTCTCGTCACCCTCTGCCAAACGCTGACGATGGCGTTCAACATAACTCTGGAGTTGGAAGACGGTGAAGCCTTTCATCAGATCCTCAACTACCCGTTTGAACTCGTTGGTTGGTAATATCCTGTGTTGCGGTCGCAACTCGTCGATATTCTCCAGTACAATGTCCAAACTCAATCCCTCCTCTTGGTCAAAATGTTCTTCAACCCGTAAACCTTCATCAGCCGGCCCAGCTTCTTCTTTTAGTATTCTCCGCTTCCAGTCGCCGCCTTCCCTCAAGACGATGACCTCGGCTTCCTTCCCGAGGGTGGCCACCGACAGCTTGGCTCTGTCTTCTCGAAGCAAGGTATTGCCCTTCCGATACGCATTTACTTTGGGCTTTGGCGGTTGTACGGGCTCGCGATGTGTGACTCTCCGGATCAATCGAGAGTCACTATCAAAGTCTACCCCAGTATCGCCATCTTGTAGTGATTCAGCCTCGGGAAGACTGTCCGCGCGCGCAGGTGCAGGCGCATGAGAGGGCTGCTCTGCATCGTTGATCGGGATCTTGTTGGGATTCTTCTTCTGTGTCTTGGTCGGCTCTTTTCGAGAGAAGATTGGTCGTTGAGAACGCGTCGTTTCGTTATGACTTTGCTCGTTCAAAATCGCAACCAGATCCTCCTCCTGGCGCCTCGTTGCCTCAGAGGCAAATCGCCGTCTCCGGATCCGACTTTGCGGTCGAGCCTGCGCTGAGGCTGCGACAGCGGGGGTTGCCCGGCGGGTGACGGCGCGCAGTTGGCATCCAAGGCAGATGGAGCCACCTGCTACCGAAGGGGAGAACATCAAGGCAAGTTCATGGGGTGTGGAAACGTCCTGCCCTTGCGTCAAGGAGGGGGGCGGGGTCGAGAAATGCGTTTATTCGCAGCTTTTTCTGGCCTGCACTGGCCGAAGGATACAGCTCAATAATTTTTTCTCTTTTCTTTGCCGGGGGCAACTACTTACAGGGGCAAGGATGCGCCCGCGACAGCGCGCGTACAGGGGTCTTTTACACTTACGTCAGTCGCGTCTCCCGCTCAAGACCCTGAGCAGAAGACAGCGACAGCGCCCGAGGTTGCATTCCAATGCTGAAAAAAAAATTGTGAAGACTGTCGACTCGAAAATTCCCCTGTCTTTCTTCTTATCATTTTGTCAAATACCATCCTGTAAAATGCCACCACCTACTAGAAGGTCACGTCGTGTGAGCTGCTCTCTCAGTCAAATTGTTGTTTCACCCTCCAGCTAATCAATCCATGCCCGCAGGCTGTTGACGAGGGAGAGGAGTCTGAAGAGGAGCAGAGGCCTAGGCAGCGGCAGCGTGTTCTCGAGCATGAACGGTCAGAGGACTACGAGGAGGATGGTGACAGGGAGGATGAAGTGGAATACGAAAACGCCCGGCGACAATCGCAATCACCAGAGACAGAGGACGATTTGTTGGTCCGAGAGCTCGTCAGATATGCCATGGCTTGTGATTTTTCCCGGATACCAATACGAAGAGAGGGGATCAAAGAAAAGGTTTTAGGGCGTGGGAGTCGATCATTTAGGAGGATCTTCCAGGGAGCGCAGGAAAGGCTCCGCGATATCCTCGGGATGGAGATGGTCGAGTTGCCCGTCAAAGAGAAATTGACCAAGGAGGACAAGCGAAAAGGCGAGCCCCTTCTCATCTGCCCCATTCCAATCAGACACATCCACACGGATTCTAACCAACAGCTTGGCTTCCTCTATACAGCCATCAAGTCCCAAAGCAAGACCGTCCCATCCAACTCGTACGTCCTCGTCTCGATACTTCCCGAAGCCTACAAGACCCCCAAGATCCTCGCCCCCTCACGACTTAACTCGGCCGACGAGGAAGCCGCCTACATTGGTTTCTACACTCTCATCATCTCTCTCGTTCGTATCAGCGGCGGCGAGATGAGCGATTCTGTGCTCAAGCGCCACCTGCGGCGCCTCAACGCCGAGACCAACGCATTCGCCGATCAAAAGACGGACGACATCCTCGCGAAGCTGCAGAGACAGGGATACCTGGTGAAGATTGGTGACAGGCAGGCGCAGCAGCATGGTGAGGCGGACACAAGTACGACGTGGTTCATCGGGCCGAGAGGGAAGGTAGAGTTGGACGACGAGGCCGTGGCGGGCATGGTCAGGGAGGTCTGGGCACCCGTGACCGACGCCGACGCCGCCGAGCTGGAGGAGAAGTTGGCAAATACCCTGGACATACAGACGGGACAAAGCAGTGAAAGTAGCATCCGAGATGCCGATGAGGATGAGAACCGATTGGGTTCCGCGAGCGAAACCGAAGAGCATGGCGGGCCGAGCTTCAGGGCACCTAATCGGCTCACATCTCCAGAGGGACGCGCGTACTAGAAACAGACCAAGGCATCGGAGGCACACAAGATTCGCAAGAGCGATGCGAACGAACCTGTATTTATTCTGCCCTAGTTCCCGCGCCGGTGGACCGACCGATCGACGGGCTGGCTGCTTTTTGTTGCTATATGGAATGCAACCAACAATGATACCCTGTCGTTATTTGGCCTCGAATCATCTGCGCACTATTGCGTCCACGCCCAATGGCATCCCCGAACAGGGGTATCTCCAGGACTGCCCTTCGTCGGTCTTCAACAACTGAGCTCTCTGTCATTGTTGCGCTCCACAGGGCCGACAAGGTGGCGCTGTAATCCGTTGCTATTCCCCCGCAATCCGTACAGCACAGCCGCGACTATGTCGGGCGCGTCGCACGCCTCGATGTTCCAAGGAACATAAATAAAAACTTCTCTTTTAACCTAGCACCTGATCCAGCACCAAAGTCCTCAAGTACCACCGCCCTGCTGCTGTTGTGGGACAGGCAGCGCGAGGAGCTCGTCTTCCCTCGGCGGCGGAGGGCCCACAGGCTGGACCATCTGGCGGATGAGCTGCGCCCTCGCCTTGGCCATGGGCTCGTTCTGCGCGAGGGACATGTAGGCTAGCAGGGGGGTGTGGCCGACGATGCTGGTCTTGGTGTCGCGGTGGATGTTCGTCTTCCACTCCCAGCTCGTCGTGTCCGGGTGACCGGTGCCAATGTACTTGGCCTGCAGGCGCTCGAGCTCCTGCTGGGTGCGGAGCTTGTCGGCCTGTAGAAAAGAAGCACGGAGCCTTGTTGTTAACGATCACTTGTAGAAACGGAAGGGAGGGGAGGAGTGGCATACCATTTTGGGCTGTCTTCACGGACACACAGGTTGTTGCTGCTGGGTTGCAAGTATTGCTTGCTGAGGCTCAGAGGCAAGTAAGTTGGTTGGTTGGTTGCGCTGACCCAGCTCTTCTGGTTGGCTACTAAGAGGTCAAGGCTATACTCGGCTAATTTCAATGGTGAAAGGTGAAACACGCTTAGACGCATGCACCCCGATATCTTCATCCGGAGTTGATGTGGCACATATGGACAAGAAGCACACGGCAGTACTCTTTTCCAGAATGGATCAAAAACACTTTGTAGGAACTGTTGGAAAAGAACCTCTTAGAGGTATACATTCTCTGACATGCATGCTCCTGTGAGGATGGTTCTATTTTGGAGGTGAGACGCACAAAGACCAACCCTTCAAACTCAACCCAAGGCCACACCTGTGAATCCAGTCATGCCCCAGCCGGAAAGACTGGTTATCCTGCAGCTTCCCAAGGCATTCTCATCCTTTCCACCATTTCCGCCGTACGCCAATGTGCAACGCCGCAGTAATGTACAGATACCTCCTGCCAATAGGGGCGTCAAGAGGACGCCATCGCCGTCACGAAACGCTGAGGCCGGTAATCATAGCCTCTTTCTGCCTTGATAAGGGCGACGTAGTATTGAGACAGAACCATAGAATCCACGAAGACGACTCTCAGTTGGAGCTGTCAAATTATGGAAACAAAGTCAGCAACTCCGTCTCTACCAAGGCGCAAGAGGAGAACATGAAGAGTGTGGCCGTGTATACGCACCCCTGGTCCTTCTGGCGGACGATGTCGCCTTTTCCGCCCTTTTGCTTGCCCTGAAGACTTGTCAGTACTATTTCATGACCGTGGTGGGTGTCCGCACCCGACATACCGACAGACCAGCCTCCACGACCAACTTGTCCATCTCAAAGAACTGGCTGACCACCGTTTGCCGCTGTGGAAGAAGAAAAAGTCAGGCCCGTCATTCCCATATACGAGACACGTTCGAAGAGGCCATGTAGATGGCAGAGGCAGCAGGCTTTCAGCGCACCTTCAGGATCTGCAGCTCCTTCAAGCCCTTCTGTATCAGCTCCTGAACCTGTCTCGAGTCCTCCACGTTCTTGTTCTCTCGAAAAGCATCTCGTGTCCGCCTCTTCGCGTATTCTCTGAAATTGTACGATGCGAACTGGTCGCCCTGTCGGAGGAGTTGGCGATACTATGTTGTTTGACCGTCAATATCAGAAACTCGAACCTGCCACGTACCCGAGAGGCGAAATTCTGCCCTCCCCCTTCGCCGATGTCGCCTCGAGAGGAAAAGCAACGGGACAGAAGAAGTACTTACCAGGGATTTGACCTGGTGGGCCGAGTCGCCCTTGAGTGATGAGGATAATGACATGGCCAAAGGCTAAGTTTTGCGCATCGAAAAGGGAGAGGAGGAGGTGGGAGGGACAGGCGGGAAGATCTGGGGCGGCAGTAGGCCTTTTGAGCTTTGATGCCGCGGGTTCAGAATAATTCGGGCGCGGCGTAATGATGTAACACTTGCCGATGCCGAGCGGCCGACCAAAACAAAAAAAAAAAAAAGTTCGGCCTTTCCGACCTGCAATACGGCTTAGAGGGTTAGCCTATTTTCCTAGCCACATAACGTCCCCGATAATTACATACTCCCCGGGTTCGGCGTTCTCAGTACTTTGTTGCCTCTCTTCACCATTTCTGAAAGAGTCTATTGATTCTATCATTCATGCACGACCCGTCACGATCGAGATGATCATGCGAGAGCCCTACAGGATATTAGTCAGGAAATTTACATCTTATTTCGATGGGGTATCTGCTAAGACTAGTCTTCCCTTTGGCTATACAATATGATTATGGCCATATCGTCTCGGTCGCCTCGATGACATTCTTGTGCTGGAACTCATTTAGGAGGTCTTTTAGAGATGCCAGATGGGAACGGATGTTCTGAGGGTGATATTTTGTTTTACTGTCGTCAGCGAAATGGAGAGCGCTCGCGTCCCTGTCAACGTCGAGGTCTCGTTGCTTCCGCTCAGGAAAGTGAACGCCCTCTCTGTGTCTCTGGAAGTTAAGGTCCGCACACCGCACAGAGCAGTACACGGAACCCTTCCTAAATTCATTCAGGCATTCCTTGCATAAGAAGGGACCTGAACCGTCCATGTCCATCTCAGTGTCCTCATCCACGAGCTGCACGCAATGGTCACCACCAGCACAATCATGTGTCGCCTCCACGTGAGATTTCTGATTTCTCTCTCTCGGTCAGGTTCATATATGTCTTTGGGCGGGGGGGTGGGGGGGGGGTGGGAAGGTGGGTTCTGGGATAGAAGGAGGCTTACCAGTCCGTGATTACCAGAGAAACATGCCGATGAGCAGAACACTGTTGGTTTTGCTCGGACGCCACCTTCGACCAGGACTTGACAGAGGGGACAGATCATGTAGTCCTGCAGATCAGGTTCTCTCCCACAAGCATGACATGGTGGTTGTTCGTACATCTCGTCGGGAATCTGCGGCGGCTTGGGTTGGCTGTCCTTCCGTCCGGTCGCCTTCTTGGACTTCTGCAGCTCGTGTGCGTTCTTGGCCCTGCGGAGCTCTTCGGCCCGCTGCCTGTGCTGTTCCTTCTGTCCCTGGGCCCCTATGCTGGAGCGTCGATCCACCGAGATCCTGTTGATGATCTCGTCCATGGTCGCTCCCTCCTGCAGCCTCTGGAGGTACGTCTGGATCTTGGCTGATGCTTTTTCGTCCGAGGTCTCCTGAAAGAAGGTCTCCTTGTAGATCTGCAGTCTGGCCTCTGGCGTTTTGATCTCCACGAGGCGGTCCAGGGCCCTGTCTGCCTCCTCCTCCTCCTCCTCCTTCTTGATGCTGGCCTCACCATTCGTCGTGCCCGGAGTCCTTAAGGCCTCCCTCACTTCTGACACAACCTGCTCGAAGTCGATTCCTTTCGTGCCGATCTTGTCCAACACGTCCTTCTTTTCCAGCAGTTCTCGCAGAGCCTTCCCGATGCTGGGCGACGCCCTCACCTGCTGCTCGTACCACCGCCGCCTCTCCAAGTTGATGCGCGCATCGATCCCCTCAAGGTCGCCTTTATACTCGCGCGCGGATGCAAAGAGCCTGTCCAGATCCCGCAGCAGGCCGTCTCGCCCGGAAAACCACTCCCGCGGCGCATCGCCACTGGGAGCCAGATATCTGCTGCGCATACGGTCGATGACTTTCTCATAGCACTCGCGGCACTCCAGCACATGTTTGTATTGCGGGTGGTCGCGCGCGCATGCAGCGGTGAGCTGCGACACGTCCTCGGCGCATCGAGCGTGCTGCGCCCGCTGGACGGCGAGGTAGTCCCATGCCTCGGTCATGACAAAAGGCCCAGGACTGATAGAGCCCTGGAATAATGTCAAAATGCGCAGCTATTACAAGACGAGCGGCCTCGTAAAGTCGGACGAATTCCTGTTCGCGATCGAGTTGCAAAGCTCCCAACTAGCAGTGATCGGATTGTCGCAACCTCGCAAAGTAGACCATGTAGCTCCCAGAAGACTCGCTGCCGATGAAGATGAGGTCCAAGTACAGGCTTTGTTACCTGCTCGAAGGCGCCTCTATCGATCAGAAAACCAGTCCAGTCGTAGATCTCGTCTGATTTGTGGTCGTAAAGAATCGCGCATCCGGATGTGAGAGAGAGAGAGAGAAGGCTGGCTCAATGCGCCACGAAGCGTCGTGCGCAAGACAGGAAGAAATCGCTGAAGGGAGAATGGACGCCTCCTTGAGGTTTCGACTATTCGAATGGTAGGTCTTCCGAAGAGGTTACGAAAGATACCCGCGAGATTATAAGTTTTGAGACCAAGAGAAGAGTTGTAAAGTTGCCACGAAAGGTTTATGTTTGCGAAGAGTGAAGTTCGACGTGAGACCTCGGAACTTGAGGCGCGACCAGAATCGAGGGTTAGGGTGCGAGGCCCTCCCCCCCCTGTTTGAGCCTTATTTAGCGGGGACGTCAGCTGTAGCCGGCAGCAATTAGCAATGAGCGGCGCGAGGTGCCATTGCGACGCGACTTTCCACACCATCATTTTGACGGAACTCTCTGTGCACTGCCGATTACTTAAAGCCACTGCCCTCCCCCCTCTCTTTTCGCTGCCGTTTCTCCTTCTTTGCGCATATTGCTTGATGTTCTAGCTCCGCGCGAAGCTTTGCTAGGCTCGACGCAGGACCAGGCTCGACGACTTATTCTCAAATCATCCCAAACGACTTCGGTTCTATTCAGCAAAACACACACACTCTCTCTCTCCCTCTCTCGCTGGCGGATTCTACTCGACACTCTGACGCATCGTCAATCGAAAAGCAGATATAAAAAAAAGAAGACTTACAACAATGGCGCCTAGTGTGAGTCTATTAGATGGAGAATCAAACACCTAATATACCTGTTGCGGCTCTGAAGCTGATGATTGAGGGCGCATTGCAGTACAGGACCAACCCGACCACTCGACGTGGTAATCGAGGCGGTTTCCCAGAGCATGACGACTTCGAAGGTACCATACCAGCGCCCAACACCTGCTACCCTGTGTTCTCTTCTCCCCCTATAAGCCCGGCTGGTGCATCTTGAGGGGTCAGAAACAAACAGCCTCACGAGCAACCAAAGGCTGACCATGAGTTTGCAGGACTTCCTGTTCGACAATGGCGCAAGACAGAAATCACCGTTGCACCTCCTCAGGAGACCGAGGAATCCAAAAAGAATGACCGTTGGGCGGTGGAGCTCCCGCACGGCATGCCAAAGGACTCGGAGCAGCTTCCCGCCCACAGCTTGGCCCTGCTCAGAGCTGCACGGTCTGGACGCCTTTACAAGCGCCCAGCCGCTGATGACGAAGATGGCGACGGAGATGGCCTTCCAGGTGACAAGGGCGACAGGAAAGGGACCGGCAGTCACGAAGGCTTCAGGGCCAAGGTCTGGAAGCAGGTACCCCGTAACACCGAGGGGCCGACCATTTCGTATTTGGCCAAGCGAAAGCCAGGCACTATCACGCTGCCTTCCAAATCCTTGGCGCTACAGACCACCGGCCCGACCATCACAATGGCTATAGTGAAGCGGAATGATGCGGCTGGAAATTCATATACCCAGGAAGTGACGATAACCCCTGGTCAGCAGGTCGAGGGTGAGATCATCTCGACGAGTGTCATCCCTGCGCCCGAGCAGCCAGCGGCGGCATCTGCAGCAGGCACACCTGCCCGAAGGAAGCCCCCAATCCCTCAGAAAAAGAAGGGTCGTGGGCGCGGCCGGGGCCGGGGGCGTGGCAAGATCCCGCTGCCTAACCCCAGCATACGCCCAGACCCGCAAGCTGGCACCGGTATGGATGGGGTGGTTGAGACCAAGAGCGATGCCATTGATCCTAGTGTGAGTCCCAACCTGCTCATCTGTCGAAACCGCTTCTAGAAAGGAGGTGACTAACCAGCAGTTGCAGGGTGTCAAGATCGAGCCGCCCGAACACGACAAGAGTGGTCAGGATGTTGAGATGATGGACTCACCTGCAGTCGACGAAGACGGCGACGAAGGTGGGGATGATGGTGACGACGATGAAGAGGGCGAAGGAGACGACAGTGTGACACCTGCTGAGAACGACGACCATGAGATGGAGGATGTCCCCTCTCTACCACTGTCAAGTGCTCCCGCAGATGCCGGTCTCACATCAACAGCGCCAGCCCCGGATGCCTCAGAATCGGTCCTGAACCTGACGGTTCCTCCACCGAAGCCTCTGAGTGCCGATGGTCCCGTAATCCAAGGCAGTCCCCTCAAGAACGTGATAGTGCCGTCTCCGGCGGAGCCTTCGCCTCACGTCTCACCCGTCGCAGCTCCATCGCCTCCAAGTGCTCCTAGCCTGTCAGAAGTCCCTGGAGAGCCAACATTGGGCCTTCAACCATCACCTGTTGAGGGCAAAGACCTTCAGACGGTAGTCCCAGAGTCAATCACCGAGGCCACTGTTGAAGATACTCCACAGCCCGCACAAGCGGCGGCTCCGACGTCCCCCCAGCCAGGTCCCGACGAGACGTCTGGTGGCGTTGGTATTGTCGCGATCACCGCTGCCCAGCAACCTCAATCACCAGCTGCACCGATACCAGATCAGCCAGCCGTGCCACCAGAGGCCGTTGAGCAACCTCCACTGCCTGCCGAGGAAGCCCAGCAGGCGGCGCCCTCTACAGCTGATATTCCACTGCCCACGAGCGAGGATCCAATGCCAGGCCAGGTTCCAGAAGGCGAGTCTGTGCAAGAAGCCCCAAAATCACCTACGGCGCCGTTGAAGGAAGAGTCTACAGAACCGGCGACGAAAGTGTCTACGGCACCGCCCACGGAAGCGCCCACGGAAGCGCCCACGGAAGTGCCCACGGAAGTACCCACGGAAGTGCCCATGGACGTGCCCATGGAGGTGCCCACGGAAGTGCCCACGGAAGTGGCCACTGAACCGGCTACGAGGGTGTCTACGGAACCACCCACGGGAGCGCCCACGGAAAAACCTACAGAACCGCCTGCAGAACCGCCTGCAGAACCCATGGCGGCCGAACCTCCAGCGCCAGCAGAGCCTCCTATTGTTGACACGAAAGCCCCTGCAGAGGACAGCATCGATAATGGACCGGATCTCCTTGGCCCTCTTGATGCCGCATTAACCCGGCAAGCCGAGGAGGACACGCCGTCAACATCGGCGCCTGCCGCAGCACCAGCTGAGGAGCTAGTGCCGCCGAAGGAGGAAGAGACGGCACCTGAGGGTGGCTTGGGCGGCGATGAGTAGAACTGGCCGCTGCCTCCACAGCCTCTGGCAAGTCCATCCCAGGTTTTCCGGGCATCGACACCACAGAGCCTAATTCCTGGCCAGTCACCTTACCAACCGACAGGGCCTGGTTCTCAAATCCCCCAGCACGCGGAGCACCCAGGCTCGTCCTACCTCGACTCAGCGCCTCCACCCCCTCAGGTTGACCCTCAATTCTTTCACTCTCCGGGGCCTCGGGGTTCGCTTCTCCTCGGCCCGCCCCTCCAACCCTCACAAGTCCTCCATGAGACTCAACCTGTAGCGGCCCAGCCCGCGACGGCTCATCCACAGGACCTCCAGGTTCCGGTGCTAGAACCTGCACCTCCTGACTCACAAGGCGAGGCGGCACAGCCGCATATATGCGATCTTCTCGCTGCCAGACTGGAACACCTAAACATGGAGGACATTCCGGAAGACCCGCAATGGTGCACAGGAGACGCCATGAAGTGGGAAGCATGAATGCTCTGCCAAGGGCTACTGGTTCTCACCGAAATGGCAGAGGAAACAGCGTGAGAGCAGCTACTTCCAGCGCAAAAAGTGTGTTATTATAACATTTCTAGGGACATGATGTCTGTATTATTACGCTGAGAAGATGAATCTATCATTATAATGACAAGAGTGTCCAATAAAGTGCACTGTGATTCGAAGTCCTCCTACAAGATGCAAGCCACTTGTTGATATCCGCTTCTGATGTTACACTCGATGATTTCGTTGATCTGTTTAAAATCAAGGGAGATCGTTGTCAGCATAAGCCTTTGGCTGATGACAAAAGGGCCGTGCTGATTTGATAGCAGTGTTTAGCCAGAGTGTGTTGAGAAGAGTGTATCAACTACATGTTCACTTAATAAGTCCTTCGTATGCGCCCTTTGAGTGTCACTAGGCCCCCCTCCCCTTGTGAGGCTGACAAACACACGACAGAGTGTACCGGCCACCCGCTCCCTTCCTTCTCCCAATACGGCATGTCCAACCTCACAGTCCTACACTTCCATGCAAGTTGGTAAAGAAGGGGAGGAGATTAATACCACAAAGTAATAATAATAATAATAATAAATAAACAGCCGCAGCCGCGCGCCTCTTCCCTCGGTCCTTCCCACACGCACTCACAGACAACCCAATAGACCTTTTTCCTTCCCCCCATCTTTTTCCCTTGAGGGGCCCCACTCACCACAGTGCCGTCCCGCCGCCAGCGCTGGCACTGTATTGCGCCATCGAGCCCAAATATGCATGATTGCCGATAACCGTGCAGCCGACAGATGCGGCTCTGTCGTCGCATGGGGACCGGGGCCGACACCCGCCAGACCCACCGCCGACGTCCTCTCTTTTCCGTTGCCGCCACGGGAAGCCTTCACGCCTTTCTCCTTGCCTGCGCTCCCCAGACGAACCGCTTCCCGAACCGATCCGCGCCCAATGTGTCTTCCGGGTGCCTATCCCGTATGGTGAGAGGAGTTTTATGAGAGAGCGAGAGAAAATATAGTAGAGAAAGTTGTGTGTGTGTGTGTGAAAAACCCGAACCCTGGGGCTTGATGGGTTTTGCGAGACAAGTTGACAGACATCGTGGTCTTGGAGGAGGAGGAGGAGGAGCAGCAGAGGCTGGCTATCTGATGGGCCGTTCACCGCCATCAACGAATGGGTATTGGAGACATTGGCAAGTAGTTACAATTTCCTTCTTTTTTCTTTTTTGTGAAAAGGTAATATTTGTGGTAATTCTGACTGCTCTTATCTATTTTTGATGGCCCTTTTTATACATGCCCAGGTGCTTTTTGCCATACAACTCTGGTTGGCTGGCAAAGGGGAATAAATCAACAATACACACAATATGCTTCCTCCAACGCCAAGCAATGGAATCCCATTTAGTCTTTTTTTCAAAAACCCAAAGAAGAAGAAAAGCAAAAGAAAAGAAGAAAAAAGAACCTTGTCTTTTTCTTCTTCTCTTATAACAAGCCGCAATGATAGGGGCAACGCTCATAATTTCATCAGATCATCCCTTTGAGCATCTCGCGTCCACGCTATGACGAGACCTGGATCGCGGCTGCATCGCCGCTGGTGCTGTTGCGTTCCTGGTTCTGCTGGAACGCCTGGGCCATCTCCTCCTCGCGGCGCTTCTGCTCCATCTCCTCGAGGTACTGGGCGTACCTGCTCTTCTGGTTGTGGATGCCGCACTCGGTCTTGTTCTGGCCCTTCCACCGGCCTGCGCGCTCGTCCTCGCCCGCGGCCACGGGGCTCGTCGAGTGCCAGTCGCCGACGCTCTTGTAGCCCCTGTCGAGGAGGGCGTTGTAGGGAACGTCATTGTCCTTGATGTAGCGGTGGACCTGCTCAAAGTTCCAGGCGACGAGCGGGTTGATCTTGACCACGCCGCGCTCCTCGTCCACCTCGATGACGGGGATCCGGTCGCGCTGGCCCCCTTGCGACCGCCGCCGGCCCGTCAGCACCGCCGCCACGTTGAGCTCCGTGTATGCGCGCTGCTGCGGCTCCACCTTGGCGTACCAGTCGTACATCTCGGCGCTGGTCTCCCACGAGCGCTCGCCAAAGATGGCCTCGAACTCCTCGGCCGTGTTGCAGCCGTCGGGCTTGAAGACGTGCACTTTTGTGTTGGGGTAGCGCTGCCGCACGCGGTCGACGAGGTCGAGCGTCTCCTGGAAGTGGTACAGCGTGTCCAGGAAGATGATGTCGACGGGGCGGGCGTCCTCGGCCTCCAGCTTGGACAGCATGTCCAGCGTCACGAGGCCCGTGAGGCCGAAGGCGGTCGACTGGTACAGGTTGGGGAAGAGGATCTTGCAGAACCGCAGGATGTCCTGTGGGTGCATGGTCTCCAGGCGGGCATTGAGCCACTTGAGGTGGTAGGGGGTGAAGGTCACCGCCGGAAGGGTCATGGTGGATGATGTGGCCGAGGCGTAGCCTGACTCGAGGTCGTCGGCCGACGAGGTATCTGATTTTGTGTCGAGACCCTTTAGGCGAGGCGATGCTTCTGCTGAGGACGTATCTGAGTGGGTGTAGATGCCCATGTTGTCTTGAGAAGTGGTATGTGTGGTGATGACGGTGGTGGTGGTGGTGGTGAGAAGGACGACCGCGTGTTTTGGTAGATATACCAATATGTAGCTTCCTTCCCAAACAGTGCTGGGTTGTGTTTGTGTGTGTGTTGGGAGGTCTTGAGGGTATATATATGTATGTATGTATATATATTTATGAAGTTCTCGAGGGTTGAAGTCTCGAGCACTTTGTTGCGGGGGAAAAAGCAGGTCGTTTGTTTTGTGGGTAGGAGGAACACGTTCTTGCAAAGGAGAGCAGGTTGATACGAAGAAGTGGGAGGACGGAGTAATATGTTTGTGTGGGTGCTAGTTGTGGAGGAGAAAGAGGTGTGTGTGTGTGTGTGTGTGTGTGTGTGTGTGTGTTGTTTGTAATACCAAGGAGGGAACAGAAGAAGAAGAGCAGGAGAAATAGCGGCAGCAGGAGTGCCTTTGAAAGATTATTTCTCGGCCGCCTTGGGTCCGTCCTTCTTACAAACCAACCAGCTCAGGCTTGGGATGGGATTGCGGCATAGCACATCATACGAAACGGAACGACGGGATACCTTGGCTCCTGATACCTTGCCTGGGGCCCTGAAGGGCGACCATCTATCAGTCCTAGTCCTCCATGTCACTGTCCCCTCCTCCTCCCCCCCCCCCTGTGCTCTCTACCACCATTCGTCCTTCATCAGAGCACACACGGGCATGGCTCACAGCCCGGTGGCCCATTATTAATCGCAACCTGCTACTTTCGACACTGTCCCCCCCCCCTTCTTCCCGCCTCGTCCTCCCAAGGTCATCTCGCTCTCTCACTTTTCCTCTCACTCTCTGTCAGAGACACGAGATGGAGACAAGAGGGCTACCCACTGGTACAAGGAGTCTACCTCGAGGGGACTATCTCGGTGGAGGGGGCCAGGACGAACTGGGGATTGCGCCATTCGACGCTTTGGGGCAGGGCAAAGACGGCCATCTGGTATGTCAAACAGACGATCCGCCCATGTAAATGCCTGATATAAGCCATCGATGGTGCAATCCGCGCTATCCCTTTCGTGATCAGGGCCGGGTCCTCATTGGTCCTCAGGATGAAAAATTGTGACGGTACCTGACAGTGACATGCTTGTGCCCTCCAGAAGGTACAGGCGTGGCGGTTCGTTCTTTTGTTGTCTGGGCATTGGACCCGCCGGCTGTCATGGCTCGGACAGGAAGTCCATCAGTCGACGAGATCCGTCCTCTGCCCTCCCAACTGCCGAATGTTCCCATCCTGTCGGTGGTTTGAGTGAGGTTGAGGTACATGTTCCCCAAAGTCACTTCCCCCCCCCCCCCCAGGAATTAGTCGTCGACCAAGGTTGCGGGAAGGCTGAAAGGGATGGCGGGCTCGGCTGCGTCTAACAGAAAACAGACGACAGGGGGCCAGGTGCCCCACAGTACTAAATCTTCTTTTCTCTCCTGGAGCCTGACTTAGCACTACCCTCAAGTCGGTTGTACCAACGTATCAGTCACTGTGTGAACTCCACAAAAGCTTTTTCTCTCTGAACGCTCCCGGCAGAAACACCAGCAACACCCTTGTCCCTGTCGAGACGCCCAGGCGCCCTCCCAACACCGCACTGTCCCTAGCTGTGTAAGGAGCCTAGAAATGTGTGTCTCTATTAGATAATCATGCTTGCAAATTCATCAACCTTGGTCCAGAATCTTCGCTGTACCCCAGTGACCCTTCCAGCCAGGCCCAGCATGACAACGCTACTATGCACACAACTTGCCTCTTCAACGTCATCCCAGGGTTTCCCACCTCTCGACGTCATGAAGAAATTTGTCAAGCTACAGATCATAGTACTGTAGTAGCATGCAGGAAGAGCGAAAACAGATTGGCTGCAACCCCGGACCCTTTTTTTTTTTTTAATTTTATTTTCTTATATCTCTTTCTCCTTACCCTTTTTCTTTACCCTTCACGTTCCCCAGGTATTGGTTGCCTAACAACTCGCATGCGTGCGTGCGTGCGGCATCTCCGTTTTTCGGCCGGATTAATCTCGCGCAGGATCGTGTTGTGATTCTGATCAGGATGACAACACCGGCCGAGCCGGTGAGTCGTGCTCACTTTTCTATCTACCTATCTCTCCTCTTGATGACACGTAGATACACGTCGCATAGTAGGGAGGTCAGCAAGCAGCATCGGTTGGCTCTCGTGCCCTGTCCCGCGTGACAGCCAAGGTCAGACAAGAAGATTTGTCCGCAGGGGCGGTTGCGAACGACAGCCTTCTTATGGCGAGCTCTCTTGTCTTCACATCATCGGGCGGTGACGATATCAATTTTAATTTTCTGGCAATCTTTCTCCCATGTTCCCTACCTCAGGAGTTAGCGGTGCCCAATCCGAGATGAGAGAGCGCCCCCCCCCCAGGTCTTGGCTTTGTTCCCCATAGTCCCGAGTATCTGGGCATGGTGAGTAGCTTACTAGTAGGTTCTCTAGGCTTGTCCCCCTCCCTCCTCCCCCCTTCCCCCAAAAACAACTCTAATAGCTACATTGTACGCTTCGTACTGCCCCTCCAGTTCTAAAGACTAAAGATCACATTATTCCGGCTTCTCTGGTACCTGAGCACATATCAAGGGGGAAAGATACTGAGCCGTCTAATGAAGTTCGTGGCGTGTTATGACAACATCTTTGCTTTTCTTCTCTTTTCGCCATGACGCTTGGTTTGCCAGCCAAGCATGCTGCCTGACTCTCCGATCTAGTCGAGTCCGAGAACCAAGAGGGCAAGGCACAAGCTAGTACGATGTGGCCAAGCACCAACCGGGGTAAAGGAAACGGATGACTAAATTGGATGAAGGGAGGGATAATCATTTTGATATACACAGTACGATACTCATGCGCAGAGGCAACATTGTCGACTGCCCAGAAAGCTTGTGGCCACACAGCCACACACGAAACTCACTGGCTCCTTATCTGTAAGTGTGGATCAGATACCAGAAGCTATAGGTTCATTCATCGTCTGGAATTGAAGGTCCAACCCAAGGCAAGCCACTGGTCCTGGCGCTCTCTTGCGGCCTGGCCTACCTGAACGACGCTCAAAACAGGACGGCCTGGTCAATTTATTTCCCGTCATTAGCTCCTACTAATATCTAGGCTCCACGGAACAGGCAATCATGTCCCAATGGCTGCAAGTGCGTGCAGGACCCTCGCGAATACTGTAGCAGCAGAGCGCTTAGCTTGGCAGATCTGCTCATAGCAACATTAATTGAAACGGGTCACCGCATAGTAGATCGTCAATACCTGACGCAACACTTCACCTGCCTTGGTGAGAGCTGCAGGGCGTGACGTGGCATGGGCAGGACGAAGTTGCTGTATACATAGGTAAGGGGGAAGGGAGGAGGATATGACGAATTTTCAAGTTCGTCGTTGAAGATACGCTGCCAGGTGAGATGTCTATCGCAGTGTCAATCTCGGAAACAAAGGGGGGGAGAGGACCACCAAAAAATGAAAAGAAAAAATACCCGAAAACCCGAACCCAATACATAAATTCCAGCACGGCGTGTTCAGTTTTTGGGATGGGGCTCTACACTGTCAGTCACATACCCGATCGCCCAGCAAAAATAATGTGAAGTTGTCTCTATAGTAGTAAGTAGCCGTGTTGTTGTTTCCGTTTTCCGCCGACATCGGGCAAATTTGGGGAAGATGGGGTTTGGGCAAGCGGGAACTCGGGGTCGTGTCGCGGGTTGGCCCGAGGTGGCCCATGCTTCTGCGGAGGTATTTTTTTTTTTTTTTTTTAGGGGAATGACTTGGCAAAATACAGAGGCCAGAAAGAAGAAAAAAAAAAGGCGTTAAAAAAAAAGAGAGAGAGAGAGGTGTCCAGTGACGAATCCAGGACAAGCAGAAAGTTGCAATTGGATACCTGTCAAGGCATTGGACAGACACTCCCCTCCCCTTCTCTTTTTTTCTTTATTTCTCTCTCTCAATCCATCCTTAAGCCTCGGTTCTCAGGATGCTGCAGTCGGCACGATCATGCGCCTGCGGCTCGGCCAGGAGCTGGCTGGCTAGGCCGAGGGGCAGCAGCACGAGGGCTCTAAGCACATGCTTGAACTCCAACAGGTCGGCAGCTGCTCGCGCTGCAGTCAACCCCCTCCGTACCCCTCATACGTCATTCCTTCACAACACCACGACGACGACAAGATATTTCCACGCCTCGTCCACAAGAATGGCCGGCACGAGAACCGAGAGCGATGCCTTTGGCGAGATCCAGGTGCCCGCCGACAAGTACTGGGGCGCCCAGACCGAGCGATCCCTCGAGAACTTCCGCATCAATCAGCCCCAGGACCGCATGCCCCCGCCCATCATCAAGGCATTTGGTATTCTCAAGGGCGCAGCTGCTGCGGTGAACGTGCGCTATGGTCTCGGTATGTCTCCTGGGCAGAAGGACAGATAGAGGTCCAGACACGAGAGAGAGAGAGAGAGAGAGAGAGAGAGAGAGAGAGAGAGAGAGAGAGAGAGAGAGAGAGAGAGAGAGAAACAAAAATGAACGAGAGATCCTGCAGGCATGGGAAGACTCACATAAAATCAATGCGCACACATTCTAGATCCCAAGATCTCCGAGGCCATCCAGCAGGCCGCCAAGGAGGTTGCCGACCTGAAGCTGATCGACCACTTCCCCCTCGTCGTCTGGCAGACCGGCTCCGGTACGCAGTCCAACATGAACGCCAACGAGGTCATCTCCAACCGGGCTATCGAGATCCTGGGCGGCCAGATGGGCTCCAAGAAGCCCGTCCACCCCAACGACCACGTCAACCGCTCCGCCTCCTCCAACGACACCTTCCCCACCGTCATGCACATCGCTGCCGTCCTCGAGATCGAGAACGAGCTCGTCCCGAGCCTGAAAAGCCTGAGGGATGCGCTGCAGAAGAAGGTGGACGAGTTCGAGGCCAAGAACATCATCAAGATCGGACGGACGCACCTGCAGGACGCCACCCCGCTGACCCTGGCGCAGGAGTTCTCTGGGTACGTGGCCCAGCTGGACTTTGGCATCCAGAGGGTTGAGTCCAGCCTGCCGGCCCTGCGACAGCTGGCCCAGGGAGGCACCGCCGTGGGTACCGGCATCAACACCTTCCAGGGGTTTGCCGAGGCCATCGCCGAGGAGGTGTCCAAGATGACGGGCACCAAGTTCGAGACGGCGCCCAACAAGTTCGAGGCCCTGGCCGCCCACGACGCCGTCGTGCAGTCGCACGGCTGCCTCAACACCCTGGCCACCTCGCTCACCAAGATCGCCCAGGACATCCGATACCTCGGCAGCGGGCCCCGGTGCGGCCTGGGCGAGCTGATCCTGCCCGAGAACGAGCCCGGCTCCAGCATCATGCCCGGCAAGGTCAACCCGACCCAGTGCGAGGCCCTGACGATGGTGTGCGCCCAGGTCATGGGTAACAACGTCGCCTGCACCATCGGCGGCATGAACGGCCAGTTTGAGCTGAACGTGTACAAGCCCCTGGTCATCCGCAACCTGCTCCACAGCATCCGTCTGCTGTCTGACGGCATGCGGTCGTTCGAGAAGAACCTGGTCGCCGGTCTGCAGGCCAACGAGGAAAAGATCTCCAGCATCATGAAGGAATCGTAAGTTTTATATTCTCAAATCTATTTGCCAACCCGAGGATGTGTGCTAACGAGCGCTGGAATCCTAGCCTCATGCTTGTCACCTGCCTGAACCCCAAGATCGGCTACGACATGGCCAGCAAGGTTGCCAAGAATGCCCACAAGAAGGGCCTGACCCTCAAGGCGTCTGCCCTGGAGCTGAACGCCCTGACGGAGGACGAGTTTGACACCCTCGTCAAGCCTGAGCTCATGGTCGGCCCTTCGCCTTACAAGGGATGATCATGATTATTATCATCATCATCATCACCAGTTAAGTTGTGTTGTGGACAGACAGCAAAGTGTTCTAGAAATTTGTATACCAACAAAAGAAAGAATTCAAACAGGATCTGGAGCAGTGCCTATCACTACATCACATAGGAGCGTGTCTAGTTGATTGCTACAAAGGTAATGTATATATGAGGAGCCATCCCCATCTGGGAAATTTGGATCAGGGGGGGCTTTTGATGCCCAACATACATAAAACCTATGCTCTGTCAATCCGTAACTCTCTCTAACTAAACGCCACCTGTGGCTTGTGAAGGATGACGATATTTACTTGCTTTCAGGAACGGGGCTTTTTGGGCGAATCGGAGTCTACGGCTAATTCGGCAGGGGCACCCCCACTTTGCGGCCTCTGCTTTGTCTTAGGAAAGCTGGAGTCCAACGCAATTTCTCTCGACAAGCCCCTCAGCGTTTGCTGCTACCTCAGCCCTCTTGCTTGTCTCTGCCCCTCTCTCTCTCTCTCTCTCTCTCTCTCCCTCTTCCTTCTTCTCCCAACCAAATACCCCGGCGCCTAAGGCTCTCTGCTTTTTTCCTGCCTGTCTGCCTCGCTGCCTCTGTTGTCTCTTGTCTCTCTTCTCCCCTCTTTATTCTTTTCCTACTCGACTTCTCGAGGCTTTCCAGGCGACAAGTCCTCTTTGAATCGTCACCAGAACACGACGACAATTTTTTATTTAGTACGACCATACTCATCCAGTCCGTACGAGGTGTAACCTTCCTCCGAGGCCCAACCATTATGTCGAGTCCCACCCGCCCAGCTGTGACCCGACCTCGTCTTGACTCCTCCAAGAGGAGCAGCTCGTACCTGCAGGAGTTCCAGCAGTACCGGCCCCCCAACAAGCCCGAGAGCCACTTTGGCATCGACACCGTCGTCGAGGATGTCCCTGGAGCTCCTGTATCGTCCGGGGCCGCGCCCTCGAACCCCACGCCCCCTCCCTACAGGGGCGTGCCCTCGGCCGACAGCCCTCCCAAGGTCGTCGACGGCCTGAACCACGACCTCTCGCATCCCAACTGCGCCCCGCCCCCCGGACAGACGTCGAACAAGCTGATTGCCACGCTCTTGTACAAGTCCAAGTCCCAGCGCGTCTCGAACAACGCCGTGCCCTCCCCCCAGAAGCCCTCGTCGCCCCAGCCCGGCGCGGTGACACCTGAAGGGTCGGACATCCCCGCCAACATGGCCCCTACGACCGACCCCTCGACCTTCCCCCTCGAGCCGCCCGCCGCCGAGCCCGAGCCCCTCGACCACCTCTACGGCTCCTTCATCTCGCCGCTGTGCATCACCTCGTTCCTGCACCTCACATCCAGCTTCCCGCTGCCCCCGGGGTCCGACAACATGACCTCGGCGCACAGGTGCCTCGACAGCTCGGAGCACCCCCTCGTGGTGGAGCTCACGCTCTCGCCGGCGCCCGCGCCGTCGTACCTGTCGCTGGCGGACCTGCGCAAGCACGAGCTCATCTACCGCTTCGAGCGCGAGTGGAACGTCGACGTGGCGCTGCAGCCCGACCTGCTCTGGCGGCGGCACCCGCGCCTGGTGGTGTTTGACATGGACTCGACGCTGATCACGCAGGAGGTCATCGACCTGCTGGCGGCGACGATCCGCGACCCGCCCGACCTGGCGGCCAAGGTGGCGGACATCACGCACCGGGCCATGCTGGGCGAGCTGCAATTCGAGAGTGCGTTCCGCGAGAGGGTGGCGCTGCTGAAGGGCTTGCCCGAGACAATCTTCACAGAGCTGCGGGCGGTGCTGGAGGTGACCAAGGGCGTGCGGCCGCTGCTCAAGGCGCTCAAGAGGCTGGGGGTGCGCACGGCGGTGCTGAGCGGTGGCTTCCAGCCGCTGACGGGCTGGCTGGCGTCGGAGCTAGGGATCGACCACGCACACGCCAACGAGGTGGTGATTGAGGACGGGCGTCTGACGGGCGAGGTCAAGGGGACCATCGTCGGGCGGGAGAGGAAGGCAGAACTGCTGCAGGAGATCGCCAAGAAGGAGGGCGTCGACCTGAGCCAGGTGGTGGCCGTGGGAGACGGGGCCAACGACCTGAAGATGATGGCGGCTGCGGGCCTGGGCGTGGCGTGGAACGCGAAGCCCAGGGTGCAGATGGAGGCCGGGGCGAGGCTCAACGGGGAGAGCCTGTTGGATCTGCTCTATCTCTTTGGATTCACAAGGGAGGAGATCGATATGCTGTCTGCGTAAGGGGGTTGACAAAGAGTCCCCGCCCTTTTTCATCCGGGCGTATTCGCACAGGAAGCAAGCATATTTTTCAACCCGACTTTCAAAATTTGGGCTGTCTTTCTGTACCCGCACTTTTAATGAAGTATGTATGTCATGCACACAGCCTACATACTTGCACTTTGTAGCTAAAGAGTATTCGTCAAGGTAGCAGCAGCAGCAGCAGCAGCAGCAGCAGCAGTACGTGAATGAGCATTCATTGACTGACATATGAGAAAGATATGACTAAATAAGAATTCTTGCGGCAGGAGGCCCAAAGCAGAAGAAGAAGACAAACAATGGAGAGAGTATATATACCCCAATCGTATAGGCCAATACAGTATTGCGAATCTCGTCCCGGCCCCCGGGGCCGCCTACGGAACAGTATCCGTCGTCCCGCTCTTCAAGTATTGTAACACAAAGCAAATCCACGACCTTCTCTTCTCTCATTTGCTCGTCTTTGGGTTGATTTTGTTGTAAGGACCGGCAGCAGAATTATTATTCTCTATCTTTCTTCCCCCCCCCCCCTTTCACTGCTTTCTTTTCTTCTCCATTGCTCCATGAAGATACAGATCAGGGGCGGCAAAAAGGGATAGTCAGTTGTAGATGCAGTCAACCAGTCAGCGTCTTCTTATCTTGGTTTGGGTCTTGCGCCGTTGCGCAGGCGCGGATGCGAATTTCACTGCCACGCATTACATAGCCAGCACATGAATCATCCACGCCCGCCTCGCAGTGGTTTTTTCCTTTTCTTTCACCCTCACTTTCTTAGCGAATACTACTTGATGATTTATTTATAACAGGCCTGGCCCGGCCCTCGAAATATCGGTATACACAATAAGCAACTCCGATCTCTTGAAATTTTATTTTTTAAGTAAAAAAAAACCACCCTCTTGTTATCTCTCACCCAGCAAAACCCAATTCATCCCACTTGCCCTTCACACAAAACCAGCCGCCCTCCCTTTCACCATGGGTTCCATCACCACACCACCAACCCCAGCAGCAGCAGCAGCAGCCGCCGCCGCCCCAACCTTCAAAATTCGCAAAGCCACTCTCCAAGACGCAGAACAGATCGCAGCTATCGGTGCCGCCGTCTTCACGCACACCTTCAAGGAGTCAGGGTGCACGGCTCAACAACTCCAGTCGTACCTGGACGAGGCGTACACGGTGGCCGCGATCCAAGCGACGCTTACGAGCCCGGCGCAGGAGACGCTTGTGGCTACTAGCATCATCACCACAGAGGGGAAAGAGAAGAAGGAGGAGGAGGGTGGTGGTGGTGGTGGTGGTAACGTCAACAGCAACAGCAACCAAGAGAAGCTGTTAGGTTTCGCCGTTCTCAACCATACCACCTCTCCCTCCGAACCCGCCATCGCCGGCCTCCCCCGGCCCGTCGAGGTGCAGCGGCTGTACGTAGACCTCGGTGCACACGGCCGGGGGATCGGGACGGCGCTCATGGCGGCGATGGAGGAGCTGGCGAGGCGGGAGGGGGCTTATGAGACGGCCTGGTTGGGGGTCTGGGAGCGGAATTTTCGGGCGCAGGGGGTGTATGGACGGTTGGGGTATCGACGGGTTGGGGAGCATGTTTTTGATGTTGGAGGGGATGAGCAGATTGATTGGATTCTGGTCAAGGCGTTGTGATTGGGGGGGGGGGGAGTTTCCCTGGGCTCTCTCTTCTCTTTTCTTCTTCTCTTCTTTCTTTTTTGTATCATGGTGCTGGATAGATCATTATAGACAAGTGTACTTTGGGAAGGAGATCATTGTGGAGCTAGTTGAGGAAGGGGGAGGGGGGAGTCATGGTGCTTGTGTGGTTAGATGGTGTTTGTTGGGTCTTCAGGTCATGGCACTTGATCATGTACTTGGTGGAAGCGTTTTGGTCTTTTGGTACATTCGCCAGGCTTCCCTAATAAGAGCACTTGGTCTTATAGGGTGATACCTAGGTCGTCTTGTAGTAAAGAGGCTTGGGTGTGCGGCGAGACGGTCTTGGGTCTTCTGCCCAACCCTAAAGGTGGTGGCCATGTCCCTTGGTTATTTAATGGAAGCGCTTGTTCCTTTGGCACACATGGCAGACCTCTTGGTGAAAATCCGCTTGGTTCATTAGGATGATGGCTAAGTCTTGTAGTAAAGAGGACCTGGGTGTGTGGTCATGGCACTTGGCTGTGTGGAGACAGCATGTTGTTGTTGTGTCTCCTGGCCGTAGCACTTGGTTGTTTTGGTGGAAACGCTTATTCTTCTAGCACACAGATCAAGCCTCAATCCTACCCAGAGAACGCTTGGTCTCATGGGATGATATCTAAAGTTCTAGAATAAGAAGGCTTGGGTGTATGGTTATGACACTTGGCTGTGTGGTGAGAAGGTACCAGGTCTTTTTGGCTGTGGCTCTTGGTCCTTCAACATACATGTCATACCTCCTAAGAAGAACGCTTGGTCTCATAGGATGATGGCTAGGTTCTTGTAGCAAGGGGCCTTGGTTCATGTACATAGTAGATATGGCTATGGGTATTTGGCTGTCTGGGGAGAGAGTGTCATGAGAGCATTAGGCAGCCTATGAGAAGGCTAGGTTCTATAATGGGAACGCTAGGGCTTATAAGAAGGCCTTAAGGACTCCTAGGATGATAGCTAGGTCTTGTAGTGAAGAGGCCTTGGGTGTATACTTCAGTTATGGCACTTGGCTCTTTGGTGAGGGTGTTAGGTCTTGTAGGAACAGTGCTAGGCTCTGTAGAAGAACGTTAGGGCTCTTTTATAAGGCTGCTAAGCCCTCTAGGACAGGCGCTTGGTCCTCTAAGAGATAACTAGGGGTTCTAGGAATGACATTTGGTTGTGTGGTGAAGAGGCCAGACTGCGGTGGCAAGAGACCTTGTGGTGATGATATCATTACTTTTTGATAAGAGAATTAAGGTGATTAGAGAAGACGGACTTGATAAAGCTGCTCACCCCTTTTGGAGAGGAGTGGTGATGGTGGTGGTGGTGGTGGTGGTGGTGGTAAGTCAAGTTGTGCCCAGAGGTGGCTACTGGGACCACACACCAGGAATCTGGACTCAGACCCCAGCAGCACTAATAGCACATGTTCTCTTCAAAAGAGGGTAGCCTTGATGTACATGAGCCAAAGAAGACGATTTGAATGTGGTTGATTGCCCAAATTACTGGATCAACAAAGGAGGGAGAGCAAAGGCCAGGCCATCCACTATGAACACACCATCATGTGCACATTTATCTAGCCAGGTACATACACCCTCATCATGCTATGCCTAGCTGTAAAGGGGAAAAGAAAAGAAAGAAGAAAAAAGACTCCCAAAACAGGGGGGGGGGGAGGCCATCAAGTATAAACACAAGGCTTGGTCCTCTCTGAGGCCAAGTCTGGGTGAAGTGTTGCCCGCCGCCTTCTCAACTACCCCCGCCGCACTCATTCACTGATCTTCAGCACACCACCACTCGAGCAGGCTACAAGATCAACAGATAAAAGGTGACCACCTCCCTAACAGTTGAACGATGGCTTCTAGATAAGTCAATCTAACAGTTGTCCTGTCACTTACGAATCAATGGCTGTGCATATAGTGCAAGTGGTCGAGGTGGTTCACTCCAAATCCCACTGCATTATAAGATACAGTCCCCAGGACTCTTCAACTACTATAGGCAGCTGTATGTTCAATCCTGGCCTGCAGGAGCCTCAAGAAACACAAGATGGCCACTGAAGTATATTCAAAAGCTGATTCAAAATTCTCGACGAGATGACATTTGGCTACCGCAGTACACAAAAAAAGATATCTATATGAAAGACAGATCACCGCCAAAATATACACATATATATATATATATGTCTCTCCCAAAGCCTCAATCAGATCAAGGTCTTCCCTGCTCTAGGTAACCTTCTTCTTCTTTCTTCTTCTTTCTCTAACTCATTTTATTTCTCTTTACGCATACACAAACACACACGCGCGCGCACGCACGGACGCACACGCCCACACATCTAGAAGCGGTCCAGCAGACCCTGGCTCTCGAGCATCAGCACGATCTGGTGAACAATGGACCGCACGCTCTGCTTCTCGGCATCGACAACCAGGTCAGGCTTGGTGGGGGCCTCATAAGGGTCATCGACACCAGTGAAGCCCTTGATCTTGCCGGCGCGGGCAGCCTGGTAGATGCCGCGCTTGTCGGTCTTCTCGCACTGCTCGAGCGAGGTGGCGACGTGGACGAGATAGAAGTCGCCGTACTTCTCGACGAGCTCGCGGGCGTGGCGGCGGCTCTCCTCGAAGGGGGCGATGGGGGCGGCAATGACGGCGGCGCCGGAGCGGGTCAGCTCGGAGGCGACAAAGGCGATGCGGCCAATGTTGCGGTTGCGGTCCTCCTTGGAGAAGCCCAGCTCGGACGACAGCTCGGAGCGCACCGTCTCGCCCAGCAGCATGGACACGGACCGGCCGCCCTGCTGGTTGAGGGTGACCTGCAGGGCACGGGCGATCTGGTCCTTGCCCGAGTTCATGTAGCCCGTCAGGAAGACGGTGAAGCCCTGCTGCGACCTGGGCGGGTGCGACTCGCGCAGCACCTTGACCACCTCGGGGTACGAGAACCACTCGGGGATCTCGCGGCCGCTGCGGAGCCTGGACCGGAGCTCGGTGCCCGAGATGTTCAGGGTGCGCACGTCCTTGGGGATGGTGTCGACGGGGGCGTACTCGTCGCTGTCGGGAAGGTAGGTCATCATCTGGAAGGGCACGACCTCGATGCCCAGCTCGTCGCGGTACTTCTCGACGGCGTACTGGGCGTCGTAGGGGCCGTAGAAGTCGGTGCCCTTGCTGTTCTTGCCGGGGCCGGCGTGGTCACGGCCGACGATGAAGTGCGTGGCACCGTGGTTCTTGCGGATGATGGCGTGCCAGATGGCCTCGCGGGGACCACCCATGCGCATGGCCAGGGGCAGCAGGCCCAGGACGGCCATGCCGTTGGGGTATCTAGGAAGGAGGGCCTTGTAGACGCGCACGCGGGTGAAGTGGTCAATGTCACCAGGCTTGGTCAGGCCGACGACGGGGTGGATGAGCACGTTGGCGTAGTGGGAGCGAGCGGCGCGGACCGTCAGCTCACGGTGAGCCCGGTGCATGGGGTTACGCGTCTGGAAGGCGACCACACGAGTCCAGCCCAGCTTGTCGAAGTGCAGACGGATTTCAGCAGGGGTGTCTGTACACAAGTATTGCAGTCAGTAATCTCTTCTCTCTCTCTTTTTATGGATCAAGAACGAGAGACTCACATCGGAGGTCGACAAAGTCATAGTGCTGCAGGCGGTTGACAGCCTCCAGCTTACCACCGACGTAGTACTCGCCAGCAGTGTGGTGGAGGTACTTGACGGCAGGGTGAGCCTCGTCGTTGTCGCCAAAGACCTCCTTGGCCTCAAGGACCCTGCAAAGATGGGTTACGCTGTCAGTAATCACGAGCTCGCTCACCATGCTCTCTCATGTGCCATTCAGTGACACCCGGAGACAGAGAGGCAGGAGAGGCAACTCACTTGTCGGGCTTGTAAATGTCCTCAATGGTCATGATGGCCAGGTTGCGGTCATCACGGAAGTCTCTCAGGGCAACCCTCTTGCCAGGCTTGAGGGCAAGCTCTTCGATCTCGGATTTGGACAGATCCAGGGTGATTGGCATGGAGAAAAGGATGCCATTCTCGAGGCGGTTCTCCTTGACGACACTGTTGTTTTGAACGACACATCTTGTTAGCCTTTTTTTTTTTCTTTTGAGGAAAATAAAAATAAAAAACAAGCCGTGAGATCATGCGAATTCCTCGTGATAAATGACAATCATCTTGGGAATTCGTCGAGAAATCACAGGTTGGGTTGTGTTGCAAAAAATGAGGGAGGGAGAGAAAACATACCCATTGTAGTCCTTCTCGTTCATGAAACCTACAACCAAAAGAGAGAAACCGAGTCAGTCCACACACGTCATCGCAGCGAGGTCAGAGCTTCAAAAATTCCCACCCCCAGACCCCCCTCTTGGCCCGCAAATTGCCCATGGTGTTGCATCGCATTGGGATCCTCAGCCGGCCACGCAATGAATAGCGGGGCTGCGCAGGCTCCTGGAAATGCAAGATGGAGCCCCGCCGACAGGGGGCACGCGACAGCTCTTTCAGTGGCTCTGCCCCTCGTTCTCCTCCCCAATTCCTGATGTGCTGCCAATTGGCAGGCAAGTGTATGTGGGCACATTCGAGTAATGATAGCCATACAATGCCGGTGGGCAGAAAGAAAGGAGGGCGAGGAGAAGACGAAGCTGGAGGGGGGGGGGGGAGAAGGAAGAAAAGAGGGAGTTGGGGAGGGGAGGGGGGGAGATCAATAGCTGTTGCATGTAATTGCAAGTTGATTCTTCTTCTCGTCCCACCAGCGACTTTTACGTACCTTCGAGAGGAGAGAAGCCACCGTTCAGGATCAACTCGAGATCACAGAGCTGGCGCTCGGTCAGGATGACAGCCGTCAGGGTCTCGGCCTCGGCAGCGAGCTCAGCCTGGCGAGGGGCATCGCGGGCGAGCAGGTCCTTGAGGACACCACCGTGAGGGGGGTTGGCCATTGCGTTGTTCTGAAAAGGGTATGAGATCGGGTCTCGGGGTGGTGATTCGAAGCTTCGGGGCTTCTGGATCTGGCTTGTGCCTTGTTGTGTTTCGGATGCCGGTACTTGAGGACGGTCGCTAGGACTCTGGAAAAGAGAAGAGAAGGAGGTTGTTAGGAAAGGAGAGAACGAGGGCAAGAGGGCACGAAGAAGGGAGTGACGGTGGTAAAATAGCAAGTACAGTACTAATGTACTGATGAGGTGGCTCGGGGAGCAGGTGACAGGTCAGAGCAAGGACGAGGAGAGGAGGAGGAGGAGGAGGAGGAGGAACAGCAGAGAGAAGACAACAACAGGCTGTCGTCTTCCAGATCGATGGAGGGAGCGGTCAAGTGGGTTTTATGTAGTGTTGTAGATCCAGAAGCTCATCCACCGCGCATGCGACTTACGAAACCCGGGCCAGGGAGGGTATCCAGTCTTACCAGGTTGTGTATTCAGGAGAAGAACACGTTCGACCGTCGGTCAAGCAAGGTTGGCTGTGGTTTCGTTTTTTGCCTTGTCACTTCTCCTTTGAGAGGAGGGTAGGTAAGTAGTTAGTTGGTTTTCTTAATTTTCTCTCACTGTGCCGGCAACGGAGTAAAGACTGACTGACCTGACAGGGCTTGGGGACGAGGGGTTCGAGTGCTGCTGCTGCTTGTGCGTCCTCCAATCTTGAGCTCCAGGGTATTATTTCTCTGCCTTTTCTCTCTTTCCTTCTTCTTGTGGATGTCCAAATTGGTAGGTGTCATTGACGATTTCCCTTAAAGAGAGGAGACAAACATCGATGGCACGACAAGATATACCTTTTTCTCTCTCTTTTATTCCCTCTTCTATGAACAAAACCCGGCGTTGAACCGGAGCATCATCCTGCCCTGTACTATGTACTCTCCTGCAGCCCTGTAATGCTGCTGCCATTGGTAACTGCTACCACCATGAGCTTCTAGAAATTCTTTTTCATCCCTAGTGGCAGATGACGTGATTATACCACCATAGGTACTCTTCCGCATAGGATCTGCCCAAAAGGTACACCTAACCGACTCCCGCGTGGGTGGAAAGGAAGGGCCGACGGCACCGGGGAGGCACTACGGACACTAAACCTTCCAGACCCAGGCACGCCAGGCCAGCTAGGCCTTAGAGGTGCGGTAATAATTCCTAGGGGGAGCACGGGGAACCACCAAGAAGAAAAAGAGAGAGAAGAAGAAGAAGAAAAAAAATCAGACACTGGAGGCTAAAAAGTTCAGCCCTGGGGGACCGACTGCCGCGCTCTGTTCCACAGTGCCAAATCAAGACGCTGGGAACGGTTTTTGGTGGCGCTATGGTCCTGGCATACGCGGCCCTTCTCCTGAAGACTTGTCAAAGTCCATCCTTACTTAATACATGGTAAAATTGATCGGAAACGTGGCTGGGGGGAAATAATTAATTAATATGCTGGTCTTTTGGTAGGTCAGCCTGGGAGGAGAACTTCTCCTGACGAGGATTGGAGGGACTTTTTGCTGGGTTGTGGTGTCAATCAATAATTAATCTGGGGATACAATTTCCCCACCCTTTTTTTCTTCTTTCTCTCTCTCTCTCTCCCCCCCCTATACATTGTTGCGTGGCCTTGCTTGCTCCATACACACACACGACTTGGAGACACAAGCAAGCTGAGTGGCCACCAAGGCACGCAGGTCGGTGGTAGTACGGCTGCGGCAGGCCGGTGGGGAGGGGGAGGGGCGAACGGATCCCGGGCGAAGAACACTATCCGTATTCCCATTTTAGAATGTTTTAGGCCCTGTGCCCTTGTCCCTAGGGCCATGTTGACTTCCATTTGGAACCCCTCCCCCCTTCGGACGCCGAAACGCACCACCACTGTTTGTTCCCTTCGCCTCGGGGGTTTCACAAAGGAAAAAAAAAAAAAGAAAAAAAAAAAAAAGAAAAAAAAAAAAAAAAAAAAAAGCAAGCAAGCAAGCAAAATAAGATTTCTGTGAGGCTTTCCCACCACACGACCGGGTAACGACCAAAGAGCCAAGCAAGCACGCAAAACCCTTCCGGGACGGAAGCCGTGGGCGCTGCGGCCGCTCGGGGATTTGGGGCAGCCGACAGCTATCAGGCGAGCCTGTTTAAGGCAGGTCTCGCTGTTCTTTTGTGTGCCGTCAGCCTTGGTCATGAGGCTGGACACGAGAGCTGACGTCCCCCGTTCGAACATTAAAGAGGACAGTGGCCTCTTTTTTTTTTTCTTCTCCCCCGAACTGGCCCGTGGAATGATGTGCTCGTCAGCTTGTTCCTGAAACCCCTCTTGAACAAACTGGTGGTGTCCGCCGCCGCCGCAGTGCAAGTGCAGTGCAAGCAACGGCCCCTGTTCTACAAACCAATCCTTGGAAGAGAACACCTCACCATGAGCCTCGCGACGCGTGTGTTTTTGGTCTGTGCGAAGGGGGGGGGGGAGGGCCTGCCTTGCAGCCACGTTGCAGAGCCATATTCCCATAAATACCATGCCACGCCGCCATCGTGTTGTGAAATTGCAATGCAGCTCAGCCTAAATGGCAAGGCCATATTACACACCTTTTGGTGGGACATGGAACGGATCGCTGACGACTATACTCACGGCTGCTGCTCCAGCCTGCCTCTGACTAGCAAGGCTACGTTTCAAGAGTGGACTCTCTTTCTCTCTCTCTCTCTCCCCCTCTCTATTGATTGCACGCTTGACGAGGGGCGGGGTTCATCAGCATTTACCTCAACACGGCGTCGTCCCAGGGGCAGTCGCCCATTGCAAATGGGATGATTACCCACTACTCCGCCAATTTCATCGTCACGAAAGGACAGGTTGCGTCCAGACCCGGTGAGACTTTCCCTCTCACGCTCTTTTGATGGAGTTGCGAAAGCTGTCTGAAATTGGGCGGGTCTGGGGGAATCGGTCCGGTCCCTGTGTTAAAATCGCTCGGGTTCATCCGAGAAATGATATAATAACCTCCCCCCCAAGTCAGAATGCCGATTGCTGCCACGGAGACCGAGCAATGAGGCCGGAAGTAGAGAGAGGCCATGATGCTGCCATGTTCAGATCGAGGGTTTGCAGAGCCGGGCACATAAAATCCGTCATCTTTCTGTCGAATGCGTATAGTCTCTGTCGCTGATTGTCCTGTGTTGGCATTGTCTTAGGACATTTTGTCTCTTTTGGGTTTGTTTTGTTTTGTTACGGATGTCGGCGCTGATCGTCCAAGAGGAAGTTGGCCCTGTCAGCCTGGAGGCTCTTAACAGCACATCGATCTTGTCTTTTCCCCCTGAAAGCGCCCTTATTGTCTGATCTCCCAAGGTGAGGATGAGCCCTTGGGAACTATGGTGATCACCAATTTGCATGCCACTGTTAGCAATGTCTCATTTACTGATATGGGTGTGACTGTATATGTTGATCTGCTGATCTTCTGTCTTCTCGCCTCCTGTCAGGCGTAGAGCTATTGCTCATTTGTTGAAGCCCTGAAGTGGGGGTCCCAAGGCAGAGATACTTATACCATGTACTTCTCTCCCTGGTGAATGGGAGCAGTTTGCTCTGGGTAGGTGCTGAAAGAAGGCATCTGAAGAAGCTTCACAACAGAATTGGATGTATGGGTTCTGAGTGCTTAGGCCTTTTCGGATGGTCTCTGGAGTGTTGACTGACAACCAAAAAGTCCACGAGAGAGGAGCACACAACATTGGAGTTGGAAAAATGACATCTGCATCCAGTTGGACTGGTTCCAAACCTATTATTTATGTCTATGTTTGGATATGTGGGAATCATTGACAGGCCAAGGGGTGGTTGACGGGACCTGCAGGATTTACTGTGGTATATGCAGAGGTGAAGTGAGTCTTGAGAGGTTGGGTGGGACTATTTGTTACCCTGTATATATATATATATATATATATTCCCTCCCTCAAGACAATTACGATTGCTTCAGCCTTTGACGGCGGTGAGGTGGAAACAGCTGAACAGCAGCAGCGGCCAGGATGCAGTGATAAAGTATAAGGCACAGCCACGGCGGTTCAGGCTTGTCGCATGTTTTATTATGCCCTTGTCTGGCCCCTGTCTCCTTCCTTCCTTCCTATATTTTTCTCTCTTGCACGGTGGTTACTGCCTCTCCACCCGGCCCCTCTCCAACCCCAAGAAAAGAGGACCAAAAGCCAGGACAACAACAGCAATGAGCACCACAAAGACCACGGGTCTCTGCAGACGATGTAGCCGGATCCCTTTCGATGATGACCTCGGAGCGCCTGCGCATTGGATGACGGGAAGTTACAGCCATGGAACCCTCAGATCGCTTTGGCAAGAGAAAAGATGCACTTTCTGCGCGTTCCTGCGCATCCTGCTCGAGGCCACCTACGGCACTGAGGCCATAGGCAGTCTCCTGGAGAGCAGCGGTGGGTCCATCCTGAGCTTTTCAGAAGGCACCCTCGACGTATCGCTAGATCCCATACGGCTCGGCCAGTACGGCCCTGTCCCACGGTGTTCCTACGTCCAGCTGGAAGCCGAGCCTGCTGCGCTGCGCAACGACACCACCTCATGGGCAAAGAATGGGACCACGCCCCAGATCATCGCGCTGGCCGACGACGGGGCAGCCCCAGGAGGGGTAGAGGCGAGAACAAGGTTCGGCCGCCCCGTCAAGCCTGACAGCATCGACTGGGCGCTCCTGAGGCGCTGGCTGCACACCTGCCTCGAGCGGTGTGCCAGGACACGGCACGGCGTGGCCTCCCCCTCGAGGACACGGGCGCAGTGGGGCAGCCCGGGCCTGCGCGTGATTGACGTCGCGCAGTCCTGCCTCGTCTTCCTGCCGCCAGACGCCGACTATGTGGCGCTAAGCTACACCTGGGGCAAGGACCAAAAGCTGAAGCTCCTGAGGCGGACGCTCGACGACATGTCGACTGTGGGCTTCTTCGCGACCGAGGGCGGGCGGCCATCGCTCACCATCAACGATGCCTTTCACGTGGCGAGGGCGATGGGTTTGCGGTATATCTGGGTCGATGCGCTGTGCATCATCCAGGACGACCTGGCCAACATACAGCACGAGCTCGACAGGATGGACATGATCTATGCCGAGGCCTTGTTCACCATCGTGGCGGCAGCAGGCGACAATGCCGACAGCGGGCTCCCTGGGGTGTCTTCTGTGCCTCGCACTGAGGTCCAGAGAAGAGTCGTCATCAACGGCGTCACGCTGGCGACGCGGCTGAGCGACTACATCGTCTCGTCCCCCTGGAATACCAGGGGCTGGACCTACCAGGAGCGAATCCTATCCCCGAGGCTCCTGATCTTCACCCCGGCCCAGGTGCACTTCCAATGTGACTGGGACTGCGCCCTTGAGGAGCAATTCCGCGTGCCAGAGCAGCAACAGGAGGAGGAGGGATCGGGCGCCTTCAAGTTCGTCTTGATGACCTCGGAGGGCGTCCTCGACTTTGAGAACCAGAATCTGTTCGATATCTACGCTACCGCCGTCAAGGAGTATACGAGGAGGAACATCACTAGTCCTGCGGATAAGATATCGGCTTTTGACGGGATCCTCAAGCAGCTGAGCAAGTCGTTCCGTGGTAAGTTTCTCGAGGGCCTCCCGGCGACCCTGTTCGACGCTGGTCTGCTCTGGGAGCCCATCTGGCAAGGGAAAAGGACGAACAAGGCCTTCCCGAGCTGGTCCTGGGCAGGATGGGACGGAGCCGTCCAGTATCACCACATGAACATTGCTGAGCGTACAGTGAGCCAGTACGTCGCCTGTGCCCCGTGTCTTGAGATCCTTGCAGGAAGGAAGAAAGCAGCCTCCTCCGCTGACCAGAGAGTGAAAACCCAGGTGTGCCATCGAGACCAGCGACAGCAAGACCCAGTTGTGCAGCCCAACCAGCCCGAGACCCCATAAGATAAACGGCTGGACTCGTTACGTCGATGAGGACTCCGAGGAGGTCTACTACACGAGCACAGAGAAAGCGACCAGGGGCTTACGCTACCCTCGACCGCTCCCCCTCCTCCTCGATCACACCACTAGCGGCGAGACGACCACGCCCACCACAAAGGCATCCCCACCATCACCATCCCCACCATCAGTTTTGCGGATCCGCGGGAGAGTCGCCGAGTTCCAGCTGACGGATCAACACGCTGAAGAGCAATCCTCTCCGCCGCCCGGCGCCAAAGGCGGCTGCCGCGAGGGCCACCACGTCAAGTGCCACCTCTCCGTGCTCGATGTGCAGCACGGCCGGACCGCGGGCGTCATCATCGTCGACGGGGACCTACTCCCCAGCCTGCGGGGCCGGCGGCACCAGTTCCTCGCCCTGTCCCGCACGACGCAGTGGGAGATTGACGACCCGTCGTGGGATGCGTCTGCCAAATTTTACCGCTCGTGGACACATCCTGACTGCGGGAGGTCGGATGATGTCGTGAATCGGGATGTTGTTCCGAGACAGGGCCAGAGTAGGTTTGTGCATAATGATTATAACGACAATGATGATGATGATGTTGATGATGATGTTGATGATGATGATGATGATGATAATGATCAACTCATGCTGGACGGGCTGGAATACGACGTAAAGTACTTTAGCCCCAGGGTGTTTTGGCCACTGTATAATGTGCTGTTACTTTCGGAGCCTCAAGACGGCGTTGTGGAGAGGCTGGGGATCGGGAGGATACATGTCGATGCCTTTGGTGCTGCCTGTCGGGAACAGGTTGTGCTGCTCGGATGATCATGTAGTAGACAAATTGCAATTAGTATTTACTGAAGATTGATGTTGAGAAGAGTCCAGACAAGTATGTCAAGTGCAGCGATGAGTAGTTAGGTACTGTACTCACTCAAGCGCCACAATCCACATGCAGTAAGTACAGTACAGTACACTCATCATCATATCGTAGACTCTTCACTTACTTGAGTATGTTCAAGCAACGCACACCTTTTATTCTAGATAGTCAAAAAAAGAAATCCTCACTACTGACCCGAGCCATCATCACACTTGCACGAGGCACTCACTGCTTGAACAACACAACCCAAATCCAAGAAGATCCATTTTGCCATCACAAAACTCGAGGAACCGGTGTCTAGATCTGACATCCCGAGGACATGCCCATGCCTGCTTCTGATTTATTACTTAGCGCCCAAACAACCAGCCGGCAAAAAGAAAGCCTCGGGTCCAAACCCGCCAAAACGATCCGCCGCATTACCATTCCGTCCCCCGTGTCAGGCCCTGCTAAAGAAAAACTTCCCGAGCAGGGGACCCGCCAAGCGTGGTGGAGGAGGGGTAAAGAAGTGGGCTGCTCTGGCCGCCGCGGTGAGCCGACGGTGACGTGCGTGATGCACGCTCCCCCGCAACCCCTCACCTTCATAGTTTAAGAAGAGAAGCTTCTCAAGAGCATTGGAAATGAGAAGGTGGAGGAGGAGGCGAAGGAGATCTTGTCATTGCCGTAAATCCGCAGCTCCGTTTGGACCCCTCGAGCGCGTGTTTGTATTTCCCATCCCGAAGCGTCTCGTCGCCTTGGCTCTGGAAAAGAAAGGTGCCTCTTTTTTTATCTTTTCTTTTTTCTTTCTTTCGTTCCTGGGAGCTTTGGCCTGACGAATCTCCTCAAGACATCCTCGGGACGCGAGTAGGATCCAAGTTGCAGGTTCCAAGGGGGTGGTTTTATTATATATATATATTTTTTTGACGACTTGCAAGTGGAAGAGCATTGCACAACAGTCACACGAGTTACGAAGTGAATCCGAGACAAGACATACCATCTTTGCTTCGACTTCTATCTTGCTCTTCGTGTCAGCTATTTCCTCCCGTCCAGGAAAGCCCCCCCCCCCCCCCCCCCCCCCCCCCAACAGGTCGAACGCTACATCCAAGCCGGAGTAGCAGCCCTCCACATAGAAGACCAAGCCACCACCAAGCGCTGCGGCCACCTGATGGGCAAAGAGCTCGTCGACGAGGCCATCTACATAGCTCGCATCCGCGCCGCCCACGCCGCCCGCCAGGCAGCAGCAGCAGATGACGGCGGCGACATTGTCCTCATCGCCCGCACCGATGCCCTGCAGTCCTTGGGCTACGAAGCCGCCCTTGACCGCCTCCGCCTCGCCGTGCAGGCCGGCGCCGACGTGGTGTTCCTGGAAGGGATGCGCACCCTGGACCAGATGCGCGACAGCGTGCGGGCTCTGGCGCCGACGCCGTGTCTGCTGAACATGGTGGCCGGTGGGGTGACGCCCTTGGTCTCGGCTGAGGAGGCGCGGGAGATGGGTTATCGGATTGTCATCTGGCCGGGGTTCTCCCTAAGTGCGGCGATTCTTGCGTATCGGGAGACGGCTAAGGAGCTCCGGAGCACGGGCATGGTGGCGGAGAGGAAGGATGAGGAGGGAAACGTGAGAGGTGGTGTGAGGGAGGGTTTTGAGGTGTGTGGGTTGAGCAAGTATGTCGCCTTTGACAAGGAGATGGGAGGCCAGGCTTTTGCCAATGGGGTCTAGAAATAGCCGTCACTTCATCATCATGCAGTACAATTGCATCAGATTATTGGGCATCATGTGCCAAGCGTGCTTTGCCCTCACGGCTGTGCAAGCCAGCTAGCTATTCACAGTATTGCAAATATATCACTCACTACCTATCGAACCGATGTGAGATCTTGGCCAAAGAAGGCCTTGAAGTAATGCCTCCTTGATCTGAACGCCCTTGGTTTTCCGAGGTGATTGTCTCTAATCTATACACCACTGCAAGGGATATAGGATAAAGAATGCAAAGTAGGTATATCCAGGGAAGAATGCACAACCCTTGGCCCTGTCCCTTGATGACAATGACGACAACAACAACAACATTCATGGGCCTGAGCCTGGGTCTCGTCGTCAGCAGAGTCCAGCTTGTTTGCCTGCCTGCCTGCCTAACAACACC
Organism: Cryphonectria naterciae; assembly: GCA_014850475.1. Taxonomy (NCBI): domain Eukaryota; kingdom Fungi; phylum Ascomycota; class Sordariomycetes; order Diaporthales; family Cryphonectriaceae; genus Cryphonectria; species Cryphonectria naterciae. The sequence goes on from JACWST010000006.1 coordinate 329,534, forward strand.
TGAATCAAGACACCTAAACGCTGATCATCCATTCATCTCTGAATCAACCTTGCTAAAAAGAAAGAAGAAAATATCATGTTGTTTGGCCTTGGGACCTGGTCCAATCTCGAGTTTGTCCCCTGAAAAAAGCACACAAAGCAAAAGGAAATCAATTAGTAACGCCCAATGGGGGAAAAAAACAAAGCCTGCAAATCCGAGTCCAACTACCGTGCTGTCCTGTAAACCGATGAGTGCCGATCCAACCACCGTCACGCCCGAGACCCGCATCAACCTTTGTCATGACGACAAGAGAGAAAAAATCCCGTGTTTCAAGATGAAGAAATTACAAAATAAGGATCTGTAATGAATCGAAGCAGAAAGAGAACAAGAGAGGGGAAAAAAACCGTAAACACCATTTGATGAGCTGCCCCTTTCCCAAAAAATCAAGCATGCGAAGCGTGAAGAGAGAATCCAGGGCGCAGCAGTGACATGACTTCTCTCTGGCAGGACTGGTCCCTGTCATGTAAATCAAGTCGGCCAGGCTAGAAATCAACCTGTCATAATATGCATCGATGCAGTTTCGTCAAATCATGAATGATGATGCCCTTGTTATGAGGCCTGAGAAGACAAGCTCCTCGGAGTTACGTCACCACTGCGACGTCGGGCGACAGTCTGTTGCTGTTGCTGTTGCTGTTGCTGTTGCTTCGTTGCGCTTGCGATCATGCGTAGCTTGCGCCTGACCGTGGTCAGTCGACCGGTAATCATGCCTATCACTGTTTGATGTCAGCGGATGCCGGCCCCTCTCTCTCTCTCTCTCTCTCTCATCAAAACAACTCACGTTTTCTGATGGCTTGTTGGTCGTCGGCGTTGATCTCCGACGTGTCCTCTCGCGAGGTGGTACGCTCCTCCTTGGAAGATCCCGAGACTCGCCTCTTAGGGAGGTCCTCGTCGTTGTCCAGGACAGCCTCGAGCATACAGATGGCTGTGACGTACGAGATCTCACAGCCCACAAGGTCTTCATTTGATATCTCGTCGATCGCCGCCTTGCGGCTCATCTCCACGGCCCGATCGTACATGAGCTTCTCTGCACTGATGCCTGGTGTGATGACGACGCCGTCGACAGCTGATCCGCCCGCGGTCCCGACCTCTGTCGAGTGGTTGCTGGGGTGGCTGGGGTGCTCCTCCGGCAGGTTTGCCTGTGCGTCAATAAGCTTCAGACGCACCACCTCGGCCTTCTCCAGGACCTCGTTGAACCGTGAGCGAACCCACTGCACGACGGCGTTGATCCTAGGGGTGAGATTTTGCGTGTTGCCAGGGTCACGAGCTGATGATGTATGACCGCCAGACGCCTCGGAGCGTGTCCTTCTTGACCACCACAGACTGGCCACGTCCATAGATTTGGCAAGAAGCGACAAGGCCTTGACGTACAGCACAAGTGCCTCTTCTGATAACGAAACAATGGCATCCGGAGTCAGTCCATCCTCGACATCAGAGGCTGGTCCGTCTGCCGGCACGCCGCCTAGTCCATGGTCCATAGATGGTGTCAGAGGCACAAGCTGCTTGTACTTGACTTCGGCGAAACCGTAGACGACGTCACTTCGTGATGCGATCTCCTCGATGCACTGGGCAACACGGGCATCCTCGTCGTATGGTGCGGTCTGCTTTCCATCGCCTATGAGGTTCACAGGGGCCGATGGGGTGGGGTAGGCCGGGAAGGGGTTGTACAGCTGCGGCGGAGATGCACCTTTACCAAGGAGGGGGGGGTTCCTGATGCCCAGGAGACGGAGGCTCGTCTCCTGGATGGCCCTGGAGATGTATTTGGTAGCAGAGCCTGGGCTGACACTCAGCGATGACTTGCGCTCGTGGGTGTTTGGCCGTCTGCTCTGCGCAATCTGCACGACTCGTGAGGGCGAAGGTGCAACGGCACCCGTGGTGGAGTCGGGGGCACCTTGGGTCGTAACTCGCCGCACCATCTGTCCCGACCTAGGAGACTGACCTTGCGCTAGCGAGGTCATGCGCCCATTGGCAGCCAGCTCGTCAGCCAGAGCGTTGACCGCCACTTGGTTCTTGTCGACAACAACATAGTCACGCTCGAAAGCGATTTCCTGCTCCGCCTTCTCGTGCTCATTCGGGTTTCTCCCGGTTCGGCTGCCCTGCTGCTCTGCAGTGGATCCCGAAGGGACGCCGTCGCGAGCGACTGTGTTGGCCGACGCGCTTGACTGCCCACGCCGGCGCGTTTCGTACATGGTCGGGCGTGCCGGGGCTGAAGTAGATGGCACAGGTTGTGGACGACGTATACCCAAGCCTTGTCCCGCCTCCTGGCGCGGAGAGTAGCTGAGCCTGGGCGAATGGTGACCAAGCTGTTTCTCGGTCTCTGTGGGGGTAGACAGAGGGGAACGCCTGTATGGCCTCTCGGCAGGATCCACGGGAGACGAGACCGTCTCGCCGCCGCTCGGGTCTCGATCCGTGCCATAGCGGCGCAGTGATGACTTCCGACCGATTGAATCTGACTCACTGGTCCTGGAGGCGGTAATGGACTCGTGTGACCTTCTCGATTGTGCAGGTCGGGGCAGGTCTTCCTCGACGAGTCCTGGTATCTGACCGGTCACAATGTCGTGGGTGAAGAAAGCCTCGAAGCTGATGCGCTCCACAGGACTTCTCTTGAGGAGCGCGCGGATGAGAGATTTCATCTCGACCGAGAGGACGGTCTCCCTCGGGAATTTGATCACATCACCTCCTGCTTCTATCTTGCGGAGGAGCTCAACATGGTTGGTAGCCCGGAATGGAGCTCGTCCTGCCGCCATCTCGTACAGCACGGTCCCCATAGACCACAGGTCGGCCTTGGCATCGTAACGTTCGTAACGTAAGATCTCCGGGGCCATGTAGAGCGGGGAACCGCAGAGGGTCTCGGCGAGCGAGGTGGATGGCAGCACACGTGCAAAACCAAAGTCTGCCAGCTTCAGCATAGGCAGCGACTGCAGCCCGGCGGCCGGGATGAGGCTGTCGTGGCTGGCGCCGAGGATGAGCGGCATGTGCTTCTCCTGTTCTCGCCAGACAGGCGATGGAAGCAGGAGTAGGTTCTGGGGTTTGATGTCGCGGTGGATCAGGTTCTTCCCACGGAGGAACTCGAGAGCACTTGCGAGCTGCTTGAGAAAATGGCGTATTATGACCTCGTTCAGACCGCCGTTTGGGACCCCTGGATATTTCCGTGCCATGTCCTTGGTGGCTGGATGTTCCGGGAAGTACTCCCTCTTCTTGATGAAAAGCGACAGGTCGCCAAGCTCACAGTATTCCATCATAAGATGGATGTGGGAGGGAGTCTCGACACATTCATGTAGGGCGACGATGTGAGGGTGCCGAAGGGTCTCGAGGATCTTAATCTCGGTGTAGAGGTTCTCCTTCACCTTGCCCTTCAGCTTCCCAAGCTCGACGGATTTGATGGCAACGTAGGCTCCGGTTTTCTGCATAGACAAGAGGATGTCAGTCTGTGACAGACAAACGAAAATGGTGTGAAGGCGTGCATAAGGTGTGGTCTAAGTCGACACCTGCTGGGCTTCGTTCCCACCTCTCTCGTCTCTCTCTCTCTCAGGAAGAGAGACAGGCAAAGAAAGAGAGAGAAAGAGAAAGCCCCCAAGGCATGGACCTACGGGGCGCCAGGCAAGTGAATAGGAGTTCAGAGCAAAAGGAAGCTGACCTTGTGAGTCCCCGAATACACAGTGGCGAAGCTGCCCTTCCCGATCTTAACGCCGACACTCCATTGATCCATAGTATCGTTGGAAGGGCGGGAGCGCCCCGGAGTCGAGGATTGTGAAGCCATGTCTTCCTGTGAGGGTTGGCGAGGGACAGGAAGGCAGCTGTGTTGACGTAGCCCGCGGGCTTATAGGTAGTAGGAATCGAAGGTCTCTGTCGTTGGCGTCATGTACGCATGTAGGAGGGCTGGTAGTGGCGTAAGGTTGGGAGAGAGATAGAGAGGAAGTTGGTTGATGGGGTGATGGTTCCTGTTCCTAGGAATAAGTGCGCCCTGTAGAAAAAGGGAAGACGGTTAGAAGAAGAAGAAGAAGAGAGAAGCGAAAGAGAGAAGAGAAAGTGATGGCGTCCGGATGATGTTGGGAGGCCAGGAGGTTTGAGATGATGGGTCAGGTCATGGCAGCAGCGGCAGGCAAGGGATCCGATTCGACGCGGTGCAATGATGCTCGTCGAGATGGGAGGTGAGTGACCTCGGAGTGCTTTGAGTGCGCAACCATGATGGAGCCAAAAGCATGGGTGTGGGGATGGGGTGCATTGGTGGATGCGTACCTTGTTGGAGCGCTGCAGCAGGCCGGGGGACCAACAGACAGGGACCCCAGTAGCGACCAGGGGGGGGTCTTGCTGGATGTGAAGGCTGCTGGGACGCGATCGTCGTAGGCAGGCTTGGCAGGACACGACAGCGGCTCGGTGTACCGACGCAGGCAGGGGAGGGCCAGCTGTAGGTACAGTAAGGGAAGGGCGTCGTGATGTGACCACCAGCCAGCCGGTTGAGGCGAGCCGCCAAATCCAACAATGACGGTGGTGGTAGTGTTGAGAGTCAAGTGGCGCTCAGAGGCGCTCAGCGGCTGCTGTTGCTGCTTTGATGCCTGCGGCTGCGGCGTGCGACAGGGTCCTACGACTGACCCCAGGTACTGAAAGGTGTGGGCGGGTTTGCTGGTTGTTGGTTGGTCTTGTGTATTGCCCTGCTCGAGTTGCAGATGTGCCGTGCGTATGCCAGGCCTGGCTGAGCACAGCTGTTGTGGGCTTCGTTTATTGAGGTGAGGTGGATATGTGTGAGGCGAGGAGGTCTGGAGGAAGCTCTTGGAGGTCGGGGGATGTGGTGAGGTAACCTCTCTCTTATCTATGCTTGTGAGCTACTGAGATCAACTCAGCCAAGTGACTCGGGTACGAAGATAACGAGTGCTCAGGTGAAAGGCCCAGCCAGACCCAAGTTGTAAGACTTTAGAATTGTGGTCTCGACAGTCAGTCCGTCAGCCGGAGAGAGCGGTGCTCCAGATGAATGGAGAGGAGGATAAATAAGACGGGGACAGGTGAAGAAGAAAAGATAGAGAGGGCGATCTTTGGGAGGGAGTGAGAGGGTACGACGGGGCAGGATGGATCATCGAAGTCGATTAGTCACAGACAACGGAAGGAGGTCGAGTACGGGAGCAGAGGTACTACTGTAGTAAGTAGCAGCAGGATGGATGATGTCGACTAGTCAGCATGGAATAGGCTTGGCAGATTGACGAAGCCCAGACCAGGAAACGGGAAGGGGGAAAAAAAAGGAAAGAAGAAAAGAAAAAAAAAAAGGAGGAATAAAGTAAAAGAGAACCCAATGGGCATTCAAGGATAGCTAGCTTGAATCGTGATTACAGATGAACGCGAGAAAGAGCGAGAAAGAGAGGAAGAGAGAGATCTCAAAAGGCGAAAGAGTAGAGTCACACAGGTTATGCGGTTGGTAGAGATGGGGGGGGGGACTCGATTAGGTTGTGTGAGGATGGGTGGTGGGTGACCTAGGACTCGTGATGTGATCGAAACAGGAGATGGCCAAATGCCGCCAGCACTCGATTGGACTGGGGGCACCCCCCTGTGCAGCGCTCACTTGAGCGTCCCCAAGTCCCATCCACAGGGGGGAGGGGGGCTCCCTAGCCTGACCTGGAACTGCGCCTTTTCGCAAGCCCAATTCTACATGCCACCAAATCTACTATAGCACCAACACAGCACATGTCAGCTGGCCAGGTCCCTCCCAGGTACCGCTTGCCCTACCGTCTGCTGCCAGCGCCACCTCGTGGCGACATCGATGCAACAAAAACACGAAATCAACCCAGAAAGTCACGACGGCCGTTTCTATGTGGGGAGGGGAGGCTAGTCTGAATTACATGTCAGGAACCAGTGTTGACGTGACCGGTATTTGAGCTGCTTGGCTGGCTCACCTCTCTCCTTCCCTCTCCTTCTCTCTCTCTCCACATACCAGATCGCAGGCGCCTATCTGCATACAAAGCGCCGGAATCCCAAGCAGCGTTTGACCAGTCAGTCGCACGATTCTGCTACTCCTTAAGTTCTCACCTGTAAGGCCAGGCAAGGCCAGGCAGGCAGGCAGGCTGGGGCTAGATAAGGCGCTGATACGTGCTCGGTACATAGTTTTAAGTACTAAGTATGCATGACGACTTGTCAAGACGACCCCTGTGATAAGTCTGTGGCAACCATTCCTGTCAGACCCCAAGCTCCACCCCCAAAGTGGAAAAGGGTGCGGGAGCAAGCTGCAAGCACTCTAGCACCGCAACACACCATGAGCAGGCTGGACAAGCTGGCCGGTGGGCAATACTGTACACAGTACAGAGGGAGCAGAACCCGTAAGTCTGTTATTGGATCTTCTCTCACCGTCTTGCATAGATCTATGGGACAGAATAGGCTGGTGCTGCCACTCGGGTCAGACGGCATTTGTTTCCTAGAGCAACAATGGTGGTCTGTCTATGTACTACGGATGTGATACTACATAAGTATGTTCAATAAGAGACATGTTCTTTTCTAGCATTTCCAGCACAATGCTACAACCGTTGTTTTCTTTGTGAGTTGTTGGGCCCTTTTGAAAATAGCGTGCAATCTGTCTTTTTCAGAAAGATGACATGTCCCATCACAAAGTCCACCCCGATCTCTTTGACAAAGTCAGTGACAATGGGCCACGGACAAACCCAATCTGGGATCCTTCATTTCGAGCGTGCGCTGTGCCTCGCGTTGCGATAACAACGCGCCTCGCCTGCGATAACGGAGCCTTTCTCCCAGCAAACATGCAGACCACGGATGATACGAAGTGTCAGACATCCTCCCCCCCCCCGGAAGAAGCCATGACTCAACTTTAAGCCGTGCGCATCAATCTAATCCGAGAAATCCACTTGTGATATGCTGTCACCACACTACTGTGAATGTTTCTATCATGGCCAACCAGTGGGCGACCCCGGAAGATCCCATAGCAGCAGCTCTGTACGATCGGGGCCACCGGCTGGATGTGCCACTGGGTCCTCAGTCGAGGATAACACCATCCCACTCTTTTTTTCCTTCTTTTTTAGTGTTGATGTTGTACTATGGTATGCACATATCTGTCGAGCTTGTACTCTGGTGCTATGGTATACAGTACACACCGCACAAAAGGACCACCTGTGCCTCAGGGTCCTCCTCCCTCCACCAAACTTAGAAAACCCCAAGTATATTTAGGTATTGGCGATGCCGTGAACGGCCTGTTTGGTTGCCTGGTCCCGCTGCGCTGCAGGCTATAGATAGTTCCAAGGACAGCTCTCGATGTATCCTGCAGTGTCCCCTTCACAACGCTACATCACCCTCTTCACACGGGGAGGGAAGGGCACATTCCCGGTTCCCACGCTCGGGCCCGGAGAGAGGATTGCCTCGCCAACAACAGGACCTCTCCACGCGGTCCACTCGAGACACCTCGCCCGGCCTCTAGCGTGGTATGTGTGTACGTGTGTGTCTGTGTGTCTGTGTGTCTGTGTCTGTGTGTGTGTGTGTGTGTGAGAGAGAGAGAGAGAGAGAGAGAGAGAGAGAGAGAGAGAGAGAGAGAGA
>JACWST010000070.1:0-20779 GCA_014850475.1 Cryphonectria naterciae
AGGGGGGGAGGGGGAGATGAGGAGGCGGGTGGTTGGGGGGCCCCGACTGTGTTGACGTGGGGCGGTTGTTTTTTTGTTCCCGTGTGTGGTGCGGGGGGGGGGGGGGGGGGGGGAGGCAAGCTGATTCTTGGAGGGTGTTGATCTTGTTCTTTGCATTCAGAACATTGTTTTTTCTTTGATGATTTTCTATCTTATCTTCTCATTGTTTGGCTATTGAGCTGCACTGTAAAACTAAGTTCCATTTATCTGCAAGCCTCATCCTACAGGTTCATCAATGCTACTGTCATGACCTCCTTTTTGTGCACTTCACAGCTTGTCCTGATGATGGCATCAAGATCAATGGTGACACAGACCAATGGATCAAACTCCCTATTCCCAGCCCAAGAGCAGTGTGCAGCATGAATGTATAGAAAATAGTGTCCACTCTACGATCCAGATATCATCTTCAATACTTACTTACTAATCATACACAATAATAGAGTGACCATATGCGCATTCATTGCCAAGTGATAAGCAGTCTTTACTTGCCTTGCCAAATAGTGATTGTTATTTGATGAGACACAAAATCCATTGAATAATTCGAGCGCTTTTATTTATGACTGAGCCTTCACTGGCAACCTGAGAGACAATTGATATCCCTCTTGTCGAGTAAAATCCTTGTGAAGTCAACAGTGACCATCTCAGAAAGTGGAGCTCTCAAGAAAAAGAAAAAACTCTGGAAAGTGAAGGTCTGCAACGTGAAAGCGTTGGGGAAGGAATGTTCGATGAAGTTCGAGAACAGTGGAGTTCACGTGGAATTCAAGTGGAATTATGCCATTTCACAAGTGCAAGTCAGACCTCTGCAAACTATATAATACCGTGTTGCAGCCCGGGAATTTTCAAACAAACGACATTCCTGAACAACCCAATTGACACTCCAATCGACTTGCAACACAACAACATTGATGGTGCCTACCCTCATCAAGGGCATCATGGCCAATCCGGCCACGATGCCCAGTTGACCACCCTTATCTGCTATTGCTGTCTATTATTGGTGGTCCTTGTCCTTGTGAACACCAACGACACTATCAATCTCAGCAATTGCTCCAAAATAGGGATATCATTATCATCAGCATCCCTATATATTCTGGCTTCGCTGAGCTTATTCTTTCTGCAGTCCGCCTAGCGGGTCTGGCAGCTATTTCCCTCACATCAGGGCGATAAATTCTTGGATCCTCGAGTGAGCTCCTCAACCCCCCTGCTGACAAGGTTAATCATCGTGGACTACGAGACTGACGAGAGCATCATCAGGTTGTAAGATGAGCAGGCAATGAACAGTTCTCAGAATTTCTTACCATTTCCTAAGGAAACCTTCTCCACAGAACCTTCCCTATGGATCATCGAGAGTCTCTATAAAATCATTGTCAACGGTGTATATGTTTACCTAGACTCTCGGCAGTCGGGTGCCCAGAGACCCCCCCAGTTTCACCACTGGGGGGGGGGGTGGGATCACAGCGAAGATATTAATTATTCTCAGTCATGGTGAGCATACAGCCGTCCCTTACATATATCCATTACAATAATGATTTCAACCAAAAGTGCCGAAATGCTGATGATAATATGATGAGACAGGGCAACCAAAATTCATCCTTCTCATCGGAGAACGGCTATTCTCGCCTATAGGTATTGCCTAAGCTTGGTCCTCTATTTCGACTGGCCTCAAAAAGTGATGGGCAGCTATGACATCGAGGACCTACTCGGCCTCTATATATCCTGCCCACCGACCTTCTCCTGTCAGCCCAATCGGGCCACAGTGAGCAGCATATTGGGCCGATACAGTCGATACATCGACCCTGCTCTCTTGGTGCTGTCAACGCAGTCCGCTCAGATCATGCAGTCTGTGTAGCCATTCCAGCCGTACCTGAAGGACTATCAGTTCAAGCCAACAGGGCCAAGAAGCGCCGATATACGCCCAAGCCCACCCAATTCATCAACCTAAGGCAACGAAGGCCAAGCAGCGCAGGTATACGCCCAGAACCCCACTTCATCAACCAACCTACCAACCAAGCAACCAACGTGGGTGTCAGGAAGAGAAGATACGCTCAAACACAATCCATTTTATCAACCCATCCTCAATCCCATAGTCGGCCCGCTATGATTGAGAGGGCCACTGCCAAGTATCTTTGGACACGACAGGCAGAATCATCTGCGCCACACCCATGGCCAGCTATTTAATGTGGTCGGCTTTTCAAACAATGCGGCCCCCTTGCTTCCGTGGAAAAGGATACCAGACCACGGACAATCTGGAACTTACTTGTTAATCACACGACCCAATCCTAGAGACCCAGATGGCGGGCTGACGAGCTCTGACCATCCAGGGCACCGCTCGAGGAGCTGCGCAAGCCCCAGGTACAACTGCGCCGGATTTTATGCGCAGCAACCTCTGTATCTTGTGTCTCTTCATGGGCCCATCACCGCTGGCGGTGCTGTTATCTTGAGGCTGTGGTTCTCCACCTAGCTCGCCGCGAGCCCGGTGGCGCTGGCGGTTATGAGCTTTCTGATAACAAAATCACTCTTGTCGTCAATTAGGTTGCGGAACATTGTCAGACCTAAGCGGACAGATAAGGACAGCAATGACAACGCATCTCGAGGACTCCCCTGGGAGACGATGCTGATGGAAACATCACCCCTCCCGTAACCACCCAGGATGAATAATATGGACCCAACCTCGATGATGCTGGCGAATGTATGGCTACCTTTGAGCTTTTTAAAGACTTGTCCAAGCGTCGATCCCTTTGGTACCACGCGTCGTACCTAGCAGCTGTAGGGGAGAAAGGGGGAGGGGTGAAGGAGGAGGAGCAGGAGGAGCATAGTTAGCGTTTGTTTGCGAGAACCTCTGGAGAGACTGGCATCCCACAGCTATGTAGACCATACGTGCATTCTCAGTCACTTGGGGCGGGTCACTCCTTTTAGCTGTCGCACATCCTCAGCGACGTTCTATAAGACCAACATCACTTCTAGTCTACAGGGTGACTGTCTCCCTAAAGTCAATGTTTATGAGAGGAGATGAGACCTAAGCAGCCAAATACATTATGGTTCTATATAGCCTTCTGACACTTATAAAATTGAAGGCATGACCCCGGTTTGAGTTTTCAACATAACATGGGCAGAGGGAAAAGAGAAGAGGTAAAAAAGAGGGGAGATTGATCAACCAACCCACGACATCTCTCTCCCGCGCACCTGCGATCTTCCAACGCCCAGCTGCCGTCAGGATTTGGATTAGCTGAGACTTTGATTTGTCTTAGAAGGAGTCAAAATTTTTGCGGAGCCCTCCTAAATTTATTGCAGGACGGGGGAAAGAAGAGAGGGAGAGAGAAAAAAAAAAAAGTTGAGATATGATAGCGGTGATGATCGACTTTGGAAGAGTCCGAGCGAGCCTATCTATTTCAATCCTGGGGAGACGCCAAGTCTTGGATATCGACACCGGACCCATCCATCACACAATTGACTGGTTCGCATATTTGCCCAGGCTTTATTCCCGGGGGGGACGGCAAGGGAATGGGCTGCAGGCCATGCTGCCTGGGTGGGTTGGGTGCATGTAATTACGTTCTCACTTTCCTTTGTCGTCCCACTGTCTGTCTCAGTCTCACACTCCTGTCTCTTTTCTGCCAAGATTTCTTTTCCTGGTGCAGTAACAGAAGAAGGAGTTCATGGCATCAGAGACGTGAGTTCTACATAGTACAGATGGAAGACTGAGGTCAATGCAGGTACTATGTACATAATTATATCGTACCACGGGAACATGGCTTTCAAACTCGAGACCAAAAGTTAGAAAGAAGAGGAGAGGTTCGCTAAAGGCTGGCCAAGATAATGAAGTGGCGTATCTCTGGGCAGAAAGGCAATTTTTTGAGGGATCCGTATCGGACCCAGCAAACACCGAATAAGTACTAATCATCACAACACATCGTTCAGCATCTTTGCAGATGAGAGCTGATCATTTGCACAGAGAGAGGTGTGAATTCCTCCCTTGGAAGGAGGATTAATGTACCATCCAGAACCGCCCTCTCTCAAAGTTTTCGTCACGAATCGACCGCACAACGGGATCAACCTGTCTCTGTCTCTGTCAGGTGCTTGCTTGCTTGCTTCGCTGGCAGGCCGGGTGTCGGTAGTAGGAGGAGGCGAGAACGTCCTCCCCGGTCGCATTTTTTTCTGATAGTGGCTGCCTCGGCATCCTCCGACAACCCGTTACGCGTAATGTGGATCAAGGATAGAAAGCTGGCCCTCTCTCATTGGTCCAAGCAGGCTCAGATGATCCCCACCCCCTCGGACACTCTACTACGCACGCCGCTTGGCATTCCACTTTGGATCGTCCATGTCTTTACCAGTTTCTTGTCTCTACCGAGGGAGGGTGGGATGGGATACTTCAGATCAGGGGAAGGGGAGAGACGAAAGATTACGATTCGTGATTATTCCCCAGTTTTATGCGCTCGATGTCATCGAGTTTAGAGGTACTAAGACAAGAGGAGTTGAACGAAAGGGAAGAGAAAAAAAAAGGGGGGGGGGGAAGGGTTCTATCTTTTTTTTCGGGGTCTGCACTTTTGTGCTTGCGTGTCCTGTCCCCAAGTCTCTTTCCTTTTGGTTTCGATGTTGTAAGTAGGTAAAAATAATAGTTCAAAAGAACTACTTACCTCCAACAACGCCGTCCCCTCCCCCTCCCCCCTCCGAACATGTATTCCGAAGGCGGTTGGCAGTCCTCCGCCGGCGCTCGGAGATACCGGCGCATTCTCAACTCGACAGCCTTCCGCATCACAGTGGTGCTGGCCGCCGTGGCAGGACTCTGGATCGGCGCATCAGAGCTGTGGGCCAACGTCCTGAGCCGTCTTCACCTGCACCGCCATCTGTCGTGGTACGGTCTTGGGTTGTATGGTCTCGCGCCCTCGACACACCTGGAGTCCTTTGAGCCGCGCGTTCCGTTTCTTGAGTTCCCGCGGTGGGACGCCCGGTGCAGCCAGGATTATGTGTTTTTTGGCTGGCGGGGCCACGAGGTCGACGAGCCCGGCGCCGTGATTCTCGACGCAGAGGGCGAGCTTGTCTGGCGCAACACGGACGAGTCGCAGAACGACCAGAACGATGTGCGCCCGCAGGTGTACCGCGGCGAGAGGTTCCTGACGTACCAGATGGACGGTGCCGATGGGAATAAATCAGAAGGGTACTGGTACATGCTGGACGAGTCGTACAATATTCGCTACCGGGTGCGACCCAATGGATTTCCGCATGCCGACATGCACGAGTTCCAGATCACCGAAGACGACACCGCCCTGGTCATCACGACGATACCTATCCCTTACGACCTCCGGAGCGTCGGCGGCCCGGAGCACGGCTGGGTCGAGAATTGCTATTTCCAGGAACTCGATATCGAGACAGGCGAGGTGCTGTTCCAGTGGTCCTCGGTCGACCATTTCCCCATCAACACGACCATGGAGGTGCAGAACAACTGCCTGATCGATCCCAGGGCCAGATTCGCCGGCTGTGGCGACAACGAGGGCTCTGCCTTTGACTATTTCCACCTCAACAGCCTGTGGAAGGACTCCTCGGGCAACTATCTCATCTCGGCGCGCAACACCTGGGGCATCAGCTACATCGACGGCAAGACGGGCGGGGTGCTCTGGACACTGGGCGCGGGCCAGGTCAACGACTTCGAGGACCTCTCGGACGGCCTGGCGACGGATTTCGCATGGCAGCACCACGCGCGCTGGGTCGACGAGGACAAGACCATCCTCTCCTTCTTCGACAACCACTACCACCGCATCGGCGACCCCTACGGCCCCAGCGGCGGGCGCATCGTCGAGCTCGACCTGCACAACAAGACCGCCCGCCTCCGCCACCTGCTCGAGCACCCCAACCACATCAAGCCCGAGTCCCAGGGCAACGTGCAGAACCTCGACAACGGGAACTACATGGTCGGCTGGGGCAGCAGTGGCGCCTTTACCGAGTTCGCTACCGACGGCGAGGTCCTGTGTGACGGGCGGTTTGGCGCGGAGGCTGCGTTCGAGTTCTCTCCCGTCAGCTCGTATCGTGTGTTTAGGGGGGAGTGGACGGGGATGCCCAGCTATCCGCCCAGCGTCGCCGTCGTGGGCAACAAGGCCTATGTCAGCTGGAACGGGGCGACCGAGGTCGAGAGGTGGCAGGTCGAGGCCCTCGATGCGAGCGAGAAGACGGTCGACGTGCTCGCCCAGGTGTTTAAAGATGGCTTCGAGACCGTCATCGACCTGCCCAAGGCCGCTGCCAACAACATGATCCGCATTGTAGCGCTCAGCGAGGGCGGTGAGCGGCTGGGGACTACGGATTTCCTCGAGGTGCCTGCCTGGAGCGTGGGCGGGTTGGCGCCCTTGTTTGTCATGATTCTCGCCCTGATTGGTATGTTTCTGGTCGCCGTGTGCGGCGCAGTTGTGTGGTGGACATGTGCCCGGCGCCGGAGAGGACAGAAGGCCGAAGGTTATGAGAGACTGGATGAGGGCGATGAGTGGAAGGATGAGGCCAACATGGAGTTGCAGGAGGGTCTGAGCAGTGAGGAGAACTTGACCAATCCGTCCAACAGAGGGGATCATCATCATCAGCAACATCATCAGCAGGATGATTCTATGTCATAACAGGGCCTAGTTTCGAAATGTTCTATTAGTTCATTGCATGATTCAAAGCGATTAGGCAATATCAAAATATCAACAATTTTGATACTTTCCACATAGCAGTATCTCAATGACACCTTCATGATTTTATGATCTTGCCAATACTTTGTATTCTATTGCACTATTAATAGCTTGGGAACAAGTGTCTTGCGGCCTGTGCTGATCTTGGTTTCGTCCTGGTGGTCAAGTGTAAACCTGCTATGTTATTCAATATCATGAACACACTTGGCTGGCCATTAATCAATAAATAGTCTAGACTTCGCATACCAGCTCCAGTCTACAAGTAATGATTAATGAGCCAGGGCAGTCCAGCAACTTCGCATCTCCGTGAGTTCAGATAGTTGAGTGATATCGTCTCTTAATCACAGTCATAGTTGTATTGACATATGAATAACACAATATTCATGGCAGAATTACGAGAAGTATATAAAGGCGCCACAACAGCTTCATTTTGTGTATCTCTGCACAATATTGAACCAAAATAAAGAGTACAGCGCATTCGAACGACATCTCCTCAGACTCATCTATTCTATATATACAACCGAAACTCCCGATTATCTTCACCAAAGATTTTCCTGATACCCTCAACCATGAGGCTCCTCTCCGGCTCTCTGTATGTGTCGGAGCTGCGTCGCTTTGCGATCGTCGATCTGACGGTAGAAAACCAAAAGCTCGAGCAACGCGTGGCCAGCCTCTAGGCCACAATCCAAACCCTCCATGCGAAGGAGCCCAACATCCAAAGACTCCAGAGCAGGTTGAGAGAAGACAGCAGAGGTGGGGAAAAGCGAACGCAGGGGATACCTGGACACCATCGCTCGGCAGGAGAAGAAGCTAGCCCAGTATCGAGAGAAGGCTCGGCAGCCAGGATCATTTGTAAAGGAGAGACAGTGCCGTCGAATACTGATACCGCCAAGCGTTTTGGGTTCCGCAGTGCAAGCCCATATGTCCATTTGATGATCGACCCTTTCATGAGAAGCACCGCGGCTTCAAAAGCAAAAGCTAGCAGCAAGAACAAAGCTAGCAACAACAAGCTGGAGGACGGCTGGAAGGATCTGTGTGATGTTGGTGATGAGAATGAGATGCTGCAAATCGTATTCGAGATGATCTCAGGATGACATTGATTAGCAGTCCGACGTCAATCCAAAGCCCTGCGAGGAAGAGAAACCTAGCCACAGACACCCAGGAGAGCACACCAGGTCCCAAGACAGGCCTCTTGCCTGACGAGCCATGATCAACCAACCATACTGGATCGCATGAAAGCCAAGTCAAGACATTCTCCAAGATTTCCTGGAAATTTACCTCCTGTTTCTTCTTCCTTTTCCCCCTTCTTTTTCTTCAGGTTCGCGGAATTACTGTGCATATTTGACTTAGTTTACTGGAAATATACAATTTTTGCCACGACAATTTCAAAATCCTCTTCTTCAAGAGATCCCAATCATCTGTTTCTATTCCCATTATCATTCTATCTCCTGAACAGAATCTTGGCTTCGGAGGCGGCGTTGTCTTATCGAAGTTGTTGGTCGGTTGTCTACAGCTGGACCAGCACCTCTCACTGTCGGCGGATGGTGGTATGAAGATGTTTAGTTACGAATACGCCGGCACATATCATGATAAGTTTATCAACAGAGAGAAAATTGAGGAGGTTGTGATACAGCTTCAATTCAATATCAAGAGCAGTCAGTCAGCCATCATTTTTTTTTTCCGGGCTGGACTTGGGCCACCTGAAGACTTCGTCTTCATTATCACCGTTAAGAGGATGACCAAAATGTGGCTTCACTTTTGGAGAAGCTCTTGATTTTCTTCTTTTGAGATAGATTTATCGAGACAATTGCAATATACTATTGCTTATATAGTTGAATATGAAGAGTTTAATGTATTGCAGTCGGGAAACTGGATGATGATTTGAAGAGAAGGCAGATTATGTGGGAGGGCATGGCAACCCGGCCTGATCAGTTTATATCATCTTCTACCAGGGCTCAGCTGAGCCTGAGATAATATCTCGACTCAACATTAGCCCTCCCACCATCATATTAGCCCATAAAACCTAGAACGACGACCTGCACGTGGCCAGAAAATAGCAGTGTGTTGATAAAGACCCTTGCTGTGCAAACCCACAGATAGTCGAAACTCCATAACGCTCAGATAATCAGTAGTCCGTCCACTGCGATGGGGCCTGTCACATGTCCAACAAATGCCTCTACCCTGTGAGGTCACTGTCACCTCGAAAACCTAGTTAAAGTCGGAGATGCATATAAATTTATTTTATAATATAGCTCAGTTGACCTGAGAGAACATCCAGTCGAACCTGATGATGAACGCACGTGGTTCTTTGCAAATCTGTTTGCTAACGACGAGTTCGTTTGCTCGTTAACGTGAGGATCAATGCTTGCTTGTGGTGGAGTCTGGTTCTTTACACTCTTTCTTGGCTTTCGGACCGTTCAACGAAAGCGGTGCGTGTTTCTCGAGGCTAGATTCGCCCCTCCCCTCCCCCCCTTTTGAACGAGTCAGACTGTGCCGAGACACATAGAGGGGAATCTTGAAAATTTATAATTGAAAGCCCAAAATAAAGCATTTCTCTAGTAACCCGATGAAGAGACGAGGGCGTCGGCCAGGCTTCAGCTTTGTCGCCTGAATCATTCGCTTGAGCCCCAAATTGCTAGTCGGTCAATAGGCTCCCTCTTCACTTTCACCACCAGGTTTCATACTGTCAGCCAACTGCCCAATCATGGGCGCACTCCGAGCCCGGAAAGGCAGGTCGCATGACAGGCCTGAAGAGCCCCCCAGCCAGCACTCGATGCAACGCTATCATGCTCTTTCAGGTACCGATCCGCTGCAGGGCCCACCTGAGAGATTTGGTCCCGAGACTGAGGGGCACGCCGCACAGCTAGCGGCACCTCATGATTGGCGATGGCGGTAATTTAAGGTGGCAAGCCGACGAGGGGAGGGGCGGCGCCTGTAGGGGTTTTGGTCCAGTGGATTCAGGCATGTGGCCGTCGCAGCTGAGAGGGCTAATAGTAGTGAAGCCACACCTGGAACGGCGGCCTGCAGATGGATGGGTCGCCAGTGTGATCTTCAGTCCGGCTGAAGGGTATTTATTCAAATATCGTGAAGCCCCCCCACGATGTGATCTTTGTTAGGAGGAAGAGAAGAAGGGGAGAGAAAGGGGATCTTTCTTTTGGGTTTTGTTTTTGTCTGTCCGGTCTTTTCAACGGTTGACTGTCACGTTCACTCTCAACTGTCGTGTCACTCCTTGATCCTTTCAAACCCCTTTCAACAACCTTCTTCCACACTCCTTGTTTCTTCGTAATATCGCCCGTATCCAAAGTCGACATGGGTGTCCACTCATTCCTCAAGACAGCATCTGTGGCTGCGCTGGCAGTTGGGGGCAGCGAGGCGGCCAAGATCATCCAGGCCAACGACGATGGGTGGGCAGAACTGTATCTGCGCTCATTCCACTATGCCATGATTGCAGACGGCCATGACGCCGTCGTCTCGGCTCCAGCGAGTGACGAGTCTGCCAAGAGTACGTTTATATATACATCTACACATTTATATATATACATACTTCATATATGTGTATTATATATATAATATGAAAATTCTGGACTAATAATATTCTCTTCACACACACAGGCTCGCTCAACCTGCCCCCCACAGACCGCGTACTGGCATGTGAATACGACAGCTGTCCAGCTGGCACGCTGACGCCGACGGGCACCAACGCCAGCGACACACGCCTGAACTGGCTCAACTCGTACCCGGCCACGTCGATGGAGTACGGCATCAACGAATTCGGCCCGGGCATCTGGGGGAACGGCACGGTGCCCGACCTCGCCGTGTCGGGTCCCAACGTGGGGTCCAACATCGGCTTCATCCAGGTCGAGTTCTCGGGCACCGTGGGCGCTGCGTGTTATGCCGTCGACCAGGGCATACCTGCCATTGCCTTCAGCGGCCTCACGACGGGTAATCTGCCCTGGAACACGACGCCTGTGCCCGCACGGAGCACGTTGTATGCCGAGCTGGCCCTGAACGTGACCAACACCATCCTCGACGCGGGTGCGCCGTATCTGCCCGATGGCGTCTTCCTCAACGTCAACATGGCCGAGGTTGAGGGCAACTGCACCGAGGCCAGTGCCTTCGAATACGTCCTCACGCGCATCAACACGCCCTCTGCACTTTCGACGGCGGATATCGAGACTTGTGGCAGCACCTGGTTGCCGACCGAGGCCAGCGTCATGGACACGGGGGGTTGCTACGTGACCATCAGCGTGGGTACGTGTAGTGACAAGACGGATGGGAGCGCCACGGAGCAGCAGACCGTTCTGGATAAGCTGGGCAACCTTGTGACCTGCCTGGCATCATGAGCACGCACGACTGCGTCTTCTCTGGTCTATGCTCATTATTACTAGCGCTGTAATTCTTATTCATAATGAAGGCTAGCATTGATGTCTTGACATGCAAATGAGAAGCGGTGACTTTGATCTGCCATGCATGGATCTTTTAGTTGCTTTAGATCTAATTGCCCAGATCCCTAGTACCAACCTGACCTTCTCTGTAGTTAGACTGTTCCTCCTCTTCCTCCTCCTCCTCCTCCTCCCTCTTCTCCATGGCGAGTGCTGGTTCCGTCTTGTTCATCATCTCGGCCAGCATCATCAGCTCCTGAAGCGGATCCATCGCTTTATCGTCCATGACCTGCCACTCGAGTAATGACTTGCACCCTTCCTTCCGCCGGACACATTCATCCACAGCTGATTGTGAGACTGTACCCGCCATTGTTGTCTTCGTGGAGATCTGTGCTTGAGCCCATGGCAGGTTGTGGCAGCACTGCGCACACCTGTCCGCTTCCTGGCTTGAGGCTGCACTTCCTGTTGATTTCGGGCTCGGGTTGTGCTCCGATCTTGGCAGTGAAACTATATCATCATCTTCGTCTTCTGCGGGCTCATCGACGAGAGTCCATTCTGTATCATTCTCAGTAGCAGACGTAGTAGAAGCAGAGGTGGGCATCGTCAAAACAAAGTTTGGTTGCAAGGCTATGTGCATAGAGATTGCTTTGCCAAGGTTGGACCAGGCTGGCTGCGTAGCTGATTTATATAGCATGACCTGAGGGGACACTTGTTTGTCCATCCTGTTGGTTGTACAACTTGAGGCAGAGTTTCCCACAACCAGCTCTCAAACACAGTCAGTCATCTTGACCCAAATTTGCCGAAGGCTGGCTACGCTACTTTACCGTAGGTAGTGGCTAGTCACAATGACAATTACGATACGATGCGTATAGAGAAATATTTAGCACAAGTCATGAATGAGATGAATCTGCCAGTACTACAAATATCCTGTCCTGTCCTCCCCCCTTTTAGTCATGCATGAACAGTTATTTGTGTCGTCATCGGATGTTTATGCCGAAGAATCGGGGGAGGGTGGGGATGATTTCCCCTTGCTTGTCACACAGTTTCCCGTCCACGTTCGACGTCTTGAAACAAAGATTAGCGCCAAACACTGCAACCCGTCCGTCTACAGACTCAGCCTCCTCTTTACCCCTTTGCAATCCTGGAATGCCGGACTCTATAACGTGCATACTAAGTACAAAGTACATTCTCATCATACTCGTAGAAGTATGGTGCACTTTTGTGAGTTGAAATCTGTTGCCCTGCCCTCAGCCCTCAGCAGACAATTATTTTCATCAAGTATTTACATATCATGGATTCAACTCTGACAGATCATCCCCATGTCTCCCTCCAGGAGAGTCACACTGTCTTTCCTTTCCCATCTGCCTCCCGGATGATCATCCCGCGGATGATCATCCCGATCGGGAATAGAATGGATCTCACTTGTGTCTTCTCCTCCCATCCCCACAAGTAGGGGGGTGAGGGAAGAAAAAAGGGCTCTTCCCTTCCCTTCAACCTCGCGTCCGTCTCATCTCGCTGTCGTCGGCAGAATGGTTGGTGGATCGTAAAAACCCCGGCAGGTACCCGCCGCAGCTGCCGAAAGGGTGAGAAACGTACTGTACGCTGCCCATGCCGGCCTCGTGTTGGGCCATTGGTGCATCATGGGAGAACGGATTCGTAAATTCGTAACCGCTGCCGGACGGATGCTGTGGACTGTTTAAGGATCAGGGTCCGAAAAGAACCAAACATGGTTGAGGACAACTTGGAAAGGGGGTCTCTATGTTGTCGTTATGGTTGATCATAAATAAGAGACGAGTGTTTCTTCTTTTTTGTTTCAATGATTTTGTTTGTGATCGTCCATCCTCCATTTTTTCTTTCATTCGTTTCACCGAGCACCAGGTCTCGCTTTCATTGACATATTCCAATCGCTATACAGCTTGCTGTACATACTGTATACACATTTTCTCACTCTCTTTCTCTACATATTTACACACATCAAACACACCCTCTCTCTTTCAAAATGGTTGCTTTCTCTTCCCTCGTCCTGGCCGGCTCTGCCATTGCCAGCGCCTCGGCCGCCCTCCCCCAGCAGCGCGAGTCGCTCCACAAGCGTCTGACCACCAGCTCCACCGGCACCAGCGGAGGTTACTACTACTCATTCTGGACCGAGGAGTCTACCGGCGTGGACTACGAGAACGGAGATGACGGCGAGTACACTGTGACCTGGGAGTCGAGCAGCATCGACTTTGTCGCCGGTAAGGGCTGGGAGGAGGGATCTGATAGGTAAGAAAAATATTCTTTTTCTTCTGTTTGTGGATAAAGAGAACGTATAAGTGCTGACGATAACTCCGTAGGTCCATCTCCTTCGAGGCCGATTTCAGCCCCGACGGCAACGCCTACCTTTCCGTGTACGGCTGGACCACCAGCCCGCTGGTCGAGTACTACATCCTCGAGAACTACGGCGACTACGACCCGTCGGCCCAGCTGACCTACGTGGGCACGCTGGACTCGGACGGCTCGACGTACGACGTGTACCAGACGACCCGCACGGATGCCGCCTCCATCGAGGGCGACGGCGAGACTTTCAACCAGTACTGGAGCATCCGCCAGGACCTGCGCAGCAGCGGCACCGTCACTACCGCCAACCACTTCGATGCGTGGGAGTCGCTGGGCCTGACCCTGGGCTCCTTCACCGAGGGCGCGTACCAGATTGTGGCTACGGAGGGGTATGAGAGCTCTGGCTCCAGCACCGTTACCGTCACCAGCTCGTAGATTGGTGGAGCGCAGTGGATGGACAGGATGAGAAGGTATCAGTTGAGGTTGGAATACAGAGAGAGGTAGCTGCAATTAGGTGTTTTAATATCAAATGCCTGACTCCTTTTGTTAGGGGTCAATAACTACAACTTGTGTACTTCTATTCTTCCTAACTCGTCTAAAACGTCCCTCATGATCCTCTCACTCGTGGAGATGTGAAGCCCTGGCAACCTTTTTCTTCTTCTTTTTCGTCGGTCTCTAAATAGCTATCAAGTAACTATTACTTATCATATTCAATTTTGTTGCTCATGCTAGACCTAGTTCATACCTTCGTTGTATAAAGGTTTGCTCAATATCAGTGCTAATTTGCAAATCAAGATTCTCAAGACATTGGAGAAAGTCCTATTTCTACAAGGCTTTTTGATTTCAAAACCTGACCAGGCCACGTTTGGTAGGGAGCGCCGGCGATCCATCCATCTGCCTACGGGCCTCCGGAGCCGGTTCTCGGCGTTCCAAAGATTATCCTCGGCAGACCTCAACAACATGTGTTTGCGGTCAGAGTAAGAGGGAGAGAGTATCAACCTTGGAGCTTACCTTGCTCTCCCACCTATAATACGAATATTAGACAAGACAATGCTAACACGGCTACTCTGTCGACCTCGTGCCATCCCCAAACCAGTCATCGCCCATTCGCTTCCTCTCAGCTCAGCGACCATGTCCACCATGACTTCCACGCCCACACCACCACAACACACTCCCGACCCCATCGTCGAGCAGCTCAAAAAATTCACGAGCTGCGACGTCTCCAACGCCCTCATCAAGCTCAAATACCGCAACGGCGGCTTCCTCTCCGGCCTAACCCTCTGGTCCCCCGACCGACAAGCCGGCGACACCCGCATCGTCGGCCCCGCCTACACCGTCCAGTACGCGCCGCTCTCGGACCCAGCCCCGAAACTGTCTGGCGGGCACTACATCGATGGCGTCCCCGCGGGCGCGGTCGTCTTCGTGTCGTGCCCTGCGCGCACCCCTAACGCCATCTACGGCGGCCTGATGACGGCGCGCGCTCGTGCCCGCGGGGCGGTGGGCAGTGTAATTGATGGGCGGTTTCGCGATCTGCAGGAGCAGCGGGCGATGGGGTATCCTGTGTTTGGGCGGGACGTGGGCACTGCGCCGCCGCAGGAGCTGCTCAAGGTGGTGGGCGTGGGGGTCCCCGTCAGGCTGGCGACGGACGAGCAGGAGATGGAAGTGCGGCCGGGGGATTACCTCGTGGGGGATCTGAACGGGGTGGTGGTGCTTCCGAGGGAGTTGGCGGAGGAGGCGCTGCCGCTGATGAGGGCGTCGGTCGAGGCGGATGATCAGATGATGGAGGCGATTGTCAAGGGGATGAGTTTTGACGAGGCGAGCAAGAAGTTTAGAGGATGAGGGTGGCAGCAGGTGATAGTTTGCTCTGAGGAACAGGACAAACGGAATAGTTTGCTTTTCACCAGATGGATGGGTGGTATTGTTTTTTGACTGTGGCTAGGAGATCATGTATTATTTTATCCTTCCCTAAGAACCTTTTTTTTTTGGGCCCCATCTTGCTTTTTAAAATTACATGCAGAAACTCGCCATCTTATTAGATTCCAAGGTTGTAGCTCGGCATGAAGAGATAATTGAGTTGGCTAATAGTGACATGTTGACGCCCTTCCTCAAAATACTCGTAATGTATGCTCTTGATGAATCTCACTACACAGTCTTTTCAATATCGTTATTATGAGTGTCCCTTAGGTGAAGTGGTAAAGAAGACCTTCGGACAGGCTTTCATGAATTGCAATATACTAGCCTTTCTTGCTATTTACGGAATGAACGATTAAGCTGTAAAAGCAGTCTGTTTTCTCCATTTCTCTTGATTTTCTTTCCTCGAGGGCGGCACGCTAACCCCTCCTTGATTGCCATGCTCCTCCAGGGTCCACCTGTTTCTCGGTCCTCTCGGCTCGACGTCATGGTTCATGATTGAATCCCAGATCCAGATTCGAGACTGGAGTTTTCGTTTCCTTCCTTTTCGTAAGACGTATTTTGTTGCTGCTTGGTTACTCATCTGTATTGCCCAATTCCACCAGTGCACGCTCCGCCTTCTTTACTTCATATCACGCACGCAAGGAGTATCAATTAAGACACATACTGTATCGGCCTCGACAGCATGGCAGACAAATCAAAACCAACCGAAGAGCGTCCACGATACGTTTTCTTCTTCACAGGACCAACAGCATGCGGGAAATCAACCATAGCAAAATACGTAGCCGACAAGCTCCACCTAACCTTCCTGGAAGGTGACGACGTGCGCATTTCCCTCTCTTTCTTCTTCTTCTTCCACTTCCTTCCCTTGCCGGGGGGGGGGAGGAAGAAAAAAACCCAAGGCATTGTCCTCCACAGCAAACCACCTCCATCTGCTCACTTACCTCTTGATCCAGTTCCACCCCCGCGCCAACATCGAAAAGATGCACCGCGGCGAGCCCCTGACAGACGCCGACCGCAAGGGCTGGCTCGCGGCCCTCCGCGACCACGAGAACTACCACCCGACCGGCCCAGGCCAGGACAAGAAGACCCTGCACCTGGCCATCACCTGCTCGGCGCTGAAGCGACAGTATCGCGACGTGCTGCGCCAGGGATCAGCGCAGAGCCCGAACCTGCAGGTGCGGTTTGTGTACCTGGACGCGCCGGAGGAGGTTCTCATGGACAGGGCGCGGCGGCGGAAGGGGCACTTTGCTGGGGAGAATCTGGTGCACTCGCAGTTCTTGAGCCTGGAGAGGCCTGGGGTGGAGGAGGAGGAGGGGGATGTGATCGTGGTGAATGTGGATCGGCCGCTGGAGGAGGGAGAGAGGGAGGCGATGGAGAGGGTGAGGGAGATATTGGAGAGGGATGATTCTGGGTAGAAGTCATATATGCATATGTATAAGCTGTGTCTTTTTTCTTCTTCTTTTCTCTCTCTCTCTCTCTCTCTCTCTCTCTCTCCCGGCCATTATTACTGCTGCTGTCTTGAGATTTTACTTACTTCTTCTGTAGGGAAAATTGGTTGCATATAGACAGACAAGAAGTGGATAATGACAGACAAGGTATATAATATAGACTCATCTTTACACTAAGGTAGACATTTTTGCTCTGATATATTTGTTATAGTAGGATTGAATCTCTCATCATCTTCCCTTACTATGAAATGCTATTCTGGCCCGTATTAGGAGGAATTGACTTCGGCGCCGGAAGTGGATACTGGCCGCGTGCCTCGGCTCACCGTAGTCGTCCTTCTCTGACCGCGGCCTAGACTCAACCTCCAGCACCTCTTTCTTCTTCTTCTCCCCCTCCTCCTTCAATATCATAGTCATTTCACCGTAGTCGTCCTTCTCTGACCGCGGCCTAGACTCAACCTCCAGCACCTCTTTCTTCTTCTTCTTCTCCCCCTCCTCCTTCAATATCATAGTCATCTTTACACCTCCTTACCTCTTCTCTCTGTCCTTTGTGTCCCCACAACCCTTCTTCTCCTCATCCTCATCTTCATTGACCACCAAAAAAGAGAGAAAATGTCCAGCCAGTCCCTCTCGATAATCCTGGCCGAGCGCCCCAAGGGCCCAGTCATCCCAGGCCAAACCTTCCACCAGAAACAAACCCCCATCCCTTCCCCTTCCAGCCTCAAGGATGGCCACATCCTCCTCGAGACCCTCTACCTCTCTCTCGACCCGGCCATGCGCAGCTGGCTCGACGACGCCCGCTCCTACGTGCCCCCCGTCCAGCTCGGCGCCGTGATGCGCGGCTCCGTCATCGGGCGCGTGCTGGCCTCTAAGTCTGACCGCGCCAGGGCCGGGGACTATGTCGTCGCCATGACGGGGTGGCAAGAAGTAGCCGTCGCCGGGCCCAAGGAGTTCGAGACGGTGGCGGAGATCATGGGATCCGGTGCAGACGGCGGGAAGGCAGGGGAGCAGCTGGGAAAGGGCGTGAAGCTGACGGATCTCCAGGGCGTGCTGGGTCTGACGGGGTTAACGGCGTATTTTGGCATGACCACGATCGGACGGCCCAAGGCAGGCGAGACGGTGGTGATTAGTGGCGCGGCTGGAGCGACGGGGTCGGTGGCCGGGCAGATGGCCAAGATTGCGGGTGCCAAGGTGATTGGGATTGCGGGGAGCGAGGACAAGTGCAGGTGGTTGGAGAGGGAGGTTGGGTTTGATGTGTGTCTGAACTATCGAGACCCGGAGTTTAGGAAGAAGTTCAAGGAGGCCACGCCGCGGTATGTCGATGTGTACTGGGATAATGGTGAGTTGCTCTACCTCCTAGATGGCCTAGAAGTTTTTTTCTCCCCCGGCAATGGTGTGTGTGTGTGTGTGCGCGAGCCTGGCTGACCTTTTTCTTCCTTCTCTTCCTCTTTCCCTTACTCCAGTCGGTGGTGATATTCTCGACACGGCACTGGCGAGGGCGGCAAAGAATGCACGATTCGTCATGTGTGGTGCTATCAGCCAGTACAACTCGTCTGATCCCAAGGGTCCAAGGGTAAGCACACACTCCTTCTTTGCCTTTGCGGTTTTAACTCCTACGTTCTCTCCTGGCCTTTTTCCTTTTCGTATATGGCTAATCAACCCGAACTCTCTCTTGTCTTTCCTTCTATCTAGCAAATCTCCAAGGTCATCACGCAGCGGGTCCGCATGGAGGGCTTCATCGTCTTCGACCACGCCAAGCAGTACCCTGCGGCCCGCAGGCAGCTCGCGCAGTGGCTTGCCGAGGGTAAGATCAAGAGACAGGAGACTATCGTCAAGGGCGGGCTGAAGGTTGCCGAGCAGGCGTTGGTGGACTTGTTTAAGGGTGGAAATACAGGTGAGCAGCTTTATTTTTGCCGGCCCCCTCCCCTCTTCTTCACCTTCTTTGTGTTTAATTGGAGATGGTTGGGCTTACTTTTTCAAATAGGAAAACTTCTCGTGGAGGTCAAGTCTCCTGAGACGACAAGCAAGCTGTAATGCTAAGAACAGATGTCGAGAGGGATCTTTTGCTTTCCAGCATATGAGTGCTGAAGACAGTCTTGTTTTTGGGTCCGGTATTGTGACCCGGGAGGGTCCATGGCCAGAGGAAAGTGTTTTCTGTGCCTCAGATGGACCGACCAGAGATGTGAAGATAACTTACCTCGGAAAATATTGTAGTGGGGTTCAAGAGTGATAAGCTCACTCATATTACGGTCTGCTATTAAACAACCTCTACGCTGTGCTGTTGTCCCTTGGCCAGATTTCCCCACGACGGTGATCTCCTATTCTTCTTCTCCCACGCCAAAGATGATAATCCTTTTTACGCTTGCGTATCGATCTGTCTGTTGGGTAAGCTCAGCCATCAATTGGATGGACCTCGTTCAGAAACAGAAGAAGAAAAAAAGCAAGTCACTACTATCCGTCTAAAACACCTCTCTCATCATCATCGTGAGGATTCGGGGTCAAAAATGCGTGAACCCGGAATCGAACCGGGGGCCCATCGAATCAACTATCGTCGTATAAACGAAGACAAGATGGCAACGATGGATTTTACCACTAAACCATTCACGCTGTTGATATTTGTAACGAAATCAAAAGTCTCATAAAGCTGTGCAGCAGTGTGTGTGTGCGAGTGCAAAGTTTGACGAGCCCATGTGGGCTCCAGGTCCCGCACGCATGTCTTTGGTCCACTCCGAGAAGTGTACACCCTCAGGGGCCCCGCTTGCTTCGGGGATGGACCGCGTTGTTGGAAGGAAACCGGCCGTAGGATTCGAACAAGTCTTGTCCGTTGGTGCAGAAGCGAGACATAAGAGGTTTATCTGGGGCTTGCGAAGGATCGGATATAGCTGCGAGGGCAGAGAGGCTCCTGGTCCCAACTGTCGTGGGCGGGGCGCAGGAGACAGCGAACCAGACTCGAGATCGTTTGTGTCAGTTGTTGGGAGCCTATTTTGTTACGATGGATGAGCACTCCATATACATTGTGGCACAGCCACACAGACCAGCGCCTGAAGGAAGGGGAAGAAGAAACAAGGTCTCGATGGGTTTGCTGTACTCAAGAAGGTTGTGAGCTTTGATGCAAGGACTAAACGAAGAGAGAGAATAGAGCTCGACCAGATGCGCCAAGTCTGACTGAACAAGTGAGATCATCTTATATGAGACTGACGACAAAGAGAAAATGATATTCTGTATCACATGTGTTCGAAGCAGTGTGTCAGACCATTTTTTGTGGCCCCTTGTCGGCAGTCAATCCTTCGAGTGCTGACAAGCAATCTGTTGATGTTGGTGTTGTTGTTGGTAGAAAAGATGGTACGGACAACGGACCGTTGGGTAGTGGGGAAGTCCCCCCAACCGCCCAGCCCCACGTCACACACCCTAAAACCCACCCCCTAGACCGCTGGCCAGCACCAACAATTCCAGGCTCAGCTGTGGACATTGGGGACCAACCACAGCACGCCTCAGGGCCCCGTCTCAGGCTTAGGCATACCACTAGAGTCCTTAAGTAATTAAGGTTGGGCGGTTGGGTGGGGCCCCTCTCTTATTCAGGCCCCTGCTAGCCTCGATTGATTGCAGTGAGCATGCATCCATCCATCCATCCATCCATGCAAGGTTTAGAGAAGCTGGACCCCAGCTATGCGCCTTCTCTTCCGTCTGTCTGTCGATGTTGAGGCTCTCTCTCTCTCTCTGCTTCCCTCCTCAGCTACTATTTGTGTGCTCCCTTATCCCCCTCCATCTTCATTGCTTGGTGGTCACTGGTCTGTCTGGCCAAGGCCTGTGCTGAATTAATCGTGGTCTGTTCTAGGTGAGGTCACACCAATTGGCCCGAAACAAATAACCTTTTCTCATCTTTCTCTTCTTTGGTTCAATATCCAAACTCCCCCCCCCCCCCCCCCCCTCCCCCCCCCCCCCCCACAACACACCCCCCCCCCCCCCCCACCCCCAACCCGACCCGTTTGTTCCCCCCCCCCCCCACCCAAGCCTTAAGGACACCCCAGCCTTCGGC
>JACWST010000070.1:20789-73771 GCA_014850475.1 Cryphonectria naterciae
ATAAACAAATACCCTTTTCTCCTCTTCCCCTTTTTGGGTCCAATCCCCCACCCCCCCCCCCCCCCCTCTTTCCGACGAACCGAACAACAACAACACCCCTTTGCGACCAAGCTATCCACACTGCCCATCATCACGATCATCATTAGTCGTCTCTTGACGCGTCGGCGACAAGATGCAGCAGCAATACCCCAACCAAGCTCCTGAATACCAGCCATATCCTCCTCCCTCGAATGGCGGCTACACTGCTGTCCCCCCACAGGGGCCACAGCAGGAGTTCCAATATGGCAACGACCAGAAAGTGCCCTTTGAACAGGCCTTCAAGATCGAGAAGCCCAAGTACAACGATGTATGGGCAGGCGTCTTGTTTCTGGTCTTCATGCTCGGCTTTACTGTCGTCTCTGGCATCGCCCTCCACGGCTACGGTAAGGACGCTGTCCCTCCTCCTGCTTCTCCTCCTGCTGTTCCTGATCGTTTACTGACTATAACTTCTTCTTCTCAGCGACTACTCGAAGCTCCAACGGCTCCAGCATCTACGACTCCGACGTCCTTACGATCAATACAAACACCATCATCCTCTTTCTCTTCTGCCTCGCCGTCGCCCTCGTCTTCAGCACCGCCTACGTCTTTTTGATCCGTATCGCGCCCAAGCAGATCATCTGGATCACGGGCATCCTCAACATCGTCTGGGGCCTGGTTGCCGCCATCTACATGGTCATCAGGAAACAATATGTCGGCGGAATCATCTTCCTCATCTTTGTCGTCTTCATGATGTTCGCCTTCTGGAGCTGGCGGAGGCGCATCCCCTTCAGCGCCCTGATGCTGCGCACCTCCATCCACGTCGCCAACCACCACGGCCACGTCTACATGGTCAGCCTAGTCGGCGGGCTGATCGGTGCCCTCTACTCCATCTGGTTCGCCATCACCTTCGTCGCCATCTACGTCAAGTGGTCCCCGAGCGACAACAACCCCTCCTGCACCTCCACCTCCTGCAGCTACGGCACCGTCACCGGCCTCGTCGTCTTCATTACCTTTACCTCCTTCTGGTTCAGCGAGTGGATCAAGAACACCATCCACACCACCATCGCGGGCATCTACGGCAGCTGGTACTACAACTCGCGCACATACCCGACGGGCGTTACTAGGGGGGCCCTGCGCCGGTCCCTGACCTACAGCTTCGGTTCCATCAGCCTGGGCAGCCTCATCGTCGCCATCGTCAACCTCCTCAAGGTGCTGGCCCAGTCGGCTAGGAACGATGCCGCCCAGCAAGGAGATATCGTTGCCTTTGTCTTGTCCTGCTTCCTGACCTGCATCCTCGGTTGTCTGCAGTGGGTGATCGAGTTTGTCAACCGATATGCCTTCTCGCACATTGCCCTCTATGGTCGGCCATACTTCCAATCGGCCAAGGATACTTGGAGGTTAGTTTCACACATTCCGCGGTCCCATGCCCCCCCCCCCCCCGAGGGTGCCACGCCGTTCTTTTTCCTGTATTTTATGTATGTTCTATTCAGATGTGCTAACAGCATTTAACTCTCCAACAGGATGATCAAGGACCGCGGCATTGATGTCCTCATCAACGAGTGCCTCATTGGGCCCGTCTTCTCTTTCGGCTCCCTGTTCATCGGCTTCGCTACCGCCCTGCTCTCCTTCCTCTACCTCGAGTTTACCAAGCCCTCGTACAACTCCAATGGTGACTTCACCGTCGTCATCTGTGCCTTTGCCTTCCTGATCGGCATCCAGATCTGCAATATCTTCACAACCCCGCTGAGCAGTGGCATCGATACTATCTTTGTTGCTATGTCGTGGGACCCAGAGGTCATGATCAGGGACCACCCAGACCTGTACCACCAGATGGTGCAGGTGTACCCCCATGTCCAGGAGGCCATCCATGCGTAGATGTCTTCTACGACTTAATAGGGTGGGCT
Source organism: Cryphonectria naterciae (assembly GCA_014850475.1). Lineage (NCBI taxonomy): Eukaryota > Fungi > Ascomycota > Sordariomycetes > Diaporthales > Cryphonectriaceae > Cryphonectria > Cryphonectria naterciae. The sequence goes on from JACWST010000070.1 coordinate 22,712, forward strand.
TTTTGTGCCTCCCAAGATCAAGAACATGCCCTGGTCTTGGATGTTTTCTCATCGCAGAGGTGTTTCGGTCTATTGAAGCTAGATTTCATCACGTCTTCTTCTTCGTCTTCTTGCACCGACCTTGTTTTTTCTCTGCTGTTTTTCCTTTTCCTTTTTTTGTCAGCATACAGATACCCCCGGTTCCATTGGAAACAGTAGCAGGCAAGGCAACAGTACAATAACCACAAGATGAGTTGGTATTAAGTTTAATGTTTTCTTTTTATGGAAAAGAGAATTGTGATCAAGTTTGTGTCTGTCGAGTTGTATCAGTGTGAGCCTACATGCTTTGGGCCTGGTGTATGTTGCTGCCTGTCTGCCTGTCACACCCAGTTTAATATGGTAATGCTACAGGTTCTAGGTAGCATACCATAGACATCAAGTCTCTGTTTTTGAAGAAGCATTATGTCGACTCTTCTCATCCTTGCCTCTTCCACCAGCACCTGCTTGTTAACATTTTGGAGGCTTCCCAAGATATGACCAAGTGGTTTTCTGCTCTATAAATACCAGCTTCCTCCATTGTGGTCTCTCCCCAGCCCATCTTTGCTCCTGTGACCCTTTCCGGCATTTTCAGAAAGCCACATGTTCAGGTCGGGGCTTGGACTTTGTAGAGAACAGCAAGGAAATTACTTACGGATGCCAATTCAAGAGACAACAGCCGTGGGGCACACATCAAGTCTCTTCACTATGGAAAGCCCACAGCATTTACTATGGAGAGCTCAGCGCATTCACTCTGGATAGCTCGCACCCTTTGCTCTAGCAGGTTCACTAGATAGTGATTCAGCAGCCTCCTTCACAAAATCATTCACACCAGCGCAGTACTATATAATGCAGTGTCCACTCCCCCCAACAAAACAACAGTCCTGTCTATTTCTTCCCTCCAGACAACTTGGTTGGCTTGCAATCTGCAGTCCCATTCTCCCAAAAATTCCAAGCAACCATCTCTGCAAGAGGAGTAATCAAGATCTCCAAGCATTAGTGAGTCCTACCATTCTATCCCCATCATTCCCTTGTCTATCCTCCTAGCCTTGATGCTTTGTGTATTGCCTCGATAAGAGGTGGTGTACAAAGATGCAAACCAATATGCCCAGACCTTTCCCAATGACCAGAGGGGGGGCCTTGTGTTAAGAGCGCATCCTGGCACTCCCAGGCCTTTGGAGACACTCAAGGTGATGTGTGAAAGACACCTGCCAATAAGGTCCCCTGCAATAACACAACACCTTTCTTTTGGTTTTTTTTTTTTGATGATTGAAAATGTCTTGACTCCACGATGCTTTCATTTCACAACCCTCTTCATTACGCAATTATTTTGCTAATAGCACTCACAATATAGTTTTTGTGTTCCCTCTCCAGCCGAGCTACAAGAATGTCACAGTCCGACAACCGATCACAGGCATCCGTCGAGCAGGACGAGGCTGAGGCGGCGGCGGCCCCACAGCACGCCGCCTCCCAGCGGCACCAAGCGGCTCATGGGGCCACCACCCAGTCCCGGCCTCTGGGCGGACAGGAGGGCAGCCAGGTATCTGCTGTGCCCCAGCAGCAGCAGCAGTTCGGGGGATACCAGGAATACAACCCTCCTGGGCCCCTGCGTCTGTACGAGAACTTCCCGCAACAGGGTCTGGCACAGTGGCCTGCTGCTGTGGCGCTTCGCCCGAACGTAGCTGTGGGATGCTACAACACACCGGCTGCCTGCGTCCACGCACGGTCAGGAGCAGCCCACGGCCCCCCACACTGTGTTTGTGCGCACGACCGCCTCCCGTTGGCCATGTACAACGCCCCGGCCGTGATGTGCCATCATACTCCAGGGGCTTACTGCTCGCCCCCTGCCGCCAATTTCGTCGCCAACCCTCCTGTCGCCGCTCCCGTCCCCGCAGCAGCACAACAAGGCATTCAGAACCACAACAACTACAACAACAACGCCCAAGGTGGCAACAACAACAACGACCCCGGCGTGGCTCCCGCCCCGGCACAGGACGTGCAGCAAGGAGGCGCCAGCCAACGAGATCAGCGCCCTCGTCGCAAGCCCAACGGCCGAGAGGGCCGTCCACGCCCGACGCGATGGACGCCTCAGGAGCTGGCAACGGCACGTGAGATGCGCCAGAACGGACACTCGGACAGCGAGATCGCTGAGGCTCTGGGCAAGACGGCACAGGCCGTTGGCGCTAAGCTGTGGCGGGACCGTGGCGGAGATCCACACAACAATGACCGGGTCATGCCTCGTCGTGGACAGACATAGTTTGAAGGAAGGGGGGTTCTGTTGGGTGGTGGGTGTTCTCAGAACTGTGGAGCCTACCTACATTTCATGATGATGTTATCAGAGCTCCCAGGGATCGCTAACATCACGGATATCTTGGAAATAGAAAGATGCGACTGGTGCGAGCGTGTCGCTGATCACTTTCACGATGTATCCTTGAGCAAGCCCGTCAAAACATCATTCAGTATGGGAAAAACCATGTACCGTCCCACCTGAAAGCAACCTACGAACAGGAGTTTCTCGATACTGACTTCAGCTTCCTACTAGCTCTCGATCTCGGATGTTCTGCACGATTACCCGCGCCCCGACTGTGGGGGAGACACGAAACTCAACACATAGTTGAGCCATCTGGCGGGGTGTTGTCCTTGAAAGTATACTACAGCTTCGTGGTGGTTAAGTTTCGGTCCACTTCTGGCCCGGCCACCATGTCTACCTGGCCTGGGAGCTGTTGATGGGATGAACATACGCTGAATCGTTTCTCCGCCTGCCTTTCTTGTGTCGCCAGGAGAGGAACAATATCGAGATTGCAGTGGCACTTCTTTTGTCTTGGTACTGCTTGATATCCTAAGCTTACTCGATACGAAGTAGCATGTCCAAGTCCTGCTCGGAGTTTCTCCCGCTGAATATAGTGGCACATTACTTCCTCCCATTTCTTTTTAGTCACTTGTCTGGGTGTATCATCTCCACAGCCGCACTGCTCTCCTCATGCGAGGACAAAATACTTGTGTGCATAAGTAAATTAAACCTAGTCTATCTTTGTATGTTGTGAAGAGGAGGGATATGCAGAATCATAAGCTCGTTCTGTAATCTTCATTGCATATCAGGCCAAGAAAGCATCTGAAAAGAATGACTGACTGGTTTCATATGTCCTAAATAGGAAACTCCTTCGATTCGCTGCCTCATCCCCACAGAGTTTACAACCCTTGCAGCTGATCAAAGGGTGTCGTTGTCGTTCACACACATGGAAGAGGGATTAGGCGTCTCCATGTTTGGAAATTGTTTTGTACAAGAAAACAAGGTTTGCAGTCGTCAGCACTCTTGCGCATGGAAACTTTGGGTAGAAGAGTGGGCTCGTAAGAGCTCAGCATAAGGTAAGGCCCGCGGCGGTAGGCGTCGATCTCAATATGCAGCCTGCTCTTGGATAGAGTTCATCATCTTATCCGTGATATTACCGTTCACGCTACGTTCCCAGAATCGGGTAGCAGAAGCACCTCCAATATATTGCAAATCTCACGTTGCAAAAGGGGAAGACGTGCAGAGAAGCTTGGTGTTGCCAAGGTGACTTGGACCACGCATCGCCCGGAGTCCGATGGAGCCTAAAGACTTCCCGGAGGCATTCAGGCCCGCGTTTGAACATATACTATGTTGAAGTACGAGCACTCAATGGTGGGATATATCTCCATGTCAGGGACACATCATTCTGATCTGATAGCTGTCATCTTTTGACAAGTTGATTATTCTCCGCAGGTGGACCTCAGAGATCTCTTGACTCGGGGCCCCAAACATGTCCAGTGTATGAATACCCATAATATGTACTACGTAGTAATCTTCCTCTTGCCCTTCTCCCAGTCATGCGTCGTCGCCTGGCAAACGTGAACGAAGTGGGCCTGTTCATCTCGGTCCGCTCGCCGAGCACAAGCATGTGGGAGGGGAAGGTGTGGGGGTGTATTCATCTGAATGAGAAACGCAAAAGGAAAACTTTATGAGAGCAAAGATATTTAGAATATTCCAAAAAAGGTAATGGAACGAAGCGGTTTCGCGTCGACTGGAACTCCCTCAAACACTTTGGGAGCTGCTGTAGAGTATAAAATGGGCGAACGAGATCCCACGAGGCTTTCGGCTCCGGTCACGTCCTCTCGGCTGTGGTCTAACTTGTTTTAATCAACCCTGCGAATGCGACTTTGTCTGCCGGACTTGGTGTCGACAAGCTTGCCCTCTGCCGGTCTAGACTCTCCTGCAAATGGGGGCACGATTTCTATTCCTGAAACCGTACGCAAAGCTTAATGACATAACATGTCGCTCCAAGGCCACGTCGCCTTGGGATATACCGCGGTAATAGTTAGCAACGGTTTCATCCGCCGGCACTGGGCAACGGGAAGGTCTTGGACAACTTAGACGACCGCTGTGTGTGCATGGATTCACGCAAGCGAGAGCAGTATAAGGTTTGCCAGGAGCGAAACTCTGTTTCCCTTCTCCCTGTCTGTTGATTACAGCCCAATAACATTCCCAGCCCTTGGAAGGCCAAAGACCATCACAGGCAGGTTGAAGTACAGGCAGGTTTCTCACCGGTTGAACTGCTCCTGAAACCTTGTTGCAATCCGAGATCCTGATTCGATGTTGCCAGTGTCCGTGATGGCACTGATACAACGGCCTGGACAGCCAAGAAAGCCAAATAACTCTTACATACGCAATCCCGCCAAATGATGTTCGGACGCGTATGGAATTGAATTATCTACTACACTTGCAAACCCAACATTGGAAAGAGAGAGAGAGTATTCGTCTTCATTGATGTGTTCAATATCAATGGGATAGTATCAGCGAGCGACATGTTAAGGATGAGGATAAAATACGTTGACTTCCCATCCAATAATTATGTGAATCATTTCACTTTTGTTCTTCACCATCGCCATTATTAGCATGGTGCTGTCATTACGGTTCCCGCACACGATAGGAACTGACATTTCTTATACTGACCTTTGACGTCTCATTCTCTATGATCATATATTCTCTCCAGCCTCACCATTATCTATCAATACTTGGCCTGATCCCCTATCAGAAGGACACACGGACGGACTGCAACTTGCATTGCAACCAGCATTACTACGCATCATGGCCCCAAAGGTCAACGTAGAGATGACTACGCACGAGGAAGCTCTCTACGAAGGAGACGATGGATGGAGTGCCGTTGATGTAGACGTGGAAAGCAAGGGCGAAATGACCGCCACGGGCGCACGATCCAAGCACATGTCCATGGACCTGGCGGGGAGTGTCTTTCTCATCGCCTCCAATGGTTGTATGCTGAGCCTGCCCATCGCGAGCGAGTCACCAAAGGACCCTCTCAGCTGGGCCAAGCGGCGACGCATCTTCATCCTCGTCATTCTGCTCTTATACTCTTCCCTGGCCATGTTTCTCATTCAGACCCCGGGGAGTTTCTACGAGGCTTTTGCTAAAGACTTTGATGCGAATGTAAGCATCCCACTTTTCCAGGTCGAGACAAACAGACGCGATAGAATGAACATACCACAAGAGGACTAACCAATGAGATAAAACCACAGGAGATTGACCCTTTCACTGTTGCCAACCTTGCCTCTAGCCCGACGTTGACTATGGGCGTGAGCTTCTTTCTCTGGATCCCTTTTTGCGTGGCATTCGGCAGGCGACCTGTGATCTTTGCATCCTCGATCATGCTCACCTGCGGCACCCTGGGCGCTGGGCTCTCACAGAGCTTCCACCAGCTGCTCGCCTCTATCTGCGTTATTGGCTTTGCAGGTGGTGCTACTATCAGTACTGTAAGCTGATTCCGTGACACGTGTGTGGGTGTCTGGGTCTGTGTCTGTGTCTGGGTGAGAGACCTTTCCACTAAGCGTCGATCAATAACAGACCCTCCTCGAAATCATCGACCTGACCTTCATCGATGAGCGTCCTACCGCCCTCGCCAGCTTCTGGGCGGGCAGTGGCTCCCTGGCCGTCTCCCTTTTGGGACTCCTTCCCATGATAATGGACACAACCTCGGAGTGGCGACCATTATACAAGGCAGCCTCCATCCCTGCCGCCATCATCAGCGTGGTCATCTTCTTCTTTGTTCCAGAAACTTACTTCCAACGACCCCCCATCGCCTTTGACGGGCGTGTGCTCGTGCAGTCCGGCACGGAGAAGGTCAAGATCTACGACGACTGGTTCGACGTGCCCGGCCGCGACGACGATAAGACAACTGCCGCCCTGATCGAGGACACGCTCCCGGCGGACGAGAACACCTTCCAGCATGGATGGCGCGTGTCACCACTAAGCCTCTGGCGCCGCAGCATCGCCGACCCCAAAGCAGCCGCCTTCTGCGTGGTGCAGATCTTCCTGTGCCTGGCGAACCCGCTCGTCTTCTGGGTAGCGCTTCTCAACGCCGTCAACTTTGGCGGCATGATGTCCATCGGCACAGGGTTCCCCGTCGTCATGGCCGCACCACCCTATAGCCTGTCGCCCCAGGAGGTGGGCCGCGTCAATTTCACCACGGGGCTGGCGTCTCTGCTCGCGCTGCCCGCAAGCTGCTACATGCTCAACAACATCATGAAGCGCCTGACTCTGCGCAACCGCGGCGTGCGGCACGCAGAGTTCTACCTGCCGGCCTTTGTGCTCCCCGTCGCGACGGGAGCCGCCAGCGTCTTCGTTTTTGGGTTCGCGGCCGAGAGGCACTGGCACCCGGTCGTGTACCACGTCGCCTACGGGCTCAACTCGTTCAGCTTCGTCAGCGGGAGCATCGCCAACACCATCTGGGTGACCGAGTCGCTCCCGCAGCTGGCGGCCCCTGCGATCGCTGCCGTCGGCGGCGTGAGCTACATGGCGAGCTGGGGCATCACCGCCGTGCTGCCGGTGTGGGACGACTCGTGGGGGTTGCTGGCCGTGAATGTGTTTATCGGCGTGGGCATTCTTCTGGTCGGGCTGCTGGCGATTCCGCTGGCGTTCTGGGGGCGAAGCGTGCGGCAATTTATCAGGGGACGATGGGCTCAGTATGAGGCTGGTGCGCTGAGGCCGCAGTCGAGGGGGTAAGCTTGGAGGGTTGCGTTTGAGTGGACGAGCGAGCGCAAATCACTCACAGTGTCTGTCAGTCATTTCTTCTCTTTTGTTGCATCTAGGTATCAAATGGGTTTCTATATAATTAGTCTGTACATTCCTTAGCGAGAACTGCGATGGTGTTGAGAGCCAAAATGAGAATTCAAACATAGGGAGAAAATATTAATTTACTAAAGAGATATTTACATCATCAAACATAGTATGATAATTCATCAGTACCTCAGCCGTATTCGTACTATTATACTTAATTAGAAGCCACAGCAGTGGAAAATTACATTGGAATTCCAAAGCGTAAGGAATTAACGGGAGATTCTTCTTCCCCTCCTCTTCCTCGGGGTTTCATGCATGAACCCGTGCAATGTCGTCAACCATGAATGTGATTAGGCCTTAAAGGAGCGTTTTGTAACATCAGCATTGTCACATCCTCAACGTAAAAGCACTCCAATATTCCTGCCTGGGCTATTCCTGTCAACAAGAGAACCGACAATGAGTCAAAGACCCGATAAGAGCGCCGTCGATGCGCGGCAACAGCAACAGCCTTCGTCCTTTGCACCACCCGCTGCATCAGCCGCACGCACTCAACTGTGGTTTGAAGAGACGACTGTCGTGCCTCAAGCCTTTCGTACCTTGCTGGTGGACTACAGCCATATCCCGCCAGAGGACGTTGAAGAACATGTCGTCCGCGTGGTGAGTAAGCTGCCCCCTCATCCTGCTGCTCCTCTTGGGGCGTAAAGTCCAAAGCATCTTTCTTGTCTTGCCTCCCACGCGCCATGGGATTTTTCTAATACTCTAATCCCAGCGTAACCGTGCCTGGGCTGTTCACCCTTATCCGTGTCTAGGCCAGTTCCGCTTCCTGGAACTCAACCTCTCGTACCGACCAGGCGATCTTTACTCCCGCCTGCTCTCCCTTCTCACCACCACCAGCAACACAAACTCCAGCGCCCCGCTCTTCCTCGACGTGGGTGCCTGTCTGGGCCAGGACATCCGCAAGCTGATCCACGACGGCGCCCCGCCCGCGACCGTCGCCGGCGCCGAGCTGTCGGGCACCTTCATCGAGCTGGGCTATGAGCTCTTCCGAGACTCCCCCTATTCCTCTCAGGCTGATGGTGGTGGTGGCGGCGGCGTCAGGATGGTCCAGGCCGACATCCTCGCACCCCTCGGTGGGGAGGTAAGCAGCCCGCTGGCGCAGTTTCAGGCGAGACTCGAGGTCGTCCAGCTGGGTATGATCCTGCACCTGTTCAGCTGGGAGGAGCAGGTGACGGCCTTTACGAACGCCATCAGCTTGTTAAAGGACCAGAAGGGTGTGTTAATTATTGGACAGGCGACGGGGAATGTAGATGGGGTGGAAACTCGGACGCTGGCTCCTGGGGGTGGAGACAGGACGACGTGGAAGCATAATGTGCAGAGCTTTCAAAGGCTTGTGAGGGATGTCGAGAGCAGGACGGGGACTAGGTGGGAGGTGAAGGCGGAGCTGGATGAAGGCTTGAGTGTCAATGATGGGAAGAGGACGTGGGACGATCCGAGGACGAGGAGGCTGCTGTTTGAGATAGAGCGGGTGGAATGAGTGGTCCAAATCAGGGGGGGCAGGTGGTACGATATATGATATTCATCGCACAGAAAGATGGCACAATCGATTATGGAGCTGACAGTCATGTGGTTAATATGTCATGGTCTAAACGATACCTCTTCATACAATTCACTGCATCACAGGAAGACTTTACAGCGAGGAAAACGATATCCCCAAACGAACAAGATTCGAAGATGTTGACTTGTGATCATTGTCGTCGATTCAGCGACTATGGACTTCTGAAAACCCGAACGCCGGTGAGCCCATGCCGATCCTTTTGGTATCTCGAAATTCCCAGACAAGTCGTAACAGCTTCCACGGTCATCTTTCTTCTCAAGGCTGACGAAGCACCGACCCCCCTTAAGAGGTCTTGGCACCCTGAGTAGGAGTGACCTTCTTGCCGTCCTTGTTGTATCGGACACGGGGAGGAGGAGCACGGTTGCGACGACCCACGCGAGAGCGGACACTATAGGTGAAATCTTATCAGCGGGGGCTATTCGGTGACGGAGAGGGGGGGAGATGGAGAATGTGCCGCCAAGGTTCTTCTCAGCCACCCGTGTCGACCAGGCGCGCCGACCGCCATGGAGGCAGATAGACAGCAACACCTGATCAGACACGGTTGTCCTCCATCGGGGACAAACGTACCGGACAATCTTGCCGTGAATGGCGCAAGAGACACAGTACTGCAGCTTGAGGTACATCTTGGGGACGGTGTACTCGGCAAAGACCGAGGCGTCAGAGATGTCACCTGGTAAAGAAAAAGTTTGTCAGTATCAGAGGCTAACCACAGAAGGGGGGAGAAGAAACACAAGAGAGACGAGGGAAAAGGAAGTCGTCATACGGATAGCAGCAGACTCGACCATGTTGCGGATGGTGAATCTCTTGATGGCCTTATCCTTGGGCGTGCATCGCGAGCAGTTGCTGCAGCGGATGGGCTTGGTGTGGCCGCGGCCCTTCTTGTTGCGGCCGTTATTCTTTCTCTGTAGGGGACAGCTGGGTCAGTAAATCTTGCGCGGGGGCGTGGAGAGGGCTCGGTCGACGGTGATGGCGACGACAGCCACGGAGACAAGAGAGCAGCGCGAGCTGCCGCCAAACCAGCGAGGAGGGCAGTGATCCATAGCTGTGTCACCGTCGACTGAAGGTATCATCAGGAGGGCATTGTGTTCGTACCTTCTTAGGCATTTTGACGACGGGTGGATTGATCAGGAATCGTACAGAGTGTCGTTGAAGGGAGAGGTTTGAAAGTTCGCCTGGCTCGAAGAAAAATGGTCGATGCAGATGGTGAGCTCCACTCTCGTGCTTTGTCAGCCACTAAGAGCAACCACTGCCCTTTCCAAAATTTCTGTGAGGTCACGTGCAGACAGTGCACAGACCACTCCTCACCCAAGCCCGCTAGCCCCAGGACTCCAAAACTTCAAACCCAAAAATCGACAGCACCTGCGAATTTCTCTTTTCCGTCTCTTCCTTTTCGAGCAACGAACATCTTCACGAGGCTTGCTTATGACGGGATAATACCCTAGGTACGTCTCGACCACGATGATGTTGTTCAACGGCATTGCGGCTTTCCCCTCCCTCTCCTTTTCACTGCACATTTGATACCCTTTCCTGTGGTTTTTTTTTTTTTGCATTCATGATACCCGGCGTCCTTCAGTCGCTTGCGACAGGTTGGGCGCCACCACCAATTTTTTTTTCCCTCCTCGATTCCTCATCACCACGGGACAATCAGACACAGACGAGCAGCCAGCAGACGACAAGGGAACAGGTAGAAGGCCGTCCCAGTCTTTTTGATTGACGGGTCTACTTTTATGATCATCTGTCCTGGCCCTTTCTCTGTTGTTTGCTCCCCGTCTCTGATACGCCCTTGGTTTTTCCCCTTCGCCCCACATCACAAAAACCCACCCACCACTGCTCTGCAATATTTTTCAATTCTTGCCCGCAAGCCGTTTAATTCTAACCTTCCCTCCTTCCCTTTCAGCAGGTACAGCCCATCATGCAGATCTTCGTCAAGACCCTCACGGGTAAGACTATCACCCTTGAGGTGGAGTCCTCCGACACCATCGACAATGTCAAGGCCAAGATCCAGGACAAGGAGGGCATCCCCCCAGACCAGCAGCGCCTGATCTTTGCTGGCAAGCAGCTCGAGGACGGCCGCACCCTGTCCGACTACAACATCCAGAAGGAGTCCACCCTGCACCTGGTCCTGCGCCTGCGTGGTGGTGCCAAGAAGAGAAAGAAGAAGGTCTACACCACCCCCAAGAAGATCAAGCACAAGCGCAAGAAGACCAAGCTGGCGGTCCTCAAGTACTACAAGGTCGACTCGGACGGCAAGATCGAGCGCCTCCGCCGCGAGTGCCCTAACGAGTCTGTAAGTACACACTCTCCTGTCCACCCGCCCCCGATACTCGATGCCTCCCTCAAGTCATTCTAAGGGGCTAACCAATTACCCTCCTTCATCAACAGTGCGGTGCTGGTGTCTTTATGGCCGCCCACAAGGACCGTCAGTACTGCGGTCGCTGCCACCTGACCTACGTCTTCGAGAAGTCTTCCTAAACAAAGCCGACAAGTAATCACGATTTGGGTTGACGATGGACGGAGTATGGGAAACGGAAAAGAAATTTTTTTTTTCATGACAGCTCACATCACTGGAGCAAAAGGGCAGGGAAAGTCCATCATGTGTCAAGGGATATTTGATAGGCTCGTCTAGGTCTCTTTCATCTGGCTGGCAGCAAATGGGATACCAAAACTTGGTGGTCACGATCTTAACATGATTTGTGTTCTTTGCTTGTGATGTAACAACGCTCGATGTGGTTCCCCTCTGATTTTGTGGTTTCTCCATGTTCGTTCCCTGATGTGATTTGTCTTTTCCCCAGGCTTTACTTCAATTTGTACCCATCATCGTCAACCATGACCACGTGCACCACCGATGTCAACTTGGACAATACTGGTGGTGGTGATGACAGGATCCAAAGTGATTCACAATCTTGACAAGTCGTCTGCCTGACCTATGCTTGCTATAGCTTACTCCCGAAACCCATTCCTGAGATTCTCCCACTCACTCTCAGGATATTCTATGCAGTTCTCGTCCCACCTCAGACCCCTCGCCCCACCAAACACATCGACCACATTCCCAATCAGGCTCTCGTTGCCCTTCTTGTCCCCCGAGCTCTCCCACCACATGGCCCCGCCCAGGTGATGGTTCCGCACGTACTCGGCCTTTTCCCTCGCCATCGGCAGCGTGTCATAGCTGACCAGCATCTTCTTGTTCTCGTCGTAGCTGTAGCTCGCCCCGGCCTCGCCATCCCGCACCTCCCTCGCGCCCGGCAGCGGCAGCGCCTTGTAGTCGTACACGCCCCGCTCCCAGCTCCCCTCGCCGATGCCGCTGTACGGCTTGCCCACGCCGGCGGTGTTCTCGAAGGCGCGGCCGTACAGCGGCATGCCCAGGACGATCTTGTCCATGTCGACGAAGCGCGTGTAGTACTCGAGGGCGCGGGCTGTGCTAAAGGGCGTCGCGAGCGTGTTGCTCCTGGAAGGGTACAGGTTCGCCTGGTGGCCCGCGTTGGCGTCCCACGACCCGGCGTAGTCGTAGGCCATCAGGTTCCAGAAGTCCAGGTAGCGGTCCATGCCGCGCAGGTCGAGCTTCTCGTAGTTCTGTGGGCCGGCCGGGCACGCGACCGTCAGCTCGAAGTGGTGAGGCCGCCCGCGGGACGAGTGGGTGGAGGGGGGCAGGGTGCGGGCGTAGGCGTCCATCTCCTCGCGGCAGGCCTTGAGGAGGGCCACCCAGTCTGCGGCCTCCTGGGCGTTGGACGGGTACTCCCAGTCGATGTCGAGGCCGTCGAAGCCGTAGTTCTTGAGCAGCTTGACCGCCGACCGGGCGAAGTTGGCGCGGTTCTGCGGAGAGCCCGCGCCGCCCTTGAAGTTGGAGCTGTACGTCCACCCGCCGATGGACAGCAGCACCTTGAGGTTGCGGTTCCGGCGCTTGAGCAGGTTGAGCTGCTTCAGGCAGCCGTAGAGCTTGTGTCCGTCCTCCCACCTGTCGCCGTCCCAGTGGATCTCCTGGTCGGCCCACGAGTCGGTCAGGTAGACCTCGCCTGACTCTGGGCGGACATTGGCGAAGGCGTAGAGGACGTGGGTTAGTTGCTCGACGGGTAGCTCCCAGGGGAAGTGCTTGCGGCCGTAGATGGCCCAGTTGACAAAGTAGACGACGCTACGCTGGCTTTTGGTGGCGGTCATGGTGTATTGCTGCTGCTGCTGCTGCTGTTGCTGCTGTTGGAGAGGGTCACCGATGCCTTCGTAATGATATTCGTCAAGTGCTGTATGCTCGGATTGTAGAATGGGTATTTGATATTGTTGTTCTTCTTGTGGTTGGGCGTTTGTGAGGAGGAAGAAGACTGTGAAGCTTATAAAGAAAACAGTCAAGGGGAGCAGGCTGCCTCTAGGTGGCATATTTCGGCATGCAAGGTGAGTTTGAGAACCCCGAGGGAGGCGGATGCGCTTGGTAGGGTGTCATACGTGGAGGTGATATTGTGGCTCAGCAATAAGAGGGGCTTTGCATCGGATCCATGAAGAACGAGAGAGAGAGGGGGGGGGCGGTGGTAGAATGCCAAGGATTGATTTGTTGAGAGGAAGGCAAAATACAGGACATGGTAGATTGGTCCTCTGGTAGAGAGCGTTGTTGTACAATGAGAGGGGGTTTGGTTCTTCCTCCTACCCTGATGTACCTTTGAGGTACCTGGAACGTTGCTGCCCCATGCTCAGCTCGTCTGGGGGTTTGTTGTGGTGTTGCTGAGCTCTTCTGGTGACGTTGCAGACAAGGAGTACCAGCAAGACCAGGTTCGTGTCCAGTCATATGGGATCCAAGGGGTCTCAGTTGTGACAAGAAGGTAAAAGAAAATGCCACTGGACACAGGCAAAATGGGTTGTACCGGAAGTATGTGTCCTGGGTTCATGCTATGATGTCAACTTGATGCCACATTGCTGTCCCATAGCATGCTCGCGAGGCGTGCGGCATGCCATGGCTCTGCACCATCACAATTCATCTTCTGATGGTGCTGTCCTTGCTAAGAATAGCGAGCACCCTCTAGAAGTACTGTACCTGACCATTGTGCTGCTAAGACTCTTGCTTCTCATGGCTGTGAATACGAATGAATGGATGTGGCTGGGCTAGCGAGGAGCTTCTCTAAACAACCAGCTCCAGTTGTTGGGCTGTGTCCCGGCAGGGAGGGTGGCGCAAACTCCACTGACGTCGGCAGCTTGCCAAGTACTGTAATGTCCCGAGGCCAGATGGCAGATTTCATGAACAGCTGCTCACCAGCTGGCGCTTGTACAGAAGTACTTGACAGGGATGCCCACCTCAACATGAGTCCGTGCAGACCTTGCTCCACCACCCCTGCAACTCCAAAATTTCCTTCCCATCGGCTTGGAGTGGGAGAAGAGGGAGAAAGAAAAAAAATCTCGAGTTGACATCCCGAGCCGATAATTCTTAAACAACAGAAAGTTCCAGCAGCAATTATCAGCTGGGATTACCATCTTGCTAGAAGATATTCGAACAAGATGGCCAACATCAACTATTTACTCTATGAGTCTGCAGCTGGCTATGCTGTCTTCAAGGTGGTCAACCAGGCTGACAGCGTGGGCCTGCAGCTCAAGGAGGTTCAGAACTCGTTGAGCGACCTTGCAACTTTCAGCAAATATGTCAAGCTTGAGAGCTTCAAGCCATACGAGTACGTTTGACTTCTGGCGCGTGTCTGAGAAGTCATACTATGAAACGTGCCCATCCATCTAACACCCCTTCTTCTCGCAGGAATGCAGCGCAGACCCTGGAAAACATCAACCTGATCTCTGAGGGTATCATGCCCGACACCCTCAGGTCCGTCCTCGAGCTCGTCCTCCCGCAGACATCCGGCCACAAGTCCAAGATCGTCCTCGGTGTGCAAGATAAGAAGCTGGCGGGCGAGATCAGCTCCACCTTCAAGGGCGTCGAGTGCGAGACCAGCGACACGAGCGAGGTGGTCGCCGACCTGCTGCGAGGCATCCGCGTGCACGCCGAGAAGCTCCTCAAGGGCCTGCAGGATGGTGATCTGGGCCGTGCGCAGCTGGGTATGGGCCACGCATACTCCCGCGCCAAGGTCAAGTTCTCCGTCCACAAGAACGACAACCACATCATCCAGGCCATTGCCACGCTCGATGCTCTGGACAAGGGCATCAACCAGGGCTGCATGCGCGTGCGCGAGTGGTACGGCTGGCACTTTCCCGAGCTGATCAGGATCGTGTCGGATAATGCCACCTACGCGAAACTGGTGCTGGCCATCGGCAACAAGAAGACGCTGGACGACGACAAGCTGCACGACATTGCGGCTGTGGTGGATGACGACGGTGAGAAGGCCGAGGACATCATCCACGCGGCGAGGATGTCGATGGGCATGGACATCACCGACACGGATCTGATCATGGTCAAGTCGTTTGCCGAGTCCGTGAGCAAGATGGCGGACTACCGCAAGGCCCTGTCCAAGTCTCTGGACGACAAGATGGGCGACGTCGCGCCCAACCTGCAGTGCATTCTCGGCACACCCGTGGCCGCCAGACTCATCTCCCACGCCGGCTCTCTCACCAACCTCGCCAAATACCCCGCCTCTACCCTCCAGATTCTCGGTGCCGAGAAGGCGCTGTTCCGCGCCCTCAAGACCAAGGGTGCCACCCCTAAGTACGGTCTCATCTACCAGTCGTCCTTCATCGGGCGCGCGGGGCCCAAGATCAAGGGCCGCATCTCGAGATACCTCGCCAACAAGTGCAGCATCGCCTCCCGCATCGACAACTTCTCCGAGCACCCTTCCGCGCGCTTCGGCGAGGTCCTGCGGCAGCAGCTCGAGGACCGCCTGGAGTTCTACGCCACCGGAAAGAAGCCCATCAAGAACGAGGAGGCCATGAGCAACGCCATGAAGGCCATCCTGGGCGATGGTGGGGATGACCTCGCCATCGACTCCGAGATGATCGACGTGCACCCTGCCAAGCAGGGGGAGGACGCCAGCAGCAGCGCCAAGAAGAGCAAGAAGGACAAGAAGGACAAGAAGAGAAAATCCGACGCCATGGACATCGACGAGCCCGCGCCGGCAGCAGAAGACAAGGCCGAGAAGAAGAAGAAGAAGCACAAGGCTGACGACGACAAGAAGGAGAAGAAGAAGAAGAAGGACAAGAAGGTCGAGGCTTAGGACGCCCCGATCTCACGGAAGCAGAGGATTGAGACCCGGCGGAACCGGGCTCTGCGCAAGAAGGAGAAGGCCTCCAAGGCCAAAGCGCGCAAGGCTGCCTCCTCGAAGAAGACCAAAACCAAGGCCTGATGATGTGGGCCGTGCCCAAACCCTTCATTCTGCCTGTTTCTCTCTCTCTCTCTTCTTCCACGCCATCCTAGCATCTCTTTCTTCTTCGTTGGTCGTCACTTTCTCTCAACACCGCTTTGTTTTCATCGTCCGTCTTTGTTGGTTGGAGTTAAGAGGGGTTGTGGGGTCGAGAACAAAATCCTTCTGGCATCGGCGTTCTGGCTTTCTCTTTTCTTTTTTTTCCCCCCCTTCTCGGTTCAATTGAATATGCCTCTTGCGGAGCGGGGAGTGTCGTGAGGTTAGGAGAGGTAGGGGGATCCGAGGTTTTTTTTGGTGTACCATCACTCTGTCTTCATACCCAGATTAGATCGTCATGGTTACCTGGAGACCAGGTCGGGTTCCTGGTAGTATGATAGAAGGCAAAAGTAAATAACAAAAAATAAATCGTCACTACTACCTTTCCAATCTATTCTTTTCCCTCCCGCTGGCTGGTGTATGTATGCCTCTTGAGTAGGCTTGCTTCTCTTCTTCGGTATTACATTTTCCATCATTATCAGGTAAAAAGATCCGATAAAGGAACGACACAGACGGTTCAGGGTTATTGTCATTCCACAGCGTATCTACAAGACGCTTTTTTGGTCACATTATGTACAAAGCTATCCATCATCCATCCTCCATCCTCCCTTTCCATTTCCACCCCGTTCATCCTGTTCCTATGCATAAAAAAGATAAAAAAATAAATAAAAAAAATTGCGAGTAAAGAAAGAAAACGCCTTGACGCCCTGAGTCTGCTTGCTTGCTTCAGTCAGGTTGAAAGGTATCGTATATCAGCACCGGCTCCACGCCCGACACTTTGTGATTTGATGCCCAGTTGGTCGCCGTCTCAAGTCCCTTCCCCCGGCTGGTCGATGGAGGGAAGGGGGAGCCCCCCGTCTTCTTGCTTCTTTTTTGAATCCTACCTCTATTCTTTCCTCCTTTATTCTATGCGCCCTCGCTGCCAAACTCGTTTGTCCATTCTGCGTTCCTTGACAGGTCTTCCTGCGAGACGGTCGGTCTTGACGACTTGACGGACTTGACAAAGTCCTTGAAGTCGACGATGGGCTCCAGGAGCTCGTCGGTGCTGACGTCCTCCCATGTCATCTCTATCGCGTCGGGTTCGCCTGGGGAGCAGGGTGTGACCTTTTTCTCGCCGTCCACCATGACCTTTGCCGAAGAAGAGACGGTGTTGTCAGCTTGGAACCATAAGAGGGGAGGTTTGAACAGGCAGGAATGGTAAGGAGACATACTGGCTTGAAGTGCGTCGCCTGCTGGATCTTGCGCACGGGCTGCATCAGGGCATCCTGCACGGCGACGGCGATATCACTGCCGCTGTAGCCCTCGCTCAGCTTGGCCAGCTCGCGGTAGTCTTCGCTCTTGAGGCTCGTCTTCGTGTCGCCCACGGCGATCTTGAACATGGTGGTCCTGGCGGCGGTGTCGGGCAGGGAGATGTGGACGCGGCGTTGGAAGCGGCGGCGGATGGCAGCATCGAGCTGCCAGGGGATGTTGGTGGCGCCGAGCACCAGGACGCCGGTCGAGTCCTTGCCCACGCCGTCCATCTGCACGAGCATCTCAGTTTTTATCCGGCGCGAGGCCTCAGACTCGCCCTCGCCTCGGGGCCCGCAGAGGGCGTCGACCTCGTCGATGAAGATGATGGAGGGCTTGTTCTCGCGGGCCATGTTGAAGAGCTGCTTGACGAGCCTAATTGTTGTTGTCGTCGTGACATCCTCATCGTCAGCTTCCCTTGTGCGCCCTCTGGGAAAAGAGGAGGGGGGGGGGAGGGGGTTAGTTTAGAGAGAGAGACGTTACCTTTCCGACTCGCCCATCCACTTGCTCACTAAATCGGAGCTGCTCACGCTGAAGAATGTGCTCTTGGCCTCGGTGGCCAGCGCTTTGGCCAGATAACTCTTTCCCGTGCCCGGCGGCCCATACAGAAGGATACCCTTCCACGGCTTCCTGTTGCCCTGGAACATCTGGGGGAACTTGATGGGCAGCAGGACGGCCTCCTTCAGCGCCTCTTTGGCGCCTTCCAGGCCTGCGACGTCCTCCCACTTGACATTAGGCCGGTCCTGCAAAATGGCGCCGGCCAGGGCGCTCCTCAGCTTCTTGGAGTCCTCATCGATGGCACCGCCCCCATCGCCGTCGCCGTCGCCGCCCTTGCCCTTGCCCGTGCCGCCGGTGCTGGAGCCGTTAGCGCCCAGCATGCCTGGCTTCTTGCGCTTGGCGTCTGCGTCGGAGAGGTGGGCTTTGAGCTTCTCGGCGCGGTCCATGTACTCGCCCGTCTTCTGGCGGATCATCTCCTTGGACTTTGGGTTCTTCTCCCACTTCAGGGCCAGCATGAAGAGCTCGAGCGACTGGTAGTACATCTGGTAGGCCTTGTCGTACTGGGCGGCGTTGTCGGCCTCGATGGCCTTGCGCACCTGCTCGATGGCGCGGGAGAGGAAGTCGGTGTTGGACATGGTCGTGGATGGGTGGGGAGGAGGCCGAGGAGGAGGACGACGAGGAGGAGAAGGTGGTGGTGGACGGTTCCAAGTGAGGGGGTCTGAAGCGGGCTTCGTGACGATCGTGTGTTGTTTGGTGTCGGCTCTGCAGATAGCAACACAGAGCTGGTGGTGCCAGTGAGGCTTTGCTGCTGTGGACGAGGACTCGATGGGTCGTGGGAACTGACGCTTGGCTGCCTTCTGTAGAGCTCGTGGTCGGGCGAGGCAGAGGAGGGAAGAGAGGAAGAGGTATGGCCGTATCGTCACTTTGGTGCCTTGGTCGAGGGTTGTTGACCTGCAAAGCAAGGTGTGTGTTATCAGCCTTGGCAAGCGCCGTTACCTTTTCCCATCTGGCTTGGCGGGGTCAAGAGAAGTGACGTTGCCATGCTTCTTTGGCCTGGGGCGGGCTAGGCCTTACAGTGCTATAGTATTTTTTACTGCTGTGCTCCAATGGTGCACTGGGGTAATAATTACTGGCCTCTGTGTAAACATGACTTGGACTTTGCTATCACTTTGTAGGACTTTTATTGTACCTGGTATTTTTTTTTAGAAATCAATATTATAAAAGTATTAAACACTATTTACTTGTGTTGATTTTCATGTCCAACGTTCTCAATTCAATCGCCTATCAATTTTTGTACGAGAGAGACCACGTCCTAGAGACCACGTCCTGTGCGCCCAAGGAAGTGCAGCACTATGGTACAGTATCCAAGTACTAATTACCCCCTGTAAGAAATCTGGGCTGAACTGCAGTGAAGCCTGGATTTTCAACCTCATTCTCAACTCAACACAAGAGCATCCGACCCTTTTTTCTCATTTACACCCCCCTCTCAACCATTGCCATATCTACATCTCACTTTAGTGTGTCCCAATTCTGCTCTCCTCTCTCCCCACCGGTCAGCTCAAAAGCCTTGGACATCAGGGCCGAGAGGACCACTGAACCGAGCTGACACGACGCACCAATAGCCTGTCGAAATCACTGCGAGGGGGTAGTGTAACGCAACACAGAGAGACCAGTAAAAGATGGCAGAAATACAAGAGAAACTGCAGTCTCTCTCTGAAGACTTTCAGAAGCTCCAATCTGGTCCGTCCTCCAACCACCCCCCCTCCCTCTCCATACTTCATGTCCAACTAACACCCCCCCCCTCTCCAAAAGAGCTGCAGACGACCATCGCCTCTCGCCAGAAGCTCGAGGCCCAAAAGACAGAGAACCTCGGCGTGTCGGGCGAGTTCAAGAAGCTCAAGGACGGCGAGGAGATCTACAAGCTCGTCGGGCCCGTGCTGCTCAAGCAAGACAAGGTCGAGGCCGAGGGGACGGTGAACGGGCGGCTGGAGTTCATCGGGAAGGAGATGTGAGTTTTGATGCTCCTTTTTTTGCTTTTCTTTATGGTGTGCTGATGGGACGACGTCCGGGGGAGTAGTGATCGCCAGGAGGCCCAGATCAAGGAGATCCAGGAGAAGACCGAGAACATCAAGGCCGAGATCATCAAGATCCAATCGAGTGCCCAGTCTGCTGCTGCAGCAGCGCCGCCTGCCGGTGCGGCAAAAGCTTGAGTGATAGAAGGAAGGGGGGGGGGGGATGAGATGGACACAGAATACCTGACAGGGGAAGAGCATCTATATAGCCTTTAACTGCAGGAGGGGACAGCTTTACAGGGTGAAGAGCTTCATGACCCACGACGCTCTCACATCACCAACGACACGGGCAGGCACGGCATCCTAAGCACAGTGGACGAGAGCGGACATATGCAGGGAAGAGAAGACGAAGTGCGAAGTGTGAAAATCTTCATATCATTGAGAGGATCCCACGTCCTCCTAAAGGTTAAAAAATAAAAATCAAACCCTGACGCCTTGAGAGTTCATGACCAGACAGACAGAAAGAAAATCCCCATCGCTATGTATGATATGCAGCCTGTCTCTGGTGACCTGCGCCTCATATCCCTTTGCAATACCAGCGAAACCAAAGAAAATGTGCACGCCTTGCAAGTATATCCTCATCACAGGCTGGCCAGCCGACCAAGCCTGGATAGATCTGAGTCTTTGGTCGTCAAAACCCTCCCCGCCGATTCCCTCCTTCTCTTTAGTTGAGCGCCATGATCGTAAACACATCAGGAACCCCGAGATTCCGGGTCGGGTGCGGCCCGTCGTTGAAAGCGGGCTCGTTGTAGATATCATCCACCTCCACCACAGACACGGTGGCCGTCGCAACATCCTTCTTCATCATCTCGCCGCCACCCTCCACAAGCGTCTCGCCACCATCGTCCTGAAGGCCAACCGCGCGCATGATGACCCGCCCGATCTGGGCCTTCTCGAAACAGTCCGACCATACGGGGCTCGTCTCCACAGCCGCGAGCATGGCGCGCCTCTCGTCGCCCTCGGCAAAGTGCTGCAGCCTGGCGGCGATGGCCTCCTCAGAGAGCGCGGGCAGGCAGGCGGCGATGGGCCGCAGGACTGTGATGATGCCGGCGATGGCCTGGGCGAAGAGGCAGCCGCGCGAGTCGACGTCCAGGGCGGCGAGGATGCGCTGGGTGTCCGGGGACGAGGTGTCGTCGAGGACGAAGGCGCGGTGGTCTGCGTCGAAGGTGGCGGTGAGGATGTCGCGCAGGGAAGGGACGGGGTGGGTGGTGGTGCCGTGGGGGAAGAGGTTGGTGAGGGCTGCGGTGTAGACCTGTTCGCAGAGGGCGAAGAGGGTTGTGTCTGGGAGGGTGGTGACGTGGTTTGTGTGAATGACGAAGAGGGGGTAGGAGGTTTCGATGGTTGCTGTGGGGGAAAGAGTTAGTAACTAACTAGCACTGGGAGTAGGCGGTATGGTGGTGGGTGAGGGAGGTGGTCCTTACATCGACACTGAACATCCAGATCTGTAGCCATGATGGTTATAGTTTGGTTGTGAGTGGGTATTATAATAATAGGTGGTGGTGGTAGTAGTGATAGTAATAGTAGTAGTAGGTAAAATTGAGAGTCGATGGACAGCAGTAGAATTCTCAGGATGTAAGTAGAGATGTTAAGTTGATATTGGCTATCGACAGGACGTAAAGTGAGAGAACATCTCGAGGAGGTAACGACCTTTTTATCCTAGACCCAATCCTCACTCAGCCTTACAGCCTCGCCCGCGGACAAGGGAGAGAGGTGGGTCAGCGGGAAACGAAGAAAGAAAAAAAAAAAAAAAAGGTTTCCCTCATCAACGATAATAGCACGAAAATAACAAGCGACCCCCCCTTACTGTCCACCAAGCGGGTGTCGTCCGAGGCGAAGGACACGGGATGGCGTGGAACTGGGCCCCCGATCGGAAGACTACGGCCACCTGCCACGAAGGTTTGGAAGGGTCGCAGACATGGCTGGATGGTTGTGCTACTGTAGAGCCTGGCTGTCGTGTGTGGGACCGGCAATTGGTGGACGGACGGGGTTGGTCGGGAGGGCTAGACGGGGGCGTGCGGGCGTGCGACCCTGCGACAACATAGGGTGATCAGCTGAGGAGTTGGTCCAGAATGACGGTTGGTGGTGTGGTTTAGCGGACGGGATGAGACGCGATGGGTAAGATGGGCTCTGGTTCCGGCTTATCCCGAGGCGGAGATTAGCGATGGGAAGTTCTAGCCAGCGGAGGGTCCGAAGCCTTTTTTTTTTCTTTTTCTTTCTTTCTTTCTTTCTCTTCCTTTTTTCTCGTCTTATTTTTTCTTTCTTTTCGCTTCTTCTAGTTTTCCTTTTTGTTCTTCTTTTTTTCTTTCTTGTCTTTCTCACCCTAGTTTCCCTTTTCTATTCCTCTCGCCTCTGCCTCCTAGCATTGCACGTGTACTAAGAGGTGGTAATGGTGGAGCAGGGAGAAAAAAACAGAATAGCCTGGCACTAATGATGGATTTTGTTATGCAACTCAGGCTATTTTACTATGGTAAGTAGTATTCAGTGTGCCCTTCAACAGTGGCTCTTTAGCTACAGGACCAGAGCCTTTCTATACATGGTAGACACCAAGCAGACACCCGAGCCTTGTTTATTTATTTATATTTGTTTCTCCGTCTACCTCCTGCAGATACTTGGGATAGTGGGCTCTGAAGTCAAAACAAAACCATGGCAGCCTTAATAGTAGGAGGACCTATTGATGAGCACAAGGTCCAGCAGAGGTGTCTATGTGTCAGATGTGATCTTTAATAAGAGACAACAGGCATTGAGGTGGAGGATGGCAGTTCAGAGACATCCCAAGGTGGCCACAGTAGAGCAATACCTAAGTACACTGGCCATAGTGCTGTGCCTGACATAACAGTACAAAGTACTCTGCCTGCTTACGTCACCATCAGGCCTCCTAGAGGGAGAAGCTCCCCCGCCAAGGCATAGCTCCACAGGGTTGCTCCATGGCGGGGTTCAGAAGCCGGGAAGCTAACCCTGGTGCCTACCATGTGCGAGCCTGACCTGCAGGAGCCCAAAGGCCAGGCCCATTGGTGCCTGCCATGACATTGGGAATACGAATGGTAAACAAACCGCAGCCAGGAGAGCAAGGCCCCCTCCAGCTCTTGCTTGTGTTACCGTCAGCGTCTCCTCACAGCCCAAGCACCACCAGGAGCCTTCTCTCTCAACAAACAAGACCTTACTGCACTGCTGCACAGAGTCCCAAGAGCAGCTTGCTGCAAGACTGCCTTCCCCACATCATGGTCTCGCCCCTGCGTTTCTGAGAGAGCACACGACGTCACTTTCACAGGCCACCTGAGGCCACAACCACCATCACGAGCCCTGCCTGCCTGCCCGCCCTCTGATAGTTCTGCATCAGACAACAGAGTGCCGTCGCTAGGATGAATACCACATGGT
Source organism: Cryphonectria naterciae (assembly GCA_014850475.1). Lineage (NCBI taxonomy): Eukaryota > Fungi > Ascomycota > Sordariomycetes > Diaporthales > Cryphonectriaceae > Cryphonectria > Cryphonectria naterciae. The sequence goes on from JACWST010000070.1 coordinate 45,971, forward strand.
CTCTGCCCGACAGGCCCCTGAGCATCGAGGAGATCACCAGGGAGGCCAATAACTTCAACTACAGCAACAATGTCCCCTTCAAACACTGGCTGCGCGCTGCAGACTCACTCGACCGTCAGGTATGTACCCTTTCATGCTCGCCACTGCGCAGCTATATTTACTGACAAGCTGCGACAGGGCAAGGCATATGTTCGAGATGGCAACCTGGCCCAGGCCTATCTCCTCCTCTTCCGATTCTCCACACTCGTGATCCAATACATTCCAACACACCCCGAAGCCAAAGACCCAGAGGGCAGGAAGACCCTGAAGGCCCTCAGAGCCAGAACAAAGCCTGTCCTCGAGACCCTGACGGAGCTGAACCCTCAGCTGAAGGCTGCATACGATGAATGGGTCAAGATTCATGAGAGCCAGCAGGATGCCTCGTCTCAGATGGATGGGGAGAGATCCTCCTATGCGAAGCATGCCACCACGGACCCAGCGCTGTCATGGAACCCCAGAGTCCGTGCCAAGGTGTTGGATGCAGATGACAACCAGGATCTTGCGGTAGACCTGGCCAACCGAGAGATCAGACGGCGCGACGCGGCTCGTAAGGCGACCCGCCAGGCCGGAATCTCTGAAGAGGAGGAGCAACAGAGGCGGACCGCCGGCCTATGGGAAGACTGGGACGCTCCTGCAACGAGGAAAAGAAGTAGCGATGAGGGTGACATCAGGCGCAACATGGACGCCGTGCGCCGCAGGCTCGACCAGACCGAACAGCTGGCCCGGCGGCCCCTTAGCCCCGACGGTATTCGTTCTCCATCCAGCACCTCCTCCTCCAATGTCTACGATCGACCACCATCATATCACTACCCGTCCATCTCCAGAACGTCCTCGCACCAGTACGATAGCAGCAGCCTTATGGACGACACCCATGACCGTCGCCCGCCAACCCATCCGCCTGCTCGCCCACCCAAACCCATGGACTTGTCATCGTCAGCACCTGCGTATCGATTGGAGGCAGCCCCCCCACGGCCCAACAAGGAGCCCATCTATAGCCTGAATGAGACCCCGCCACCACGAGCTGAGCCTGTCACGGCTCCAGAACGACCACCCAAGATGGATACAAAAGCGGACAAAGAAAATACGAAAGAGCGATACACCTTTCGACCTGCCGCATATCTCGAGAGTGGCACCCCACTCCGGTCCATCTTTCTCCCCACTGGTCTCCGCGATGAGTTCCTCCGGTTGGCAGCGCCAAACACCCGGAAGGGCCTGGAGATGTGTGGCATCTTGTGCGGCACTGTTGTCAACAATGCCTTGTTCATCAGCTGTCTGGTCATCCCCCAGCAGACATGCACCAGCGATACGTGCGAGACGGACAATGAGGAGGCCGTCTCGGAATTCTGCGAGCAGGAAGAACTGATGGTATTCGGCTGGATCCACACCCACCCGACGCAGTCCTGCTTCATGAGCTCAAGAGATCTGCACACCCAGTCGGGCTACCAGGTGATGATGCCAGAGAGCATTGCCATCGTCTGCGCCCCTAGATCTCAGCCCTCGTAAGTAGTGGGCGGCCGTTCTCTGCAGTATTGTTCTTCACCAGGGACACACTAGTTAGCTAACAGAGTGTTGCAGGTTCGGCATCTTCCGGCTCACCAACCCACCTGGTCTGGACCACATTCTGCGCTGCACCCAGTCCGCCACCTTCCATCCACACGGCCTCGATAACCTGTACACGGATGCCGTACATCCTACCGGGCATGTCTACCACTCTAGCCAGATGGACTTTACCGTAGAGGACTTGCGTCCGAAGCCGAGGAAATAGTTTTCCGACTTGATCGCACCTCGCGTCCTCTCCTGCCTTACACTTGTGCCAGGCCCCTTCTTGATGGCTGCGTGGCCTCTGGCCTGGATTTCTACGGCGTGTTTCACTATTCCCGACTTTGGTCAGCTTCTTCACGCAGGGAAAATGGTAGCCTGGGGGGCATGGCGTGTCCTGGTCTATGGACTGGACCTGTGCATCATGTTGATCTTCTGCTTGGTCCGGTCGCAAATTCTACGACTCTGGAAAACAGCAGCCGTCTTTTGTCTGAGCACCGGTCCAAAGTCAGACACAGACCGCCGCCGGGCAGCGGAATCGTCACATTGATCAAGAGAGGTACGGCGTTGCTGCTCGTCCTCGCCTTGGCCGGCTAACCCACATAATCTCACCCTGGTTCTACGAAGCATCCAAAGTGGACATCTAATGGTGGTCATTGGCGTCACAAACTGTCGTTGCCTTTTCTTGGTTTAGGCTGTCTCGTTGCAGCACGCTGCAGCATACTGAGTTGAATCTTCCAAAGATTCAACAAGCGATCTGACGTGCCCGAGGGGTTGAAGCCGCCTCTTGGAGTACTCTCGTTCGGCACTGGCTTGCCGTTTCCCTTCTACTGGCTTCACAGAGCATAGCGATGGAGTTTTGGGAGAAAAATGATGGGGCTGGCCCATCAGGGGTTACGAATTCGAAATTGGTCAAGAGGTCGAGTGTCACTATGTGGTACTCTACACAGCGGCTGACTGCACTACACCCTACATATGAACCTTGGAACCAAATACAAGGCTCCATAAGAGCATCTTTGTCCTGTCTATTGTGTCTTGCCTCGTTAAGGAACTTGGGGGAGTATGCCCCTTTATCGTTCAACTTACATGTCTCTACCTTGACCATGGGCGAGCAGATACCTTGTTCAGCATCCTTCCTGCTGGCCTCTGCCTCTCAAAGATACCATTGTCTGACACAATGTCCGGTTTATCCCAGTTGTCAGTTGATCATTGGGCTGTACAGAAGCAAGCTTACATACAGGTCAGATGGCTGGTAGGCTGAAGCTGTCAAGTTATGAGCTATAAACCTCGTCCTGGTCTACAGTGTCGTGAACTCCCGTCTACATTCAGCTCCAAACATGGGCATGTCAACACAAGGCCATTGGCTTGCCTTACGGGGCTTCTGGTGTCGAGATGATTCATCCATCTATGGGGAGAAGGTCCATTCACCTGGCTGGCTTTTCTGAGCCACACCTGGACTTGGGTCTTCTCTCGTCTCCTCCTTCTCTTCTTTCTCTGTGAAGACACAATCTGACAATGACTTTGTTCTGACTCACGCTCGCATTCCTTTCGCACGCCCGGCACACGATCGTCGATACAGCTTTTCGCCATCTTTGATACGAACGCCTCAGCTTTGCGAATCCTGAAGGTAAGTCATTGGTGGCACCAGCAAAGCATAGAAGGAAGGGTCTGAGTAGATACACTTCTCAGAATCGCTTTGGATATGTCATTAACGCTTCGAAACGTACTCTCAGTTCACCTCGCCATCTGGCCAACTCTTCATTGCCCTGACCAGGCTGCTGCTCGATACAATACTCTTCTCGCACGCAAGAAACCAGCAACTCTTCTCTCTCTCTCGCTCGTGGCAGCCACAGCATTGCCGGCTTCGACAAAGCTCTCCACGCTCCATAACGTCCAGCTCATTCTTGACGAGCACCTGACCAGTGGCTGAAGTGAACCACCATCTCCCGACAACTCGTCCAACACAACAATCTCACCTTTGCCTCAAGTCACACCTCAAACTCCCCCATCCAGTCATCACAGCCGAAAAGCGTACTCGCTCTTTTCCCCCATCCGCGAAGGAAAATGCCGCCAACCACGCCCAAGCGCAGCCAATCCCTGACCAATTCCTCCACCTCCACCTCATGCACCACCCCGTGCACTCCGTCCCCACTCCGCAGCCCGTCTGTGACTCCCCAAAAGCTCGACGCCCTCCTCCGCCTCCCCAGCTTCGCCTTCCGCCGCCCGGCCACCCGCGGCCCCAACAAGGGCGCCGGCCCCTTCCACCCAGCCCTCCGCGCCACCATCGCCCGAGCCCTGGGCGCCGAGACCCGCACCGGCCGCGCGGGCAGGCAGGCCACCGTGGCGCGGCGCGTGGGCCTCGTCTTTCGGCATGCTGTGCGGACACACCGGCTGTTTCCTTCGTTTGGGCTGGAGACGGAGCGGTTCTGGGATGCGGTGCTGGACGGGATGAGGCGGGAGGATGGGGAGCTGGCTTCTGCCCTGCGGGGTGGGGTGGTTATGGAGGTGGTTGGGGTGTATGCTGAGGCGTATGTGAGGGAGCACGGGGAGGGCGAGGGCGAGGATGAAGAGGAGCAGCAGCAGCAACAGCAGCAGCAGAAGCAGCAGGAACAGGGAAAGAAGGAGAGCTCACCTGCTACGCCGCCGCGAAAGGCACTCCTCGACGCCGTGCGGGAGTGGTGCGAGATCTTCCGAGAGTACCGCCGCGAGAAGGCGGAGCGCGCAGCGGAGAGGGACGCCCCGGCCTACCCGCCTCGCAAGAAGGGCGAGACCGACCGTGCTTACATTGCTCGCCTGCAGGCGGCTGCGGAGGAGGTCGCTGCGAAACATGCGCGCCAGGAGGCCAAGGCGCGGCGGGTGAAGCTGGCCTCGGAGGCGGCGCACGAGAAGGACCGCATGCTGTGGTACGCGGCGGTGGATCGGCTGGACGGGAAGCTGGGCGAGATGGAGTGGGAGAACCGGCTGCTGCAGGTTGGAGGCACGGGCGAGGATGATGCGTGGGTGCCGTGGAGGGTTCAGGTGGAGGAGCTGGGGCTGTTTGAGGAGGACGATGAGGATGGTGGCCAGGAGAATGTGCTGTAGGGAGGGATGGGGAAGGCTTGGCTCTTGTCGGAGGTTGGTATGACAGACGGGTTCGAGGATCATTGAGGGACGGGAATATGTCTCTCTAATACGAAGTTCATGTTATGTATGACCAGCCGCATAGCTTCTGTTCTCCCGTCGACTCAATACAATTCTCGAACCACACTCGCAGAATGAATGAATTAATAACCAGTCTGAACACACAAGACTTTGGGCTTGTAGCGTCTCTCAGGAGATCGGGAATGTCAGACAATCTTCTTGAGGAAACTATCATAGTATAACGGGGGTTGAATATCAGGGGAGTCGAGAATACTTACCTCAATTGAAAAGGCCTCATGTCCAGCTTAAACAATGTAGATCATCTGCTGCTCCACATCCCATCCAACCCACTCCTTGCTCCCCTCGCTACCAAGCATGGGCACGTACATGCCACCTTTTGGATGTGGTAGGGCTGGCCGGCCTGCTATGTATGCGTCTCCTACAAGGAGAAACCTTGGCCTGTCCGGATTCGACTCTCCAGCTACCTCGCGGAGGATGGATGGTGCAGCTGTCCCGGAGACAATACCACACCAATCACCCTCTTGCACTGCTTCTGGGACATTGCCTAGGTAGCCTCTTTCTGTGCATACCATCTTTCGGCCCCTGCTCCTACTGTATATCATAGCCCGAGCGACCTTCAATGCGCCTTCGGGTCTGGTCCATATCTCCTGCGAGTCTCTCCACAGCTTGAGAACGTTCTCAACCATTTTGACCCAGTTGGACCAACTCCCCAAAACGTGGCCTTGTGTGAGAATGGTAAAAAAAAAAAAAAGTCAATGGAAGATCCTCGGGTTCATAAGCTGAGGCAATATTGGATTCGCTTAGAGACCGCAAGAGTGGCGCCAGATTTGACCGGGAAGACATCCTCCCAAAACGCGCCTCAACATGTTTTATGCGGTCGAACAGAACACCTTGAACAGCGAGGACATCTTGGTCAATTGTCGGCCCTGTATAGGCCCCAGCCGCAGGGTCGCCACTGCCATGGTGGCGACCGAGAAGACGTGGACGACCATAAGGAGGATAGCTGAGACGTAGGAATTTATCCCATCGAGGAACCCATGTCGGGGCTTTTTCGTCGGTGAGCGTGTTGTTGTCGTGCTGGACATAGTGCAGAACATCCCGGTCCCCTTTTGCAAGATATTGACGTGCTATGTCGGTGTACACTTCCTCTGCTTTCTTGTCATAGTCTGGCTGCAAGATCAGATCCGTACTGGAAACCCCTTCCGTAGAAGAGGCAACCATTCTATGCAGGGGAAGGAAGGCATAGATCCTGTCGACAGGTTTGCTGAGTAGCTGATCTCTGCACGGGGACCCCAAAGTATCACTGCCTCCTGCGCCAACGCTGCTTCTTGGGACAACCCAGCCCCTTTGCCACCACGGCTGCCTTTGAAGCGTATACATATGTTGGAGCTTCGACTGCTTCATTATTAAATGCTGTCTCAATTCTTCTGACGGGGGTCGGAATCTATCGCCTTCTGCTGGATTCAACTCCCTCAGTTCTGCACAAATCACCGCATCCAGCCATGCTACCAGCTCCGCGAGCTCAGCCCCGGCGCCGTGATCATCACCGGCAATGTGGATCAGAACCCGGCGGGCGCGGGAGTAGATCTGCCCCATGCGAGCGACCTGGTGGCTTTTCTCCCCATGATTGTCTTGATCGATGCAGATCGAGTCAGCCCATAGCGATCGCGTCTCGGAAACATAATGCCGTATTCGTCTCAGGGGCCGCCGCCAGGTTCGCGGTGATTCGTCTTGTCCTGCCGTTGCAAGAGATCTCGTCCGTCTTCTCGTCGCTGCCCCAGGCATACGAGATGGCCTCAAAGTCCGGCTCGTCGTCCAGGCCGGCGGTCTTGAGCTTGCAGACGAGGGGATCGGTGTCTTGGCCCGGCGAGAGCGCCAGGTAGCGGATGAATCTGCCACGAGAGAGTTCTTGGTAGGTGTGAGCACCGGGCAGGCTGTCTTGGGAAGCGTCGGAGGACATGATGTTCGATATTAGATTCAACTGCAGGACTGCAGGCTGGTTCAGGCTTGTTGAACGTGGAGGAAAAGACATGCGGTTCTGGATGGCTTCACTGGACGAAGTTGAGGGGCGGTGGGAGGACGGTCAAGGTGTCCGGCCTGAGACTGGATGGGGACTTGAGCGGGCCTCTGGCACCTTGACTGAGCCTCAGCTGGATGCACGACTGCATGTGACCAAAGACCTGCATAGTGCATGAAGGATAATCATTCAGATTGGTTGTTTTCAGGTCCAGGAGGCTTAGTAGTTGTGGCTATACTACCTGCATGCACACAGTGCTGATTGGTAACAACTGATGACTTTCTATACTTATTCCAAGTGTTTTAATACTGTGGGGAAAAGAAAAGAGGGGCCTGAACCCCTAAATAAACCTGAGATTATTCCCATCTGACCACCCATCTTGTCTTGCTTCAAAGAAGAAGGGGAAAGAAAGGGTGGGGGGGGGGGGAGAATAAAAGGAAAAAGAAAAGAAACAGAGAACTGCCTCAAACTCTCATAGGTACCTCTCACTCATCCATCTTATGTAATATCCTGAGTTCTTCTACCTTGGTTTCCTGTCCAGGTGGTCTGATGCGCCTGCACATGGGGTTCAATCCCCTGGGCCTTATGAGCAGGTCTAGACATTTTTTTCTGCTTCTTCAGTTTTATCCATGTTCCCTTCCAAAGCAAGACACAGTGAGTGGACCTTGCTGCCTTCCCTTCTTCCCGCCTTCTGTGTCACAGCTATTCATAAGAGCCTTCTGCCATATCTTGAATTCAAATGAGTACGGCATCTTCCACCGAGTAATAATCCAGCTCGGCCAACTTTATGCTGGTCTTGCGTCTGTGCTCTATGGCTTTAGATGTATCAGATGTTGAGCGCATAATCTCGAGTAATGATACAGGAAATAATTATAAAGTATTTGGCTCGTAACGATGGCCGGCTTCGATGTGGACCGGAGGCTCAACTCGCTCAATATATCCTGGACCCCACTTCATACCTGACAGCTTCATATGTAGCATCATGCCACCCTGCTGCCTCGTAAAGACTGATGTAATTGTAAATTCAGATGCCTGTGTTTTGTCCTCCATCCGCGTCGTTGCTCAAAGTGAGTACAGAATCATTGCTTCGTTCTGAAAGAAGGACACAGATATATCACAAGATTATCGCCATCCAGAAGTCTCCCAAATTTTGTCGTACAGATACCATCTCATCTCATCGAAAATAATTCCCTTCCGCCTTCACCAAGCTCCTCGTCGCCAGTAATCTGTCCCCAAGTACACTGTCACATAACCATGAGAGACAGGAAGACGACGTCTCAAGAAAAGAACCTCGCAGGCCAGATGTTCATAGCCGTCTTGATCCCAGACTCAACAGGCAGCCCAGCATGTTTGGTCCGCACATCCCCCGTGCCGTTGGCAAGCAGGTTCACCCAGAACACCGCATTTCCCTTGACCGGCCGCACCGCGATGCCCCCGTCCTCATGCACCCTCCACAGCGCCTCACCACCCCGCGCGCGCGACTCCGCCACCGCCTTGGCCGGCGCGCTCACGTTGGGGAACCACGTCTCGCCCGCGGTGCAGCCGTCCTCCAGCACGGGCAGAAACGTCGCCACGCGGTTCCACGCCACGCCGTTGTGCTCGGGGAGGCGGTCAGCGCCGAACCAGTCAAAGTGCGCGTCGAACCGCTGCCCGGGGCCGTATCGCACCAGCTGCAGGGGCAGCACGTCGTCGCCCTGCGGGACCGTCAGGAGCGTGCCTAGGAACGACACGGCGCGGTCGCGCACGCACTGCGCCGCAGGGAGGTTGACGGGGAGGATCGCCGAGTACGAGGTGCGCGCCTGGTTCTGCGCCTTGCCGCCGCTCTTGCGGTGGATGCCGCTGGGCTGGAAGAGGGGCTCGCCTGCCTCGAGGAGCGCAGGAATCTCGCCTGGGGCCAGGAAGTCGTGGATGTAGATCAGGAGAGGGTCGACGCTGATGATCTCGGTGGTGTAGCTGTGCGCCTGGCAGGTGAATGGTTCGAGGGCTCGTGGGTGCCGGGTCAGGAGGGAGGTCAGCCAGGTTGGGAGTGGGATTGATGACGACGAGGTGAGGAGGATATAGGGTTGGTGGTGTTGGAGCAGCAGGCTCACGAGGGCTCCGAAGAGCGCCGCCGCTGTGGCTGATGATACTCTTGCTAACAAGGTCATATCAATAATGAAGGGATATTATCACTCTTTGATCCTGTTCTCAAGATCATGTCTGGCCAGAGCCCCATAGGAACAGGACATAAGTGGCCGACACAAGACATGGTGATTCTTGTACATATGGCTTATTACTACCTGTTAATTACCTGATGCGCGCGCATGTGCATAAATAACACAAGCTTTGAGGAGACGTAAACCACCTTCCTCATCTGGTTACTGTGTGGTTCCCCACGCCACTTTATGTGAAACGATGCAACCTTACTATACTGGTGATGAACGACACTGCAGCACGCCACCACTTGTCTTATAAAGGCACGTCAGCTAGGCCTGTGATGGGGGACAAAAGTCCTGATTCTTAGATCGTGGCTGTGACATAAGACGAGAATCACATGCAAAATTGATGCAATATAATTATATTTCGTGTTTTGTGCATTGATTGTTTACTAATTACTTACTGAGGCTGAGGGCAATGAACGCCCTGCTTGGGCTTGCTTCGCACATGTTCGGCTATTTCCGAGGGCGCTGCTCCTCGCAAAGGTTTCCAAAAACGTCGAGCTTGTTATCAACTCTGCAGGTTCCATGTGGATGGATGTCAAACTGCTAGTAAAATTCCTCTTTCCCGCTCTGGTTCCTGTCCTTATATCAGCTACGGTCTGATTATACCCTCTCCGCTTCCACAGCCTTGTTTACCAATTTGTCATTTGAACACCAATATCTATTCGCAAGATTGGGTCAACCTCTTACTGAATCTCAACTGGCTTACATGCGGCAGCTTCTCACCGCCATGACTGGCATCGGTATCTGGCATCGGTATCTGGGATGTATTCAACCTTCTTCGACACAACAACGGCCCATTCCTGATTACAAACAAAGCAGAATCCGCGATCAAGACTCCAATACTCATGAATGCCGCCATACTATAACTGGTAATCATTCCTCTAAGGTGTACCTCCTTTACTATGCTGACAATGAAACATCCTAGTCTATGCCTAGGGACAGGAGTTATCCGAGGATGAATGAGGTTGGTTCAGATTTGCACTCATCCCAAATTCCCTGCTTTATACGCCCTACTGCGCGCCGGTAGTAGACATTATCCCCCTGCTCGACCCGCATCACGTTGCAAAAGTGGTAGATCTTTTCGGGAGCGACATCCGCCTCTTGTTCCATTTTGTCGGGATGATATAATGGATTTTCCACACCAGTATTCTCGCTGGTCGTGTGCTTCAAGCATGGACCACTATGAACGCCAGATCCTCGTGTGAACTGAACCCTGGATTCGGTCAATGTCTTGTAGTTCGTGTCATATAGGAAAGTAGCGTACGCCTTGTGATTAATGGTTTCGTCGAGGTGTTCTAGACGATGTCGTGGATAACTACCTTTCGGAAGAGTAATGAGACGTACATACTCTCTAGGTGTTAGGCACTCTTTCTCACACAGTCGAAGGGTACCCGCCTATCTTCCTCGCTCGTCTTCGAGCGTAGCGATAGAAAACATCTCGCCAGAACCAGTCTTGTATTCAGGCATGTCCGATACGGAAATTATCAAGCCAGAACGCTGAACAAATGTAATAGGGGGACCAACCCTATCGTACTTCCGGTGAGGCCGAAGTATGCAGCGTGTTCGTAGGCTGGCCTGGGAAGTTTGACCAGATAGAAACGGCCAATTCAGAGATGGCGACACGTGCGATTGGGAAGCCCCAGATTCTGCCAGTGGAAACGGGCACAGAAAGGATGAATCGGGAAGCAACTCATGGCAGAAACTGGTAAACAATGTGTCGTCCTTGCGATGCCAGCCGTCTGGAAGAGCAAGAGCCGAATTAGCAGCGAAAGATCTGTATTGGGTCATCAACTCAGGCTCTGGCAATGGCTTCTTGTTATGGTCCTGCGAGACGAGGGTCCATCTGACGAGGTTCTGCAGCTTCAGACCGTAAACGACCAGCTCGTCAGTGTTCGCAAAGTCGAAGCTTCCTGGGTCTATAGCGCACTTCCACCCACACCACGACCACGAGGGCAGCGCGACTTGCGGCGCTCCTGAGTCTGGTAGCGGCAGATGGAATCGTCGCCTGATATCCCCCTTGATGGGTTGCCAAAGCAGAGCGCTGTCCAGAGAGAGACTTGGTAGCTCTCTGATGAAACCACCGCGGTATCTAGGTGCCAGAGCGTGCAACACGCCAGAAAAGGCCGCTGATGCATCTTGCGGGAAGGTCAGGTCGCGGATGTTATGGAGGCATACGAGCTCGGTGTAGAGCTGCATGTCGTGGCAGTTCAAGTCAAAGTCCCTTCGATGCTGGCCAAGCAATTTTGCTTTCTTGTACGCAATCTCGTTGTAGAAGACTGATCGTGGGTCGGGGTTGACAGTCTTGTTGAGCTCGGCCGCGGTTGTTTCCGGACCCCAGACGCAACGATTGCAGTCCCAGAAGATCTCATCTCCTCCGAGAAAAACCACGGCACGCTTTGAAAGCAGGTGCTCTTGGAAGGTCCATCCGCGTCTAGCCCATGGGGTGCTGAGCAACTTGTGCTGGCGTTCCTCTGCGGATTTTGTCAACCAACATTTCTGAGTGACCTCGTACGATCGTGCACCACGGAGACCGGAAGCCGCAGCCGCAATAATTGTGAAGTAAGCTCCTGAGTAGATCTCGTCCATGAATTTCACCTCCGTGCCAGTGTGCTCATCCCCTTGGGGAATACAAATGCAGTCGACCCAGAGATACCGCTCTCCCACAGCGCGGAGGAGCCCCGTAGCCTCGCGAATGACATCAGGCAGCTTGGCGGTGTCCAGAAATCCCGTCTTGCAGAAGCTGCTCAGTTCTTTTCTGGACAGCATCAACCTCTCGGCGCTGTCTGCTCTGCCCAAGTCTTGAGCCCATGTGTAGCTAAGGGCCACGTAGCGCTGTACTTGAGGGCTGCTGCCACTGACCAGACATGCGTTCTGGATATCAATGACCCGTTTGGGGATTTGTTGCGGCTGTCTGCTTGTAGTCGGGCTTGGAATGCATGTATCGGCGTGGTGCTGATTGCATGCCTGGAGCCATCTGGCGAGGTATCCACAATCAGCCGGCTGGGTCCCTTGGGCCAGCCCAACCTCGATAGCAGTAGTGTGGAGAGACCAGCATTTCGACAGCTATATAGACCATACGTGCATTCCCAGTCTCTGGGAGTGGTCACTCCTTTTAGCTGTTTTCGCATAAGTAGAGCTCTCATGCGAGCTCTTGGAGCCCGTATACTCCATAGATGGAGCTATTGTAGTAGCAACACTGCCTGCTGATAGCTTCTTTCTGCGAAGTATATTGCATTAGCTGCTGACTACTAAGTACTGAGCCGGCTAAGTACAGTGTGGTCACCCGCTGTATGAGCACATAGGCCTACCCTTTGCGTCAGCGAACCAGCAGCTGACGTGAGCTCGGGCTCCCACAAGCCTTTCATACATTGAGGTCTGGCGGTTCTGATATAAGAGTAAGCCCCTGCACGACTGAGGTCATTCTGTCATCATTTCAACTTTCTCAATTCGAAACCGAGTTCCAGTTTGATTAACACTTCAGCATTCAAGCATTCGATCAACAGAATCACAACATTTCACTATGAGGAGATTCCTCGGACTGGGCAATTATAGCCGGAAGAAGGCTCAGGAGGGGCAGTGATGCGATGCCTCTGGAACTCGACCAAGCGCTTCTGAAGCTCAGTTGAGTGGTTCTGAAGCTCTGCCATGTGCTTCCGAACCTCTGCCTAGGGTTTCTGAGGACCGGCCACAAAGATCTTTTTTACTTGACCAGTTATGCTATGCTTGTAGGTTTCTGCTTGGTCCAGAAGCCCACCCTCTTCCAGGGGGTGATAGCGACTGGGGTATGGTTGATTATTTGCTATCACAGTCAAGGGGAGAGTGCTCACGCAGCTACATGCAAGAATCCGCGAGTCGAGGATGTCAATCATGCTCGAATATTCTTGCGTTTCTTGACAAGCAATACGTTTCTCTTTATGGCCGTATTCTTTGGACCGAATCAATATGGCAAGAAGACAATCAATGCCCCCATCTCGAGACATCCTATCCTTTCCAACAATTCAAACTCTTCATGGAAGGCTATACATCTGAATTCTGTCGAAGAAGCTGTGTCCTGAAAGGGTTCGACGTCTCTCGCAGCACCGGGAGCGAGCAGACCTTCCAACAAGCCCAGACTTGGCTCATAAATTGCCTAGCAACACACAACTGCACATCAAAGGATGCTAGTTACATACCGAATCGCCTACTTGAGATTGCAGAGTGTGATGGAGGAAACCTAAAGCTTGTCAGCCTCTCACCAAGCGCTTCAGCAGTTGGATACGCCACTCTGAGCCATAGATGGAGTCCCGAAACCAATGACATATCAACTTTGCGTTTGAATCTGGAGTCCCGTCAAAATAGCGGTCTTCCTCAATCTAGCCTACTTCGAATGATGCGAGATGTCATCAGCATCCTTAGGCGCTTGGATATCAGATATGTATGGATCGACTGCCTCTGCATTATTCAAGATGACAAGGACGACTGGAATGTCGAAGCAGCACAAATGGCCTTCATCTATACGAATTCCACAATCACTATAGCAGCAACCTGGTGCCACAGCAGCAGCCAGAGTCTGTTCTTCCATAGGGAAGCAGAAGAAGATCCGTATGCAGCTGGCTTTGTATGCGAGCTGGGCGGACAAACCGTCAAGATTTCCAGGTTCCTTCCTCATTTTGATCAATTTGAGGGAACATCAACACCCGGAGAGCACCCTAACGAGCTAGTCAGCTGGCCGCTTCTATCCCGCGGATGGGTTTACCAGGAAGAAATGCTGTCGCCACGCATACTCCATTTCACTAGGGACGAGATCATATCGCAGTGCAACAAAGAGACAGCTTGTCAATGTGGATTATTGCCAAAACCAACTGTTGCTGAGAAGTCTAAATTCTCACAGCAAAAGGCTGAAGGAGCTTGTATCTCTGCAGATGATGAAACTCGGCCTCGATATTCCACACAGAGCTGGGCACAGATTGTGCAGGCATACTCGCAACGGGATCTTACCTACCAGTCTGACCGGCTTCCCGCTATCGCAGGCATTGCGAGGGCGTTTGGCCAGCCGAAAAATTGGACGTACCTCTGCGGTTTGTGGAAAGAAGATGTTCTTGACAACTTAGGCTGGAGCCGCTCAAAGACTACCAATCCTCCACCTGTGCGACCGGACCCGTGTCCACCTAGTTGGTCGTGGGTGTCTGTTATCGGACCAGTCACCTTTCATTCAAGAGAAGGCCAGTCCCACCCTCTACCTTGTGCGATCGAGCTTGAGAGTGTTGATGCACGCTCTCTTGGGGACCCCTACCTTGGAGGTCTGGTTGACCCATGCCTCACACTGTCGGGCACCTTATTTCCAGCGAAACTGCTTGATGGTCCAGCCTGGTCACATGCATCTCCAAGTGGTAATGACAGTTTTGACTGTCCTATAACGTTGTCTGATTATCCCAGAACATATGCTGGTTTATGTGTGGCTAGAAACTGGCTACTCAGGATAACCTTGGATTCCAAGCTGGAAGGATTGACAAGGTCAGGATCCGAAGTGTTTTGTCTCTGTTACAGCTCTGGTCAAAAGGAGGGGGATGAGTTGGCTAGGACCCCCTGGGCTTGACACTATAGGGAATCAGTTACGTGAAGTGCAGCTATCTTGTATGGTCTTGAGGCGTATTAGGAAGGCTGTGAAAGATGGGTGTGATGAGTATAGTCGTATTGGCTTCATGAACGTGAGTCAATCATGGTGGTATGTTGGGCATAAGCACGATTTTGGGTCTAAATTTTTCGAGTGGGTATTAAGCAAAGGGAAAAAGAAGAGGATTGTTCTTGTATAATGAGTTTCTCAGAAGCCCTCTGTTTGTCATCCAATTTCTTGTCTTAACAATCTAAAATAAGCTGCTCCTGTCACTATATTTTCTAAGCTGAAGTAAATGTAATAAATCTTCATATATAACGATTGAGAACCATGGAAAAGAAGTCAGCTTAAGAAAGTGAGAATTTTGGTTTTGTGAACACTTTCGGCAGCTATGATAGCAATTTCTCATCAATTTTTGTAAAGTCGATATATATTTGGCAGTCTACGATGGCAACAATGCCTTCCAATGATGATACCACATCACTCTACAAGGCTTGCATCGCCATCCCCCCAAATAACATGAATCTTCCAGCTCGTGACTTTCCACAAACCCTCCTCTTCCACCTTCACGAGATCGATCAAGCACATCCCACCCGCCAAATACTTGGCCGCGTCAGATTTCATTCCTTCCCCGCCATGGCAATGCTGCGCCAGCAGCGAAGCACTCAGGCGAGCCCTCGTATCCCCATCCGTAATATTGATGCGCACGTTGGTCATCTGGTGCGTCGTGTCGAGCTTGGTGACCCGGCTGAATAGGTCGGACACGATGGCCTCACGGCCTTGTGTTATGGTACCCTTTAGCTCGAAGGTGGCATCCTCGACGAAGACGGTGGTGACTAGCTCGGGGTCGTTGGTGTCGAAGCCTAGGAGAACTCTGTAGACGGCGTCTGCTATGGCTTCACGGCCGGTGAGAGGGGGGTTGAGGGCTGGGGGGAGGGACCAGGCGCTCAGATTTGTCGTCATTGTGAGGTTTGAGGGCGAGGAGTTTTCTTGTGGAATGGATGCTTTGGCGATTAAGAATATTGACAGTAATAATGCCTCCCACAAACTTGTGCCGACCTCGAAAATTGTCGTTCAGTTCTCGTCCATTCAAAGGAATGTCCCATTATATGTCTTGTCAGATCAGATAGGTCTTGAATAGTACCTTGGCATACAGCCGGAATTAAGCCCAAACCACCAATTATCGCCGTCTAAGCCCCAATCTCTGTGCTATCACCGCAAACACGTCATAATCATTAACCTTTACAAGATCGTCGAGCACAGGATCTGTGGGGATGCGCTCTCAATCATCTCTATATAACAGGTTGCCTTCATTTGAGTCGATATTTGACGTCTTTGTTGGGTGTCGAGTTCCTGACTACAGGACACGTCCTTGACCATGCCCAGGTGCTTTGCAAAGTCCTATGTTGACTGGGACCTGCGACAACAAAAGCTCATCTCAATATTTAATTAGCAAACAATAGTCATGTAAGCCGTGACCTACTGCCTTTCGGACTCTCGGGGCCGGTGTTAGCTGGCATAACGTGTTGTCGTCGGAGTTTGAAATGGACTTTGCGTTCTGCTGATGACAAATGGGGCCTTGAATATGTTAGACCCAGTATGTGTGGTTGACAAGAGTATGGGAAGCAAACGAATGAATTTGTATATGAGTATTTTATGATGCATTGCAATGGCTCGGGCTTCCACTCTCATCGAACAAGACACGTCTCTTTCAAATAGTGATAACCATCTTCGTTCCACTAACGCCCTTCATCAACTTCTGAATCCCCTCCTCCACATCCTTCAGCCCCGTCCCCACAACCTCAATCTTGACAGGCAACTTATGCTCCCCGCTCTCCAACAGCCCAGCAACATACGACATCGTATCAGCCCCTCCATCCGTCTGGAATGTCTGCATCCCCATCACCTTGACATGCTTTATCCCCTCCGGCACAGCCGCCTCCGCAAGACCCGTGATAACCTCTGAGAACAGCTTCGGGCCCTCCGCCCGCAGCGCCTCCAAGATCTGCGGCTGCTGCAATACAGCCCCGACACAGTCAATAACAGCATCGAACCCGGCACCTCCAGGGCTGGCTGTCTTGAGAATGTCGACGTTGCCCTGGTCGGCGCGCCCGATACAGGCCGAGGCTCCCAGATCCTTGGTCAGGAAGCCATGGTGCTGCGGAGAGCTGGTCGCGACGATGGTGGCGGACGTGCCGAGGGCCCTGCGCAGGAGCTGAATGGCATGCCCTCCGACGGCAGAGCTGCCGCCGATGACGAGGACAGATTTGGGAGCTGTGGCTTGGTCGAGCTTGGTGGATCCTAGGCCTGGGAGGGGGATGCCGAGGCCGACTATGATGGCTGCTGCAGCGGTGATGAAGCAGATCCTATTATTTGGATATTGGTATGTCAGGTGGCAGGTCTTATTTGTGTGGAAAAAGACTCGGGCGGGGTCAACTCACGGAATCGAGGCAGCCTCCTCAAAGGTCAACTCAGCAGGCTTCTTGGCCACCGCCCTCTCTGAAGCCGCCACAAACTCCTGAAAAGCCGCCCCCTTGGGGCCATTACCGAACCGACTCGAGGAGGCAAACACCTCGTCCCCAGGCTTGAAACCCTTGACAGCCGGGCCGACCGCGTCGACGATGCCCGCAACCTCCAGACCCAGCACGACGGGCCAGGTCTCGACGGCGACGCCGTAGTGCAGGGATTTCCCGTCGACTGGGTTGAGGGCGATGGCTTTGGTGCGAATGAGGACTTCGTGGTCGTTGGGAGTGGGCTTGGGGACGGTGATGAGGGTCATGGGGCCGCCTTGCTTGGTGGCTTCGAGGCGCTGCATGGTCGACATGGCTGTTGGATTTGTCAGTCTGAAGAGAAAGAGAGAGAAGCAGAGTATAATATGGTAAGTTTGATGATGATGATGATGATGATGATAACGTTAAGAGCCGAAGAATTGCTGCGTGCTAATAATTGTATGACTTCCAAGGTTTGTTTGTTGGTGCTCATTTAATTCAGAAATGAACTTGAGAGAGAAATGATGAGGATTTATTCATATACTCTTCCATTATTACTGACTTACAAGTCAATTAATTATAATAAGGCCATTACGCTATTTCCGCAATGTCCTTTACTCAACTGCTCTCCATCCCGTCCAATGTCCATAATCGTCGCCCCGGAGCTAACCCGGACCGAAAACCTGCCTGAATTAGTAACTTCGGCATACCTGTTCACCGTAGTCCGAAAGACTTATGTCCCCCGATGTCCTGAGAGTGTTAGCTGGAATCCCACAGCTCGGAAATACGCCACAAAAACAACGACGGATGACAAAGCTGGAGTGATATTTGCAGGCCGAAGTCGTATGAACGTATGTGATGACTTCAGGTCTGCTCGCGGCTCGCGTTTTTAAGTTGGAAAGCGATTCTGAGTTTCACTTTCGCCGAGTTTCGAAGGGACGCCTCCGCTAGGAGGAGGAAGAACGATGGCAGGGGTGGAGGGAGGTGCTGTTGAGTGAGCTGTCAAGCCGAAGTTGTTCTGAAGACGGGGCTCTAGCCCAGCCTTGGGCCCTTGCTCGTCACCAACAGTTTATCTCTCTCTCTACTTCTTCTGAGAGAATAGAGTGCGACCAAATTCCACATCTGTCATGTCATCCTGATGCCTTGAAGAGGACACTGGGAGCTGATGAGATGCGTTGTACATGTTTGATTGATGAGCGAAATTGTCTCCATGTATTCTGATATAAAGCTCAGTGGTCTATCGCAATCACTTCAGCCCATACACCCAGCAACAACAGCCATCACAACGGCATACGCACCAATACCCCGAGCAATAGCCCGACGGCTAGCAAAAGCCCGCCACACACCGAGAGCGGCCATCGAGTTGAAAGCCGACAAGCCTACAAGCAAGACGATGGCCATGCGGCTGACAAAGCCAGGAATGACTGCGAATCCCAACATGGGCAACAGCACAGCACTGGCTAACGTCAGCGCCCCATCGAGAGTCGTGTGAGGCGGAGGAGGATGAAAAAGAAGAGGCCCTGTAGTCTTCCTCGTCTCTATCGTCGAGGTGCTGGGATCAACCGGTACGTCACCGCGGCTCATTTCTATATTGTGCTGCCGCTGGCCCGAAGAAGAGGCCGTCAACTTCTGGGTCGAAACAAGGGGCGGGTGAGGTGTGATCAGTGGCTCCAGCGGCTGCGGCCTGGTGGTGGACCTCGGGCTGATCATTGTGGCGCTATCGATGCCGGAGGAGCTTCGGCTTCCTATCGAGAGGCGGTTGTGGCGGACGAGCCATGAATTGCCGTGCATTGTGCCTGGTATAGGCGTAACGATGGGTTCCTCGTTCGTGTTGTTGTTGTGGTGCAGAGACTGCAGGTGCTCCTGGGCCGCGGGTCTTGTCTCGTGGTGTGTACAAGAGCGCGGCGAGCCACTATTGCTGATAGATGAAAATTCATCGCTTGCGGCGAGGGTGACAAGATCCTCGGCCGCGTCGAGGAAACGCGTCTCATCCTCGGAGATGGGCTGGCGTGTGGCGAGGTAAGTTCGATAGGCGTCGACGTCGGAGAGCGAGGGCGCAGGCAGGTCGCGCGTCGCCGTGAAGGATGTAAGGACGTGATCTGCGTTTTTGGTGTTAGTGGACTTGCTTCTTTTCTTTTCAAAAAAACGAAATCATCATTTTATTTCAAAAATGTCCTTGACACACAGACCCCGAGTCCGAATTCAACTCACTGTACTGCCCCAGCTTGAAGGCGATCTTGTCCAAAATGTCCGTCTTGTGCCACTGCAGCTCCCCACCGGCTAGGAACTCGGCCCTCCGGCTGGCCGGCAGGATATGGCTCTGAACCCGCCGCGTCTGCGTGTCCGTGGTGTCGAGGCGGTGCAGCTGCTCTTCCAGCTCGCCCAGCTCGTCCTGCAGGTGCAGGAGGAGCCTGTGGTTGAGCGCCTCGAACCTGCGGTAGATGGGCTTGATCGTAAGGTGGTCCTGCTCGTCCGTACCGCCATACGGAGAGACGCTGATGAAACTTGCCGTGCTGTCGCGTCTCGAGCCGTGCTTGTAAGGCGGCCCATAGGATGAGCTGTTGGAATAAGCACTCACCCGGCAGCGTTGGCTTGCAGCAGATGAGGAGGATGAGGAGATGGTAGAGGCGAGCAGTTCGTAGCCTGAGAGTGGCAGCTTCTCAGCCCGCGGCAGGTGTTTGGGATGCGTCTGGTTCGGCACTCGCGACGTCAGGTTCTGGGCCGAGATGTGTGGCAGCTTTGCCGAGCCTCGAGGCATCTCTGGTGTCCCATAGTAGCGATCTCGTTCAGGACCGTGGCTGTCATGTCTGTCCAGCGGTGCGCTGAGACGCCCGCGATGTTGGGTGGGTGCTGGTGCGATGGGTGTCTCGTCGCCGCCTATATCGCCCGTGCGGTCCTCGCCAAGGCTGAGATCTGTGTCTTCTGTCTTCTCGGACGAGGCAACGCTATGCCGCCTGCTCGAGAATGAGGTGGAAGAGCACGAAGAAGAGTTGCTCTTGGCTGTAGGCGAGGACGATGACGTGGTCGCTAGGGTCTTCAATAGATCTAATGAAGGTGGCCGCACAGTCTCACGGCTGCTACCCGCCGCGGTCTCTGTTTCTCTGCCTAGAGGCCGGTGCTCTTCTGCTTGCGGGATTGGGGCCACGTAATGGCCATGCACAATGCTCTCCTTTCTGGCAAAATCAATTCCATCTTCCTCGTTGTTCTGAGATGCTTCCCGGATTGACAAACTGTCGCCATTGAAATGAGGAATTGTCGATAGGGAAGCACGCCGATACGAGGCAGAAGACCGAGGCAATGCAGAAGTCGACAAAATCCTGGCCTGGTTTTCTGCACTGGACGGTGAGAGGTTCTTCGAGTCCGAACCCTCGCCATCGAGGGGGAGGCTCGTGTTGGCTCGGACCGAAATGCTTTTAAGGAGAGCGAGGTCCGCAGCGGAATAGCGGCGCTGGCTCGACGGCGTAGCACGGCCATGGCTGGCCCTGTTGAGCTCGCTTTTGGCGACTGGGCCTTTGTTAGCCTTGAGGAAGTGGTGCAGCTGAGGGGAGCCGGAGCGGTGATGGCTGCTGCGACCTAGATGGTCGCGCTTCGTCGAGGCCAGCCTTGTGGTGGTGGTGGTGGTGATGCGCGGCGGCTCATCGACCTGGTCTGTTGCGACATCGAGCACATGATTGAGGTCTGCCAAGGGCCGCTGTTCACTTGGCGGTTCCTGGATGGTTGGGATGGTGGGGAATTTGTAGGTAGGCAACATGATATCTGAGATGTGAGATGGACGTTGTAATAGCGACTGTGAATTGGATCTCGCGTCAGTGGGCCGATGTCTCTTCAAGAACATACGACTGAGCCATGCAAGATGCCAGTGGAGACTTGTTGGAAATATATGTGTCTTGAATTATAATTGCCGTTTTTGACACTGAAATCCGAGAAGTGAGAATTGAGTTCAAGATTTAGATTTATCAAGGTTGAGTGAGTGTATTGACTCGGACAGATTTTCGGCGATCCAACCAGGAGTTCGTTCACCCGGATAACTGAGTGAAGGAGTGAATGGTATCGGCCTCTGCCAGTCAGCTCAGCTGGGTGTCGCTGGTCATAACCATATGGATAGAGCTGGCAGATCTTCCTCGGCACGCCTGTGGAAGTGGTCTGATTTCCTGTTAATTAGTGTTTGAGGTTGCCCGCGACCCTGGAGCCACGACAGGTTCTCGAGCAGCAGCAAGCTACAGTAGTGCTGCGAGATCAGGTGTGCGAGATGCAAGCCTCCTTGAACACGGGTCATCCAACTCCGGAACTAAGTCGACGGCCGAGTTGCAACCACCATACATACAACGCAACACTGCTCGAGTATTTGGGTCAGCCTCAAAGATGCTTCTGAGTTAAAAAAGAATCGCTTCCCTCGCTCGCTAGATGTACCAGAGGTAGTTTGTGGTTAGAAATCGCGGTGATGGCCACTGGTTTTACAAGCTTGCCCCTTAGCCAGTTCTATCTGCGCTGCGGCTGATGGTGTTTCAGATGCAGACTTGAAGCCAGGAGGTGGCGCGCAGGCGGAAGACAAGGGAGCCGCATGCACTACGACGCTGAAGAGACCTGTGCCCGCGAGGGGCCGAAACATCGAAACCCCTGATTCCTGAGTCTGGGGAAAAGCAGGATGCTTATTTGGACCCCAGTGGAAGATCTTGGTGAGGTTGTCGAGCGCGCGTCCTGTGCGGAAGTAGGAAGCATCGCTGTGCGCTCGGCTCCCTCTCCGGGGGCCGACACCCCCTGTAGTAGGCCTCAGGACCGGAACTTGGCGAGAAGCATAACTCAAAAAGAAGCTTCGATGCCACTCTCCTCGAAAAGGCCGGCCAGCGGCAGCATGTTGTGCAATAGGTAGCCTGGATGTTATGATTATCCACACCCGAGGGAAAGACTTTTGAAGGAGAAGCAAACTCAAGAAACAAGAGTCGCGCGCCCTCTCAGGTCGGAGCGACATCTTTTTACTTGTGATAGTAATATCGGTGGTTCAATTGCGAAGTCCACTTCATGAATGCCATCTTCCACCCCAGTTTTCTATCATTAATTCTTTCCAAGTACGTAGATGGCCTGTACTCGCCTGAACATCTACCAATCTGTTCCGATCTCTCGACTTCCTGTCCATCCTGCTCATGACTGTACAGTCTGCCCAGTGCCATCTTTGCCGGCCTTGCCTCGACCAGCTGCTGTTTCGAACTTTGTTTTCCAGACGTCCTCTTGCTTGAACATAGCGATGCACTCCATCGCTGATGGCATGCCGTACTCGGGATCTGCTCCTCCGTCCAGCAGAGCCTGTGAAGTATGGTTAGAAGCTGAGATGCAGAAAGGTAATCGAGGAAGAGAAGATAAATGCTCTGCTGCAACCCTAACCCTACTCTCTGATTGCCGACAGGGAAGGAGGTCGTAGATATCACTCACCTCGATGACATCATCTTCTTTCTTGAAGACGGCACCTGCAATCGGGCTTTGATGGCGGTCGTTCAACCTGTTGGGATCTGCACCATGTTCTATAAGGAAGCGTACCAGATCGGCATGACCGTGGTAGGCGGCAAGCATGAGCTGGTGAACACAAGTTTTGGCATATAATCAGCTATGACCGACGATAGAGACCAGCCTGAGAAGAAAAGGGGTCGAGAAGCTGTCGTGTTCATACCAGAGTATCGCCCTTTTCATTCGTCAGGTTCGGGGGCAGGCCGGCCGTGATAGCCTGCTGTAGCAGCTCAGCGTTGCCCTGCCTGGCGGCGTCGTACATGCGTCCTGCGAGGGCGATTGCTTCTGGTGGGATGGAGGTTCCCGAGGTGGGTGACGTGTCGGTGGTTTCTTGAGGCTCACTCATGGTCAAGAGATTGTATGCGTGAGAGGCTTCGAGGAAGTAATCAAAAGGCACCAAGATCGGGTTGAACGGCGAAGAAAGAACCTGGCGGCGATGATGATGATGATATAGTGTTGAGTCCTCAGATCGAAGAGGGATGGAGTGTTTATTTGCGCAAAATTGTCAGCACAGGCTGAGCCAGAGCTGATGATGAATATTCTTGTGAGTAAACACGCTAGCAAAGGCTGCTGACACATTGGCAACTTGTGACACATGCATGCGGACTTGACCTGCTCAGCCTCGTTTCTTTGCCAATCTCTTCTTTCTGTGTGAGACAGAC
Source organism: Cryphonectria naterciae (assembly GCA_014850475.1). Classification (NCBI taxonomy): domain Eukaryota; kingdom Fungi; phylum Ascomycota; class Sordariomycetes; order Diaporthales; family Cryphonectriaceae; genus Cryphonectria; species Cryphonectria naterciae. Next base: position 69,151 of record JACWST010000070.1, read on the forward strand.
TATGTTGATGATTTTGAAGCAGTCTTTGGCCATCTTGATGCCAAGTTTATTTTACTAGGAAAGGCTTTGTCCAAGATGATTCCTCAATATTCTGATTACTCTGAAGAGGTTATCTTGACGGGCACCTGCATTAATCAATCCACAGGTGTCACCATGAATAAATGGATATTTGTTTTGTGCAGAGGTTGATTTGCTCATAATCAGAGCGCCCTTCCCTTGTTCATTACATTCGCTGATCAAAGTGATCAATTGGAACCTGAACATCAGTTTGATGCTGTGAGTATTTTTTCTTTCTTTCTCTGCTACTGAGAGTGCCCATATCAACCTCCTTTTTCATGCTTACTCAATAAGTTGTTGCTTATTGTAGTAGATACATAGTGATGGGGCACTGATGAGGTCGTCACTCCCCACCAAAAGAGGGCCTTTCTATTCAGGCCTCGATGTGACTACCCAAGCAAACACCTGAGGCGGGGCAGTCTCCCTTCTAGGCTCACTTTCACCTTCCCCTCAGGCTTTGTTATTTTTTTCTTCTTCAAAGTTATTCCCAAGAGCCCAGAAGATAGACCCTCACAGCTCCTGGCGAAAATTCTCCTGTTTTCCCCGTCCAGACACAACACTCAGCGCTACCTGAACAAAACGTCAACCTAATCATAGCCAGACATCTCAACGCAACAGCCAGGCATCATGGAGGCTTCACTCTTCTGGGACGGGAACTTTCCTGAGCTGCGCCAACCCTACCAGATGGTAGATAACTTGGACTATGGACCAGCCAAAAATGACGGCACCGTCGTTCCAGGCGTCATCAACGTCTCTGAAGCCCTCGGAACCGCGGCTTTCGGTGGTCTCCCCGACCCTTCCAAGCCCGAGATCATCTTCGACCCAGCCTGCGGTGCCGACATCATCATCACCATCCTCTACCAGTACCGCCCAAGTACTCTGCGCAAGTTCCTAGACTGCCCCCTCGACGGCGAGTTCACATTTGTGCACCAGTGCGACCCCTCAGCAATCAAGCAGGACGGCAAGACAGACATCCGACCGTTTGTCATCACCCGCAAGGGACCACACGTCGAGGTTCGCACATCCAATATCTACGCATTTAATGAACTGACCTGGCCACACCTCCTCGACTCCTGCTAATCTCTACTTTGTTTCCTGTCAGGCCGGCTATCGCACGGGCTACATAGATGGCAAGCCGTCCAAGGAGTGGGAGGAGGTTGTCTCTTATCTCGCCCTTCTGTCCAACGCGTGGCGTCAAGTTCGATGCCAATTTCCCGGCAGCGACCCCAACACGCCCTTCACCCAGGTCCTCAATAGGAACGCAGACTACGCCGAGCGCAGACTGTTTGAGGATACCGCAGTCGCCGTGCTGACTCCGGCCCTCACACAGCGTCGTTGGTGGGCTGCTCCACGTGGCTGGACGATTCGCGTTACCCCGCCAGGCCAGGGCAAGAAGTAATCAAGAATGGATGGATGGATGGATGGACAGGCTGGAAACTTTTTAAGCCACGAGACGAGTCCAAGAGGGCCTTTTCAATGTAGGGCCATTATGACCATTACTTGACTACATACAGGCATAGCAAAATAACAGTCTTTTGATCTCAGTAATTAGCATGCATGGCTGGAGGTCTAGAGAAGGATATAAATTTGAGCCATTGTTTGACAAAGATCTGACCCAGAGGCCAAGGTTCTATTGAAATGTATGTGTGCAATCCATGTGAAAAAGAGCAAAACAAACCCTGTCTAAGCAGTTGAGAAAGCCCAGTCTTGAACATTGAAGCTGCACCCTTTTTGTTTTGCATCTGGACACCTGCAATGACCCGCAACAAGTTGTAAACAGGTGTGCCCTCATTGTCAAGTGCTGCAGATTGCACAAGGTAAAACCCATTTCATCTGATCTTTCTGTGAACTGAGCTTTTTTCACAGATTGCTTTTCTCTCTTCCACCTCCACCTCCACCTTCACCACGCGTCGTGATTCTCACCACCACCCACAGCCACAGCACGACACACACACTTCCCTTCCGTCGCCAACCACAAAGACTTCTACCATGGATCCTCTTGCTGTTGATCTGGATTATGGTGATCCTCTCTCAACCCATGCCAAACTTTTCGAGCGGCAGAGAGAGATCCTCCTGCAGTCCAGGTCTCAAAAAGGTCGAAAGCCCACTGCCGCAATGAAGCGGACACGCGCCCAGCTCGAGGAGGCTTTCTTCACCACGGTATTTCCATTCCAAGCAACGTTTCACCTGGTGAACCGCGTTTCTTCTTTGTGAAAGAGCTGTACTGACCACAAATAAACATCTGCAAGGCCCTCAATCTCCGTCTAGACAACCTTCTGCCCCCCGACCCAGATCAAGAACTCCTCACCACGACCTTCATCGGCGAGGCGTACCGACCATGCATCAGGCCCCTGAGCAGCCTCAAGCCCATCGCCCTGGATGACATGAGGCTCGAGACCCATCACCGCGGCAGAGTCCTCCTGGCCAGGCTGTTCTGCGAGCCAGTCCACATGAACTCGATCCAGAACGCGATTGAGGATATTCATGGGGCCGTCGACTGCGTCTCCATCTTCAACCTACCCTCTGAAGTGGCTGCGGTCAACATCCTGCCAAAGTGCGGCGTCATCGCGGTCAAGGAACCCTACTACAAGCTCTCGGCCGATGGAGGCACCATGATTCGAGTTGATCACCCTTCGGATTGCATGCTGCTAAAACACAGCCACGAGATGGTGCCGTCCGTTTGGAAGCCAGCGCAGCGCGTCACAGTCCGAGCATCTCGCATGAAGGAGAAGGGTAACGACGCGTTCAACAAGGGGGAATGGGAAGTCGCCGCCAACCTGTACTCTGATGGTCTGGCAGCGGTTCCTGAGGAGGAGGGTCATGATGACCTGCGTCGCACCCTGTACCGCAACCGTGCGCAGGCTAGACTCTACCTGAGCCGGTTCGAGCCTGCTGTCGACGATGCCAATGCTTCCATCATCCCCGGCGAGAACCTCTCTGACGAGTCCAAGGCCCTGAACCTCAAGTCCCTGTATCGAGCTGGCCGGGGTTATTATGAGCTGGCAGAGTTCACGCTGGCCAAGTCATGCTTCGAGCAGGCCATGGCCCTCGGAGTCGAGGACGAAAACGTCCCCGCTGAGCTGGCGAGAACCGAGAAGCGTCTTGCGGAGAAGGACAAGGGTGAATACGACTTTGCAGAGATGGCTGCTTCGGCCGACGTTTCGCACACGGTGCTCGATCATGCATCTTTCCTGAGTAATACCAAGATTGGCCCAGCGGGCCATTGCGGCCGCGGCCTCTTTGCAACCAAGGACCTCAAGCATGGCGACATCGTCATGGTCGAAAAGGCCTTCTACACAGCCCTCGAGGACACCAACTCCAAGACGTCGTCGCTGCTGGTCGACATCAACACCCGCTTCACCACGTTCGGTACACACGCCCAGCGCCTGTTCGGCACCGTCGAGAAGATGCGCTGGAACCACAAGCTCGCCAACAAGTACCTGAACCTGTACGCCGGCCCGAAGTTCAGGAAGAAGGAGGCCAAGATCGTCGACGACACCGTCATCATCGACACCTTCCAGGTGCAGGCCATCGCGCAGCTCAACGGGTTCGGCTGTCCCCAGGTGAAATCCAGCCTCGCCGACGACCATGAGTGTGACAAGACGCAAGGTTCGACGGGCATCTGGCTGCACGCCGCCTACGCGAACCACTCGTGCCTCGAGAACACCAGCCACGCCTTCATCGGCGACATGATGATCATGCGCGCCGCCAGGGACATCAAGGCCGGCGACGAGATCACCACGGCCTACTTCGCCGGCTCGGAGCTGATCATTGAACGCAAGCGCAAGCTCAGCTACTACATGTTCGACTGCGACTGCCTCTCGTGCGTCATCGACCTCAAGGTCCCCATGGCCACCCTGGCGGAGCGCGACAGGATCGCCAGGACCATCGAGAAGTTTATGGACGAGAACCCGAGCACGCATCTCTCTGTGGTCTGCCCCATGCCGGACGAGAAGATCAAGTGCGCCCAGGCCCTGCAGGCGGCCCTCACCGCCACCTACGACGCGGACCTGTACAAGGACCTCCCGCGCCTCGCCTGTGCCCCCATCGACTTCTGGCTCTGCCAGTCGGACCTCTCGCCCTCCAGCGGCATCGTCCTGTCCACCCGCCTGCTGCGCAACCTCGGCTACAAGGTCAGCGTCAAGGGCGGCGAGCTGACCATCGACCGCACCAACGGGGTCTTCACCCCCACCACGGCCCACGGCGCCATGTACGCCGCCAGGGCCTGGGCCGTGGCTGGTCGGTTCCAGGTGGTGTCTGGATTTATCCAGTTCGCTCAGGAGGCGTACCTGGCGCTGTACGGCGAGATGGCCGGGTTTGCGGAGCTCTTTGGGCTGAGTTTCTTCATGGCCGGTACGGCTGAGGATGTTGGTGGGGCGGGAGCTCTTCTTGCTTTTCTGCAAGACTTCGGCCTCTGAGAAGAGGCCGGGGTTGAGACGTGAAGGGGGGGGGGGGGGGGGAAAGGGGGTGGTGGGGGGGGGGCCACAGGGCCCCCCCCCCTTTTTTTTTTTGACAAGGGGCCAAACAATTCTCCCCTCCTCCAATGTCTTTGAAAAAAAATTTT
>JACWST010000070.1:81162-97073 GCA_014850475.1 Cryphonectria naterciae
CCAGTAAATTCTATATATTCACACCCTGTGGTCATCGTTTGTTTCGTCGTGTCTACTCAGACTTCATACTACCCTCCTCCCCTTTTTTTTTTTTTTTCTTTCTTTTTTTGGTTCTTTTCCTTTAGCTTAAACTATAGCAATATTGTATTTATATCAAGTTTAACTTGATCAATATATAAGAAATATGGCACACAATAAGCTATATAAGCTTTTAAGGCAGCCCAGAGTCACATGCTTGATAGGCGCCGTGGCAGAGCGGTCTAATGCGATAGACTAGAAATTCTTGAATTCCTTGTTATCTATTCTCTTCGGAGGCCCATGTTCGAATCATGGCGGCGTCGACTTTTGCTTTTGCTTCCGTTTTGCCTTTCCCTGCCCCCATCGTTATACTGTTACGAACGACCTTGTTCAGATCGAAGAGCAAACATAGCCACCCTATGTTGTCGTCTCTAGCATTCTGGCCCCTGCTACCCCGTGTGGAAGGCGCATCTAAGATACCGTCCGTGCTCCAGCAACATCCGAGCCATCGCTGATGTATTGGTAGTACAAGCGTAGTGAGTGTAATGTGGTTCCGTAGTCTTGATGTATAAGGATTGCGTTGGCATCTTTACAAGAAGAAGTGAGACCACGTCAATGTTTCCTCCCATCAGGGCTGCAAACAAAGGGTTCTGGAAATAGCCGCCGACAGCTCTCACATCTGCTTCTCTCTCGATGAGGAGTCCGACCAGAGATCATGATTCTCTCTTGATTGTGGTCCTGCGATAACCTATGATTGGAAACTTTCGGGGCGGGGTGATAGTAAGTAATGGAAATATAATCCATCATGCCGTAGTTTTCGTTGGTACTGCATGTCAGCATACGTGCGGGGTTTCGAGCGTAAGCCGTCACACGAATATGCAATCACCCTAACGTCTTTTATCAACTCGCCGATTTAATCTTAGATCACTTGAATCGATGATTGATCTCATTGATACATAGTTTTAATTCTGAACAATCAAGGGACGGCTGTATGGTACAGAGGTATAGGGATAGGAGCCGGAATTTGTTCTTACAGGTACTCAAGATCGGCATCGCTATGTTTGAATTTTGGGTGGCGCAACGTCGACGACATTAGGACGCACGGTAGCGGAAAAGGGAGAATCGAAACCCAAGAAATTAGAAGATGATTTGAGAATCTGGTATTGGCCATCTGTCTCTGCCCGATCAGATAGAACTGGAAATAACTATAAATCTCATCACACTTTTATGCACATAGGTGTTTAGCTAATTCGGAAGACAGAGGTCTTCAAACATACAAGATCTGAGTTGGAATAACCATTGATGAGCCTCTAGCCCTTGTAAAGTGGCTGCGGCGATGCTTAGAGGGTTCTCTTCCCAGACCATCTGAGCTGTCAGTTACAGAGCCAGCTTCCTCTCAGATGTTCCGAGTTCGATCTTATATGAAAAATCCAGATGCAAGAAAGGCGATGGATTTTACAAAAGACATGGGGATTCATAGTTCAGGGTCTTGCCAATTGTTACATAATAAGTCTGGTTTAAATAATCAAAAAGAAGTACCCACAGTCGTTGCCCCTGCTCCGCAAAAAAGACCACAGATCATAATCCTATCATGCTGTTATTGCTAAGTATGATTATTATTCGTACCGGACGTGCTTCTTCTCACGTTTGTCGACGCCGAGCCACAGGAGGTCGGGTCGGCTGTAGTGTCCGTGGGTGTCGAGGTAATGCTTTGCTCTGTCGATTTCTCTCAAGTCGAGATCAGCGATGACAAGGCCCTCCTCGTCCTCCTTAAGCGTCTGCACGTAGTTCTCAACTGGCGATCCGTCGGGTGCGAAGATCTGCGTCGAACCTCCACCGGGTTTGTTGAAGAGAGCCCCCTCCTTGCAATTCTGAAGGTCGATGGTGCTCTGTGGCAGGATGCTGTTGACGTAGAGGGAAAAGCAGCTGCCCTCGACGCTGTGGACCTGAGTGAGGACCTTGGCCCCTGTCGTCGCAAATGCTTTTCAGCTTATGACTTGTCAAGCGGCACTTGCTCTAAGGTTTCCTTACCCTCAGCTGCAGTGTGATAGGGACTCTTGCCACTTTCCCAGCTGAGCATAGCGGGCCATGCGGCGACGTGAATCTCTTCTCCCTGGCTGTAAGTATGGTAACGGAGCAAGGGCTGAGTGTGCTCCCAGCAGTTGAGGCCGCCGACCTTGCCAATGCCGCGGATGTCGACGACATTCATCAGCGACGCGCCGCTCCCGTCCCCGAAGATGGTCCGCTCCATATGCGTTGGCTTGATCTTCCTCCGCGTCATCTTGATCTCGCCGTCGGCACCGATCATGGCCGAAGCGATGTACAAGGTCCGGTTGTAGTGCTCGGAGAACCCGAGGTGGACGGAGACCTTGGCCTCTTTGGCAGCGGCACAGAGCAGCTGGAACTGCGGTGAGTCGATCTTGAGACAATTATTCATGTACTTCTCTGCCATCTCCATGTCGACGGAACGGGTCCTAGACTGATTGTCAGCTGGATGGAAGGGCGCGGGGTCAATGTTCGTCTCATGCTGTCATGCGTCTTGAACGACATTGTCGTTGGGGATGTTCTCACCAGATCCAGTAGGGATACCCTGGAATCGCACATTCTGCAAATGCGATGAGCTTTGCTCCCTTCTGCCCCGCCTCGGTGATGTACTTGCAGGCCCTGGCGATGTTGGCATCGAGATTAAAAGGCACGGGCTCGAATTGAGCCGCGGCGACGCGTACAATCCTGGGCTGGAGCCGGGGCTCCAGCTGAGGAACGATCGTTGTTGCGTCGACGGCGGTAGGCATATTGAAGGTTACAATGCTGGGATTGGGGATAAGCTTTCAAATGTAGGTACTTTGGAGATGTGTGTAGGGTTAGTGATGGAGAACACCCTAAAGGGCGTCTGAGTGAGGGCAACTTGTGGACTTTACAGTTGGTGGCGTTTGGAGAAACAGCTGCCCCATTACATAGCCAGCATATCTGCTTATCACTCTTAATGTCCTATCTGCGAGCGGCCTGGCCGCTGTTGGGGAACGATTATGGTGTAACATAGCAGGATATATTTTGGCACCATGCATGTCCATCACACCCTCTGCAAGCATCTGGGGTAAAGCGATATGAACTAATTTGAAAATATTAGCTGGCTCACATGCTCAGAGGGACTGCAGTTATCGCACTCTTATTTATCTGTATGCGAGAAATACAGGTAATCTCTTGGCTGGTTTTACAAATTGATATAACGGCATATATTGCGATTGATCCGATCTGAGCTGATGACACTTCCCCTCATCGAGGAAGCCAATAACCGCTCCATCGGTCCACGTAGAGCTATCATTACCCTGATCTCCCTGAACATACTGTCCACATCTGAAGGGATGTCGGCGCTCGCCGTCCGGAAACTGACACTGACCCGCAAGTGTCCCAGCAGCGCTGGTTCCATTCTCAGTTTTGCTCAATGGCATATCACGGCTGGCCGACATCTCCCAGACCTGCTGCTCTAGAGATGTCACACAAGCCTCGAGGGCCTGGACGTAACGCTTGCTCGGCTGCCTGAGCACAAGTATCAGCAGGTCTCAGGGACCGCTCAAAGGGCGCCAGCGCTCGGGAGGTGTGTGATGGCTTACCTCCTCTGGCTGCGAGCCGGGTCATGTTTACACTCTGCCTGTCGATATCCACAGGCTAAGCACTGGCATCCATCTCTATTTAAGTAGCCAAGAACCGAGTCGGCACGCCTATGCGCCCCAAATGAGAGTCAGCTTCATATGTACATTATACTGAAGAGATTTTGGCTTGATTAGCGCTTCAATTGTGAACGCTTTAGCTTTTTAAGATGTACATATACTCAATTTACGTGTGGAGGCTATAAAAATGGATCTATGCGTGCTGCAAACAGAGCATATCGCCCCGTCTTTACACGGCAGTTGGCAATCAACGTGCTGTTCATATCCCCTCCTGCGGACGGTCTCAATGACAACCTCTGATCTATCCATCAGCTCTGCTGAGAACGAGTCGTCGCGAGCACGGAATGATGATATGATGGCATGTAATACATATCATGCGTTAGTGGGAAAGTTGCTGGAATAGGATATAAGTCTATTTCCTGTTTGTCTCTTTCCGTTTCCTTCTTACTTGAGTTTGGACCCCAAACCTGACTGCTCACTTGTTCCTCGTTCTTTATATCTAATTTTGAATTCTCTTTTTCAAAGTATGATTTGAATATAACTGTTTTCGGAAGCACATGTTTAAATCATGATTGCGTCGGCTTTTGCTTTTTCTCCCGTTTTGCTGTTTCCTAATCTGCCCAAGGAAGCCATAGTGGGGCGGAGAAGCCAATGGCCAGCAGCATTAGCACTGTCGCAGGCTTCCAGCGACATTAGTAGCAGTTGTCAAACTCGCCCACGGACCTCCTTTTCTTTCAAATTTACTCAAGAACGTGAGAGGTCTTTAACAGTGATCAACGCCTATAACGCCCCTCAAGGAGTGACCCGATCCAGGAAATTAGAGAGGGAAACGTTGGAATCCTGCCACTCTGGACCTGATGGACAAGTTCTAAACGCTAAAGACTTCCACCTTCAACTTTGGACCTGGCAGCCAGAGGCAACTACAAGCTCTTCTAGTGCCTCATTGTCACCCCGAGCTGTTATGAACATCCAAATAGATCCTAACAAAGCAATTAAATAAGTAGTAGAGACAATGCAGTCTGATAAGGCCAGCAAGCTCTGCAGAGAGGGAGGGTCTAGGAGCGCTAACCCCAATAAGGGAAGGAAGAACAGAACGCGCGCAAGCAGTGATTATAAAGACAGTCTCAGTCGCAACGTTAAAGATATAAAAATATACCTCAAATGTGCAGAGTAATAATGATTATTATAATATTGAGCAGCAAGAATAAACATTTATGCGTGCAGCCTGTGCAGGAGCTTAGCATGGAAAATGATAATAAGTCTCATACTATTACAAGAGAATACAGCAGACATACTTCTAAAGCGAGACGAGCATATAAGACAATAAGCTTATACCTATATATAGACCTAAAGCATCGCCTGCTGCTTGCGATAGTAAGTTCTGTGAAACTGGGCGGTAGCTATTGTGAAAATAACTGAGATCTGCTAGCGAGATAGTATGCAATCAATCGATATTTCAGTCTTAACTCACAGTAGAGAGGTCGTTCATGGAGGGGTATTCCCACTTGACGCCGTAAACAAGCGATATTTATTTTGTCAAGAGCACGAATGGGCTTCTTGCCGGGGAAGAACCCTAACCCTGACCTTGCTCCTATGTAAAACTATACATTCCATGCTTTCTTCTCTTCATCTTTCCTTAGATAGTCAATTCAATCCATTCTTTCAATGCTCACAGAAGTCATCATTTTCTCCTTACTTCTTCCACGCTTAGTTCATATTTGAGTATATTATTTCTATTTCATCATATTTAGCTAAAAGCATTCTTCACATAGTTTTGCATATATATGTCTGGCTGTATACATGTAAATAATTCTGTTAAAGTGATTATACAGATATCCAAGCATCCTCTTCAGCAATCGGGCAAGAAATAGGCGGGAAGCAAATTCAATTTGGAAGAGGTCTAACATCGGTTCTAAAGCACGAGGGCCTGACACAACAAATGCAACGATAAAACAGTTAGTCGGAAGTCGCTTTGATTTAAAGGCATATGCATGTTTATAAGCAGAAATGCCATGGAAAGATATCAAAAGCAGAAACTGTAAACTTGTCTTTTGTTTCCTACTTTCAATCGTCATATACACTTTCCAGCTAATCCTATAAGTGCGGGATGTTACAGTGGTGGCGGCGGTTCAGGACAGGTTTCTGGTTACTACAGCCATCACAGGGTGAAATGGCCGCTTACTGGTCCCGCAGCAGCTCGTTTAGTCAACAAGTTGAGTATGCCTAAGTACTGTGGATCAATAACGCGTTCACTGAGATTATCCTGACAAAACAAATCAAGCTACTGCAATAGGCAAATAATTACCGCCGAGCTGGACACATTGATACCTGGCATGGAGCCACCTTTCATATCCCAAAGGATAGCGAAGATGACCGTTTCTTAATATTATCATCTAAAAGTGAGTCCCATCAGCCGGTTCTGTTTTCGAGATATTCTGGATACATAAAGCCGCTCGAAAAATCGTATCATTTACGCCGTTTTTGGGCGTATGAAGAACCTGACTATGTACCAACCCCGAGCTGAAGTAAGACAATTGATAAAGGTCGAGCCAGATCTCCTCAGGGTTTACAAGGGTGCTTCCCAAGAACTTTCTAGAAATACTTGACGGCAGCATCGATTGACAGCAGCATAATTTTGGTTTTCTTCAGTATCCTTAATTTTGCTAAGCTCTTGCGTCAAGTCATCAATCTCATCCATCTCTGCGTCGAAGAAAGACATCTTTGGAAATGAAGATATCATTAATTGCTCGCTGGCCCTTGCAAGAAGCAAAGGGAATCTGAAGTCGAAAAGGGGAGGGCAGCCGCTGCGACTGGATTCTCCAACATGTTATGCTAGCGAGTAGATCTGTAATACAGATCTGGTTAATGTCATATTTTCACTCATGCTCTCAATATCAGATCTATGTGCTCGGGAAACTATGATACTGAGGCTTATATCGCAACGTCTATTTTCTATTTTCCGTTTTCTGATCATGTTATTACTCAATTTCCTGTTTTTCCTTTTTCATTTTCCACAAAAGTTAGTTCAAACAACACCATCTTACGGCGTCCTTGTTCAGATCGTGGCCGTTTTTTTCTTTTCTTTCCTTCTCCTTTCTCTATCTCCGTTTCCTATTCTGACCCTATTATATCTCAATGCACTCTATCCGGAGATCGGAGTGCTTGTGTTCGGTCTTGTTTTTTTTTTTGGTTTTTGGTTTCTTGTTATAATAAATATTGGCTATTTCGACAGACGAGTGTTGCTTGCGTCGAGCTACTCGTCAGCTGAAAGGGGTGTGCCGGTGCGTTGGCTCCTGACGTCATATCTCTTATGAGTCATAACGAACACGTACTGCCTGTTAAAGCTTAGCGCATGGTGTTGCAATACAATCTTCTTTTCAGAGCATGAACGAGTTCTTCTGAGCTGCTTGCTAGATTAGACAATCAAGACGCAATATAGCTTTCACGCCCGTCATGCTAGGCGCGATTAGCTGTGTGACTGCTTTATCTCTTTTCACATAGTAATGATGAAGGATTACCTGTATGTTAAGATGCTCTTCAATATCAATATATCGTTCGAGTGGTAAAACCTCCTCATCCACCAGCCGAGTGACAGTGATCCGTTGCGTATCAGGCCTTGAGAGTACGTACGGCTTTACAGATCTCAAGACTAGGGTCTATTTTCAGAACTACGACCGAGGTATTTCGGATCTCATTGTCAAATCGATTCAGCTCCGCCACTTCCTGTGTCGAACCATTTCTCGAAAAGGGACCGGTGGAGCACGAAGATCCCTTGCTCCTTCAAAAGGGAAAGTCGCACCGAAGTGTCCATGTGCTCCCTTCTCCAGGGACAAAGCACGCAGAAAAAGCCGACAAAAATACAACGGTTCTTTAAGAATTCCAGCTTAAAAATTTAATCGAGACATATAGTGGGGTATTCTATATTCATATTCTCCGGGCTGATATTCTATGGCAATACTCCGTATGAGCATATCTGGCCGCCGAATCGAATATGGCGAGTACCAATTCATATTATCGGCTGGAAACAACTGATTGTATTCATCGCGCCTCTGGCAGCCTTATTTTCATGCTCTAAGTGTATAATCTTATAGAAATACTTTTGGGACCGGTTGGGATAATACATCTGGTTGTAGATGCTGATAATTTGGCCTGGGTGTGTTTTAGGTCGATGGCAACTCATCCCGCAGTAAGCAGCAATTCTAGGTTGATTGCATGTAAGAATGGAGGGAAATCGATTTCAAGGCCTAAGTCTGCTTATGTGCATCATGAAAACTGTAGTTTCTCAAGCAGTTGAGGTCCATTTTACATACACAAGGTAGGGAAATATATTGCAATTCTCTGGTTTTGTACACAACTGAAATGCTGCCTAAAACATAATAATGTTTCCATCATACATCAAGTTGAACAAATCAGGGAATGTGAATAAGAAGAGGCTATGGGGGATCCGAAAAAACTTCAAGGAAAGAGGGAGAATTAGTTGGATTCTAACAAAACATAATCAAAAATATCCATTGAGCTGTTGAAGTGATAAACTGAATTAATTGAAGAAGGAAAAAGAGGAATCACACTGGCTCAGTCTGAGGATCGAGACAAACAAACAGAACGCACGGGCCATGTGCATCACCAGGCTAGTGGGAAGCCCCGTCCTCAACATAAGCTACACCGCCTCCATGATTGCATTCTTGGGAACTTTAATGCCTGGCACTATCGAGTAAAATATCTTGAAATGCCGCAGAGGCCTCTGATAACTACCAGAAAAAATTCTAAATAGCTTACAATATACAGATCCAAATCTATCTGGTCCTCTGTTTCGAAGTTCTTACTTAGGATCTTACAAAATACTCTTATTCGGGCGGTGAGCATATTGTCGCTTATATCCTTCCATCTTGTGCAAAGGGTGATAATATAATACCAGACATCGCCCGATAATATGCGAAAGCTAGAAGGTGTGACCACCCCCCAGCTGACTGGAAATGGCTGTGGCCTATATAGCTGCATAGATGGTCGGACTCACACAGATAAGCTAAGGTCGTCTCTCTCAGTAGTAAGCATGGAGAGCATTATATTCTTGGCTACTGATCTAGAAATTGATTTTATTTCTCTATTCGACTGTAGGGGTTTGTTCAGCAGGAAAGAGATTCCGAGTAGACTACTATGTTATTATTTGGGAACTTGAATATATATGTACTGCATGGACGGCAAAGATAAGTGGCTTGGAAGGTTGTAGTTAATAAACCTTGAGCAGACGACGATCTGCCGCCATATACGGCTGAATACTTATGTAAGGAGGTTGCACCCTTCACGAGTCTCCACGACCGTATTTGATTTGTCGCTACCAGTTATCATTATCAGGCTTGCGAGCGGCTCTCTCGTCTCGTTTAGCTTGGCTTTCCACAAGAGGTCTTGCTGATGGTTTATATGTTGAAATCTTATTATGAGAATGTAGCACGATCCCAGCAGCCGACGTGAGTACGACTTCAATGTTAACAGTTATGAAAGACTTAAGCACCCAAATCCTGTGCAACAGGCCTCACTGTCAACTTACTGGAAATAAGTATAAACCTGATTCGCTCTTCCTGATCTATTGAATGCGTTGATTATTGTGAAGGATCGAGCTGGTAAACTTGGTAATTAATTGGGCGTTGTCTTCGATTAGCCAACGATAATATATATATAACAACAGCTTTACGCGGCGTCAACTGTTAAAAATGCGCCTTCACTTGTTATCGACATCAGCCTTTTCTGCGATATACCCTAGAGTACTCCTCCAAGCCCTACCTTAGAAAACAGACTCAGTAATACATGACGGATAATATGCGACAGCTGTGAGGAGTGATCACTCCCAGCTGGCTGGAAGCTGCGTAGACGAGCAGGTGCACACAGATAATATTTCTTCCATGTCCTCGAAGTTGGAGGATGACACGCCGAAATTAAGGGCCAAGTATTTTGTAAGAGCACCTATCTTGTTCCCTGGCGCAATGAAGGCCAGGATCAATGGCAATTCGGTCTCTGTTCATACACAAGCTGATTCTTGCAGTGTGCAAGAAATTATCATGGCGGTGCGCTAACCATTTGAAGAGGAGGGGTTCGTGCTCTTTTAGCGTCCTGCTAGCGCGGTGGTGGCGCGCTTGACATCGGCTATATTCAGTTGCCTTTATCATTTAATTAAGAGGAAATCAAAATTGAAAGAGGAATAAATAAAAAAGTCACGTATTTGATATATTTAAAATTGCTTTCAATGATGTTATAGTTCTAGTTAATTCCGAGAATTTGCAGAATGAAAATTGATTCTTGAAGACGACCATCAAACGACTGAAATGTCGAGACTAATACCTGAACACACCTGGGGGCATTGTCTGGCCTTGATAACTTTTTTTAGACCTCGGTCCCAACCCGAGATATTGGATGATATGAAGAAGGATAGAGCCAGCCAGGCTCTCTATATATGCAACTAAATGTGCTGCATCTTATACGAACCTTTCAAAACACATTTTCGTTAGACGCAGGCGTGGTGCGGCTTATTTTATAATGTATGCGCGCTCGCCTCGTAGCGCTAGAATTAGCTTGTAAATAAAATTGCTTTGGAACTATATAGACATATATCCATATAAAGGAGAAGGTATCGAAGCGAGGATTCCGTGCTTATCCTCTGTTTCTAGCTTGTGGTTTCTGGTTTTTCACAGGAATGATCCAAATACCAACTCTGTTCAATAGCTTATGCTGGCATCATAGCATCATCATCTCTTTCTTTCCTTGCAAATCCACTTCCGCTTCGCTTTCTCTTTTCGTGGTTCTAGATCCCTATTACCTTTCTCTCTCTCTCTCTCTTCTTTTTCGCCATTCACATGTCCAACTTCAAATATATTTGTAAGTTCTATGTTGGGATCGCATATTGTAAGCAATAATTCCCCGCAAAAAATACTAACGAACAGAAAATGAGTGTGAAAAGACTACAAAGCAGAAAATGGAAGGCAAGCAATTAGGTGAAAATAAAAATGGCAAATAAGATGTGTATAGCAAAGAAAGAAAGATGAGAATCGGAAATAAATATATGATATTGCCTTCAATATTCTCTGCTTTCCAAGTAGGGATTATTTTATTTGTCTTATAGGTGAATTGGTTTTAGAATCGAGCAGACTTTTGTTCTGAAATTTCTATAAACCTTCGAATAATATCGATCAAGCTTAATAGCTTGAAATGCTTTATTTCTAGCTATCTATAGCTCGAGTAATTATGCAAAGAAAACTTTGGCCAGAATATCATAGATCTTTTCTATGCCTTATAGTGTAGTAAATGCGACCTGAATGCTGGACTCCTCAACTCATAAGATGATGCCGACTATACAGGCTAATAGCAGGCCTGCAATCATAAAAGTGGGGGCAACCCTCTTTCTGAGTGTTTTCGAGATGACGAGAACCCAGTTGGTTGTCCGATGCACCAGTGAGGACATCTGCATACTTCTTGTCGAAATATTTCGCAGCGCCTGCCACAGTGCATCTATGAAACACCTCTGTCAGCTCGGGATAGGCCTCATGTATATAAGCGTGTAGAGCTACTTTGGAAATCGATATTGCAGCTTCGGTATTATGAGAAAAGCCCCAATAAAAGCTCAGCTTTTAGAAGAGCATATAGAATATGGGAATTCAGAGAGAAGATATTTGCATTTAGTCACATACTATATGCATTATTGCCTTCTCGATGACAAAAGTCCCAAAAGATTGCGGAAACAAATTTCTTGAAAGACGACCGAAGCATAAGATATGCCCAAATGCGATGGATCTGTGCAACGGCATCCCCCTTGGGCTACGAGGCATTGTCCTCAGGCCGAGGGAAGAGGAAGCAATGGCGGTTATCTTTATATAAAGGGCAGTCTTGATACAAGACGCAAATGTATCGCGGGTGGGCTGGCGTACTAGGGGTAGCGACTTCGGATGATGTAGAGGCTGTGTGACTATCATCGGTTCGATGGCCTTAGCGGGATGTTAACTTAATAGATTGATCCATTGACACGTGCAGGGCAGATTTTGGTGAAGCTAATTGATATCCATCTGATTTACCTTCTAAATAGAAAAGGAAAAAGAAAATAATAAAAGGAGTAGTGCTTTATATAAAGAGATAATTGTAATAATAGGGCTAGTCAGGCCAACCAGAGGACCTAGCTCGTGACATCCATTATATAGGATTTATTCACCAGTGAGAGGGGGAGACAAGAAGAAAAGAGAGAAGGGGGGGGGGGGGGTCACATTCAAACATAGCGACAGTATAAATTCAGAAAATAATGCTGTGCGGGAGGTCAGCGATGGTCGAGTAGGACTTGTCTCATGTATATTAGAAGGGTTTGCGTAGTGTCAGACGATGAAGCCACTGGTGAAACTGGATTTTATCGCACAATTCACAATCATCGCAGATTTTCTCGACCTTAAAAAAACAAGAACCTCATGATTGGAGGCATTTACTTGATATGTTCTAGGAGACGTATCCAGAAAACTTCGAGTTCCAGTGAGCTCCGCGGTGTCTGACACTGGTTGCCTCGGGGTATGATGTGGCCCACTACCGTGCCCGGCCCCCCTGCTTACCTGTTTAGCGCAACTGCTACAGACCGCCTGTGGTCTGAATGATGCCCCATCGTCCATTCAAGTTACTCAAGCGCACATGAATAAGTTCGTCAACAAGCGACTTCATAAGCGATTATCCTGGATTTCTATCGCTCTATGTGCCTACTAGCGACATCGCAATTATTTGGTTATTCTAAATTAACAACCATTTTCAACGTACAACGGGGAGATAAGACAAAGAAAGAAGAACAAAAACCCATCCCGACACGCTTTTCGAGGCGCGCATTTTCCTCCAACACTAACTTTTTCCTTCGAACCTTTTAGGATGTCCCTCGATGCTTTTGTAGTCCCTAATAAAGTCTATCTACGTCGTACAAGAACACGGATTGTCACTGATCATGATCCGGGCTTAATAGCTTAATATAGGTGCTTTACGAGTAACGTGTCTGGCATTATCCATCGTTATCGCGCCCAAAAAGCAGTCAATCTACCAAGGACCGCATCTGACTCCAGAAATGAAATGAGATATAGTTAAGCATATCATTGAGATACTTGATCGTCAATCTTTCATCCAATCTGAAAATTGCAAGGAAAGTCGTTTATGAACTAGTTTTATTCTGAAAAAGAATCATCTTTTCTGACGAATGCTTAATTCAACGTAGCTAAGAAGAGAAGGGGAATTTGTGGTTGCGCTAGTACATAGAAATTTATGGAGAAAACAGAGCAGCTGATCGCGTAGAATTAGCAAAACAGTGTTGAGATTGAATCTATCGAAAAAAATTTAAGTGCAAACCGTTATATGCCATTACATCGGGCAAGAAGCTGAAGGCTTTCAAGAAAGCATACGAGGAGTCTCTTATATATTTCTTGATGACTGAGTCTCAGTATAGTGAAGGGAAAATTGGAACAAAAGGCTATAAATGCGGTCAAGAAGACGAAAATGACTTGAAGAATTCGAAAGCACGATAATGAATGCATATACTGGTTAGCCTATCACTCGAGCCTGGAGTTTGTGATATGACTGGGTTGGATTTTGGGAGTGCAAGGCGAGTACTACGATCGCTGCTTAGAACTATGGAAGCAATGACCTCGTCCTGCTGTATCATGAATCCTTCTGTTCTGTCGATAGCGTTCTCCATACTTTCAAGTTATTCCACTGAATCCACTGACTTCAAATTTGATGCAAATGGCGGCAGGATGCTTCTGATGGAGCTCTGCAAGCGACCAACGGCTCCGAAAAAGAAAGCCTGAACCGCCACGCCTTTCTCGAGTGTTGAGGTGGTGTTGACGCTATTCTTTTTTAGACCTCAATGTGCTCAAATTTATCCTGCTTTGGATGCTTCACTGAAGTACTGTGAACATTCCATCCTGCATCATTCTCTTCATAACTATAATACAGTTGCTTTTTTCTAGCGCCAGCCGTGTTGCCAATTGCTCTGACAAATTATGTTAGTTTCCAACATAGACACTGAAATCCACGCTCTCCGTTGCAAGCCCAGGCTCCGATCAGCCGGAACCCGCTTGGCACAGACCATAGGCCAAAGAAAAAACTATCAGAATTCAGCATCTTCAATACAGCTCGCAGTACTGGAACAGGATATAATATATATATTAAATTACTCAGAAAAACAATAATATTCTTTTGATATAAATCTTTTCTAAGCGCAGGGTGGTGCGTGTATATATATATATATATATATATATATATATTACGAACCAAGTCGAGAAGTCACTGTTTTAGCTGGTGTATTTGGCTGGCGCATGTCGCCATTTCCGAGGCCTCGACAGCGAACGGTGCTGTCACTGCCAGGTACTTGGTATCTCTCACCTCCGGAGCCACTCCAATCAGCCTATGCTTGAGAATTGCCGCCCCGACCGTGCCGTAGATCCACCGTCCACTTTCAGAACGCATTTGTAAATAAGCTAGTTGAAGATTGCTTGATCGGAATGCTCTTATATATAAGCCTTATATGCGACGTCTATATAATCAAAGATATAGTCTCTAATAGATTCTAGGAGTATACGCTACCTTATCTGAGGATTATTAAGTTGGAAACTGAGAGGATATAACTCAGGAGTAATTAGCATCGGATCAGAGGCACAAAAGACAACGAACGGATTCGAAAGCTTACCAGGTTAGTCGCAACCAAATAGGCGCAGCGAGAAAAGCCTATCTATCAAAAATATTGAATATATCATTTCTGTAACCGCTTATCCTAATATATTCAAAGACAGCTAATAAATGAGGAGGAAGAAGAGTATTTATAACTAGCTCTTAGTCTGCCTATACTCGAATACACTTGGCTTGCTGAAATCCGTTGCAATTAGCCGGATAACTTGAGCTCTGTAGAGCTGCTCGAATTCCGCGTCCAGGTAGCCGATCTTATGATCGCTTTTTGTAGTAAAAGAAAGACCGCAAAGCAAAACCGCATCCCATAGAAAGCGCTGGCTGACGATATGGTGCTAGATACCATCCCATCCGAACAGATGCAGAAGACGCAATGCCCGCGCTATACCAGGAATGAAACCCTACCCTTCGAGGAAAAACGTATTCGAATACTGTCGGCTGCAGTAATATGCAACTATTTTGATAAGAAGCATGCAAAACGACTGAGTGGTGCAGAGTCTTTTTGTTTTTGAATCTTCCAAATGCGAAAATAACCCGTTGAAGAATTTGAGCTATTTCAAGAACTAGTTAGAGATGGTTGGTAGTGTTGAGTTGCGCACCTGAATCTACTTTACCTTGAGCTTTGTTTCTCTTTCCAGGTATGATAGTATCCTGCTCTATATCCTGCTCTAATCTAACAAGAACAATGTGAAGCTTAACATTTATCATCTTTTGCCCCCTTGGAATAGGTAAGATTTGCGCTATTATTTGAATACCTGCTGTGCAGCTACTCGGTATTGGCTCTCAGATTTCTTGGGCAGCAGACTGGCCAGGTTACTAGTCTCGTTGCTTATACTGGTCTCAGCACCTCTCGCCAGTCTGGTGAGGATGCAGTTGTATGCAGCGCCCTTGAAGAGATTTTTGGCACCCACTATGGTAGGAACGGAGGTAGTGGGCAGCACAGCTAGCGGCCCACGGGTAATCGTTCGTCTACTTGAGTATGCAAGCCGAATCACTACCACAGCCTGGAGTGGCAATGGACAGCATGTCTATGTGGGCTCGGGCCTTCAGAAGTTCTCCAACTGTCGGTAGAGGCGGTGTCAAGATCTCTTCGCTTATCGGGATGAGAACGAGCTCCTGTTTGCTATTGTAGCTTTCAGCCGTATAATTCTCGAGGACGGCATAGGAATCTCGGTGATAACCCCCAAACTGAATCAAGACCAATTCTCAGTGGTGGTTCTTAGTCCAAGAATCAATGAAATATTTCCGTTAACGTTCGTAGAATCGTATGAGTCTTTCTCGGTGCGAATGATAAGTTGAAGAAGAATTTATTCCTGTTCTCTCAAATCAGACTTCAAGCAGACAGTTAGACATGCAGCAAAAAAAGCGCAGCAAGATCTAGCATTAGTTCTTGGGGAGATAGTTCCTCACCATGCGATAATAGGAGAAAGACAGGAAGACAAAATCGAGTGGACGTGGTGCTTCCTTCGTGACCTACTGGAATTGTGGGGGGGGGGGGGGGGGAGGGCGGGGGGGGGTCCGGAGGGGGTTACTGGCTGGTTA
>JACWST010000070.1:97083-153715 GCA_014850475.1 Cryphonectria naterciae
AGTATATGTTCTTGGTGATAAAGTTTCTCAAACAGGGATAAATGGAGGAAAGAGAGAACACCAAAATCGGTGGTACTGGTGCCTCCCTTCTCGTCCACGTGGGGGGGGGGGGGGTGGGGGCTAGTGCGGCGGTGGGTCCTGCCTGGGTTCATCGCTGGTATAAGAAGACCACACCCTGATGTTTTCTTTCAGACAGAGAACAACAATAGATATCTTCCCTTATTTTCTCAGGTTTAAGTCACCTAAGCAGATCTAGAGCAGGATTTTCTAATCAGTCCTATGCCTGATTAGCTTTTGTTTGCCATCATTCTTATGATATAGCAGGCTTGGGTCGACAGGGCCCTCGTCGGCGTCTATTCTTTTTGTGCGACAGCACACCCGAGTTCTGGCTTACTGTTGTCTCTACAAAACTGTTCCGCAGCAGATAACTTTCTGTGGCACATGTTACTCTTCATTCTATAGAAATCGTCTGCCTCTCTTCCTTCTGTTCTTGGGTTATCCCTCATAATCCAGGAACCCCAAGACAACAACAAACTATTGCTCTCTCTCCCACACCCAACAACAACGCATCTGACCTTCGACTTTCCTGTTCCTGCTCAGCCCAACGCCTATCTACCGTGGTGTATCTCAGCCCTCAATCAACAGCATCTCTTTCCAACTGGCAGGAGCATCACACATTTCATGCGAATTTGAATCTCAACCTCAAGAGCCCAAAATGTCGATGGAAGACAAGCACGATGCTTCTGGATCAACATCGGCTAAGCAGCTTCCGCCAAAGGAAGCTGGCGCTTCATCGACTCCGGCCCCAGCCCTGACCCCACGCACTAGAGCATGGTGCGAATGCGCTACTGAGCAGAAAGATGCCAGAATGATTGCGTTGAACCTCACTGGAGATTGCATCTATCGTTTTGCCCCCGGCTCGACGATCACTGTCAGCATCAATCAAGAAAGTTTCAGGGACTTCCCAGACCACCTTCAATACCTGAAAGACTCCCTTCGCAGTACTCTTTCCATGATCAACATTTTAGATCTTGGGATTCGGTTCAAATACATCCGAAGGAAACACAAGAAGTCTACTCTTATCGAAGTGAGATACGGAGGCCCGGACCCAATAGCATGGGCAGAGTCGGCGTTTCCTCACCCTGATCGGAAACAGTACCAAGTCTACATCTACGAGAAAACTTTTCAACGGCAATATATTTCAGCAATGAAGAGCATTCTATCGCACGAGTTCGCTCATCTCATGTGCATGAGACACCATGTGAATAACGAATATCCTCAGCCTTTAGTTTTCCCTGCTGGGGATATGGATCCAAAATCTATCATGGGTCAATTCGAGGAGCCTGGAGAGCTTTTCATTCGCTCAAAGGATATAAAGTGGTTAGAGGAATTCTACAAAATGAAAGCAGGAGAGAAACTCTATAACAAACTTATCATAGATATTTTAGTATCTTGGTAGGATAAGTGAGTGCAGCACTTGTTGTGTACGCAATAAGTCGGATGTGGAACCTCGAGGTGTTTGTTTTGCCTTGAGATGCTTTCTTTTAGTATTAAATAAATGTGTAGTAGAGACAGAGATTGAATCCATGTATCAAATGCAAGAATAAGCCTCTGTGCTATTACCAGATGCCTACCATCAGTTTCCAGCTTGTCCTCTCCCTTGTCATCGTGACTGAACCTGGCTTGTCATGAGCATATTCTGACATGATTAGACTAAAATATAATCTATGTAAATTTTATAAACGAGTAACATCTATCAAGCTGATAAGTGTTTAGTCAATCGAGAAAATGTATGCCAGTGCTATAAAAGGAAATGTTAATTAGCGATCGAAAACTCAGTCAGAACATGTCGACCAGTGCTATGCTATAACAGCGCTACAGTAACGGAGCATAGGTCACTCCCCTTTATATGTTGGTGAGCAGAAGCTTGATTCGGTCTATCTGAAATGTTTAGAGGACTCGAAAGCCCTCACTTATACTGGGATGAGCGCTCAAGTGCCTCAAATGTGTACATCCATTAGGCATTCTCAGGGTGACTTCACTGTTTAAGTGCCTTGTCAATAGTGCATTATCACCAACATCAAATTGCCAGCGCTTTGCCATAATGCATTGCAAGAATCAGTCTATATATATACTTCTCCACAACCCACTATTGTCAAGGAGACTCAGAGACTGTGGTAACTACCTATAAGAATCGAACAATCGCCTCTGACAGCATTAACAACATGTTTGGGTAGTAGTGATAGGGTTAAAGAGTTATCTTGTGCGAGGCCAGGTGGGTCACTGGCCCCACTATCGCCAGGCACCCTCTGTCTATAGCCTCAGTTAGCCAGCTGTTTTTCCTTCCTCTTCCTTCCTCTTCAGCGCAGTCAATCCAGTCATTCCCATATATCTTACATAGTCAGACGAAAAACGATAGCAATGCGTTAGCGCAGCGGTGAATGTGATTTGTCTGCTTTGGCAAGATCAGCAGGTTAGAAGTTGTTCAAGCTAGCCAAATAGCTCAGCTGCTGAATAATACGGAATGCGGGTGGGGTTCTAAGGCCGTGCAACTATAAGGGTCTCACACCCTTTCAGTTTTTTCCCAACAGAACCAAAATAAAACCTGTCCCTCCTTCGTTTCCTCAATTTTCGAGGCCACTGGAAAAGTGTAAGACAGGCCTTCCGCCCTGTTCTTGTGCCCAGTTGGCCTTTATTTGTCAACGTTTGTTTTCACGCAGGCATGCATGGAAAGAAGTATTGGCGGAGTGCTCATAAGTGCTAATAGTGCTTTCATGAATCAATCAGACTGCATTCTCATTATGCATTTTCAGCTACAGTAAATGCGATTTTGATATCGCCTAATAAGATAATCTACAGATTGAGACTCAGTACACTAGACCAATGTTATAGCCCATCCAATATCAAATCACGAAACTGGTTACAAGCACTAAAGCCCAGGTGTCTTGATGCAACTTATGAAACCTCAGCTTACATAAGCAAGGAAAACTAACCAGAGAATCTTACGATTGCTCACAAGTGAGTAATGGTGAGCTGATCTGGGTGCCATCTGGCTCGATATCAACACCCAGATTGTTCTTGGGCTCAACTATTAGCACTTACTCGACTTCTTCACCTTTACCCCCTGCTCAGTCTCGTACCATTCCATGCCGGGCAAGCTGTACTTGGCTGCTTTTATGGGTGCCTGCTTCAACTGGGTCTGCTCCCCAGCGGTCACCGAACTCGAGACCATTGTGCTGGACTCGCTCTGTCGCCTTCTTGGCCTACCAGCTACATACCTGTCCATGGGTCCTACAAGGCGCGGTGGTGTGATCTGCTAAAAGTAAACTTATATAAGAGATCTATCTATCCTGATTTATTATTGATTACTTCTATTTATTTATTATTAAACTGTATAGCAGCTTGTTTTTATGCTGATTGTTATATCTAAACAATATCTGCATGGCTAATAAGGTTGTGCTCATGCCGAGGACTGCTGCGCGGGAGACCTGGATTCATGAACTCATTCTCATTACTATTAGATGAATTGTCGTATGTAG
Source organism: Cryphonectria naterciae (assembly GCA_014850475.1). Lineage (NCBI taxonomy): Eukaryota > Fungi > Ascomycota > Sordariomycetes > Diaporthales > Cryphonectriaceae > Cryphonectria > Cryphonectria naterciae. Next base: position 100,623 of record JACWST010000070.1, read on the forward strand.
CTCTTCAGGCATCAATCTAAGCAAGACTTCTGGATACACTCAAGTAATAGGCTGATGGTTGATAAAGCCTCTCATCATTTACTTCTATATTTACTATTACTGCTCTTTGCTAGCCTAAACCTTTTGTGCACTTGCTAGACCCCTGTCAGACAGCTGTGCTCATTACAATCAAGTATATCAGCTACAAGTGCTCTTTAACATTCTCAGCCACAGCAGTCTGGAACCATGTCCGCTCCTCATGAGAAGAATTCATCTTATGATGTGATATGTTATTTTGCGACAACAATCTAGACAATGAAAAATATTATGGTCTCTATACTAAGCAGGATAAGAGAGCTTGCTTGGGGAAAAAAAGCAAAGTTTGTGGCTATGAAGGAACACAAAAAAAAAAAAGGGCACTAACGATAAAAAAAAGAAGAACGCGATTTATCATATATAACAGGCTAAGTGTGGATGGCACTCTATGGTGGTTCACAAATGGTAGGAGGGAAGATAATCCATTGTTTACTATCGTGAAAAGGCGCCTTGCTAACTGCCTGTCTATGAAGAGGGGCAGTTGGCGCTAGTCCTAATCGGGCCTAAATATTAGTGACTCACCAACTTACCCTAGACCAGTGAATGGCCAAGGGGTCAGTCACTATTTCCTGTTGCTAGCGGCCCTGGGCCCCACATCAACTCAGGCCCTATAGCCGCTGCCACACTAAGCATATTATTTTTTCTTTCTAATATTATACATAGAAGAGGAAAAACTATCCAATTATACTTGATACAATAGAAGTGACTTGGATCTAAATATTATAAGCAGGCTTAGGAAATGGAGAATCCAAAGAGTCTGAACAACAAAGTCGAGCAACATTAGCATGAAAAGGTTAAGCAGCTAGGCTAAAGACAGAAGCCTGCAAAGGCTCACTGCATAGACAAAGCCAGGCATCAAAGGAATGCCTGCAAAAAACAGAACCCAGCTAACTTCCTTAATAGAACAATTTTTTCTCAAATCTTAGATGTTTTTCATCAAAATCTTGCTCTTTCGGCCATGATGGCATAATGCATTAGACTTATTCTGCTAAACCAACAAAGTCTGTCACCCTAAAATCTAATGCAAGTATTCACTGCTTTTGGGGTTGTTCAAGTATATGTCAAATGAATAGTTACAACCCCCAGGGATTAATTTTCATACTTCCCCATCCAAGCAGTATACACTGTACTATATAGAAGAACAAATTGAAATCAGACTTACTCTAAGAGATAAATTGTGGTCTAATAAATAAATGCGAAGTTCAAGTGAAACCTGCTTGTAAATAGATATGATTTCAAAGAGCAAATTAGTAAAAATGGTAAAGGAAATAATAAATTCACTTCATGAATATGTACTTTCTAGGTGGCAAAGTGATAAAATTCGCTGTGTTGTACCAGTTAAATTAAGAGTGAACTAGCAGCTGCAGGTGCACCCCACTCGGCCAGATGATTTTAGTTATTAGCTTTTCCTCATATAACCATCATCAATCACAGTCCGTTACACAACTGTTATCATTCCGTTTCCACCTGAACCGATCATGACCCAGTTCTGAAGGTAGTGATCCTGCCTTTATCTGGGGACTCAATCGGGAATCTGATCCCGTGCTCAATACGAGCCTCATTCGTTTTTGGGCCGTTGATTACCAATCCGCACCACGGTCGAAGCAGCCAGTTGCCCACAAGGACCTCTTGGGACCAAGAACCAAGCTTATTTACTACAGCTGTTACATTAGCCACATTCTTTATTCTCGACCAAGAGCGAAATGCCGACGACCGAAAGGACGTCCGATGCCTTGATGACGATAGTATGCCTATAATATTTTACGATCTTGACAGGATGAAACCAAGAATGCCCAGGTCCCCGTACTCCTTTTAGTAAAACTTCACTTTACTATAGCAAGCATTTTCTCTTAAATTTACCAAAGGAATAGCTTTCTAGGTCGACAGTCAGGTCCCGATCAGCATAGCTCTTTATATTACTATGCCATTTTACAGACGGTTTTTTTAAGATAACAATTCAAAGAAAAGAGAGACTTAATTTGCTAGTGATGATAACTTGAAAGCTCTGGGCATCATTTTTGTTGATTGAAAAGCAGAGCGAGACAGGGCTCGATGAAAACCTTTGACCCTTAGCTCCTGACCCACCAAAAAAGAGCGCACTCAGTAATAATACGTCATTGACCTTAACCTAGCCCAGGCCTTGGCCACCCGCCTTTCTTCTCCTATTATATCTGTTTCGATCTGCTATTAAGCACTATTATTCAATATAAATTCATGGTGCATCTGATCTACTAAACAGAACCTGCTTCAACGAGCCTATGAGTTCAATGAAATGCACAGCATCCTGTACTTTGAATTTGATGTTTCAGCATTCCAGCTTATTCCTCCAGCTGGGCTGCCTCCTGTGAGGCAGAACAACAGAACGTACGAATATTTAGAGACAAGATCACAGTAGCGCTTATTAGACGACTTATATTTTCAATCTTCTGGAAAGGATCCTCGGATGAGAAGGCTATGATGCCTATAGAATTCTCAGAGACGCAATGCTAGCCACCGGCGTTGATCCTAATATTTTAAGTCGAATGTTATGTCGAACACACCGAAGACAAGAGATCGGCATTACTATATGACCTGCTGTAAAATCTGAATATTATTGCAATTAGAAGAAACAAAGCGGGATACTAAGGTAACTTGCTTAATTAGCTAAGAGCATTTTTGAATAACTGATAAGGATTATTTCGTATGTAGACTTCAGGGTACGATCTATGTTTGGTGATGATAAATCAGAAGAAGGGCGCTGCCGTACCGAAAAAACAGAACTGATGTCGAGCGACGGTCAAACGAAGCGATCGAGAAACGGATTGAAGTGAAAAGCTTATTCTAGGCCCCCCTCAGTGGTTTCAAACTAGAAAATAAGAGAAGATATTTTTCACCGTCGTCTATCCGAAAAACGAATCGACCATCGTATTGCGGTGGCCAGTGTGGCGGAGCTCGGGACTGAGGGTATAGATGGGTCACGGGGGCTTGTCTATAAGAAAACCACTGACCGACGATTTATTTTTCAGCAGATGCTAACAATACATATAAATTTCCCTTCTTTATTCGATTCTAAACCACCTGAGAATGGTCAGGGCAGACTTTTTGCTCTGATCCTGTGCCTCGTTGACTTCTGTTTGCCGTCATTCTTATGATACAACACTCTTGGGTTGACCGGGCGCTTGCACTGCTTCGACGGCTGTTCTATCGGCAGTTCTTTTCTGTACGACGGCGCCCCACTTCTGGTTCAATATGTATATTCCTTATGCTCTGAAGTGACTAAGAATCCACCTTCCACTCTAATTCTGAGGCATACTACACTGGCCACTACAATAATGACTCAAGGACCTGCTCAGCCTGCCTCGTCAAGAAATTAGTGGTACGTTTCAATTCGAATGGAAAGATAAACCTGCAAATGTATCTTAATCCAGTTCTTCATGATCGTCGGTAGCTAGATTCGTTGAGAACACCAGTTTCTACCAAAAGAAGAAAATTATTCTAGGCATGGCAGCACTTAAACAAACAATAGTCAGGTGATTAAAGCAATATATTTATGTGATCGTTTCTTCGCTTGTCCTAAGTCCCTAGACTTGATCGCAAATCCCAATTGAGAAGGCCTTTCGCGAGCCGAAAACGTACATGCGGAAACAGCCATACTGTAATCAGGATACGATGAAAAATTCACCTCAAAAAGGCTTTGATGACTTATCACAATTTACTTTGAACAGCTGGATGGATGCGTTTTCTCAAATAGTGTAGATAATGATGGGATTACTGGACATTAAATGTGCTTAAATGAAAAACTATGTATTACTATGTGCGCTCTTTTCTGGCCAGATGTAGCTCTTTGTATCTTAACAGGACTTGGTTCGAACTATGCTGCAGTTCGAAATTCCATGTTCAAACAAGGCCGCCTCGCCGTTTTCTGTGTTTCTCTGTTCTCTGATTCCGTTTCCCGTTTTCAGCCCCCACCGTATTTCCTATTTCTGTATTCAATTTCAATCCCTATCGTACTTCTCTCTGCCTTCTTTCGTGAATCAAGCTGGTTGTGTTCAGTTTCCCTTTTATTCTTCTTCTCTTTATACTTTTCTTCAGAAAATCATTTTCACTTTTACTAGACCTCGCGCCGTCTCAGCAAAGGACGAACACCGGAGCAATGAGCAACGGCCATCTCGACCCAAGTGTGCCTGTGTGGAGAAGATCATAGCAAAATGAGTCGAAAAGGCACGAAATCAGATCGGAACGACTATCCCCAACACCTATCCAGGATGCTTGATACAGTATTTGAAACAATATGTCTATGATTCTTGTGTGTCCGGGAATACAACGAGAGGCGGATGATTGGACCTCTCATACTATGCGGACCTCTCTTAGGTTCCTGGTCATTGCAGCACTATCAGATGTACTCGGTGTTATAAGGAACTTCTAAAATAACGGCGCCTGGTAAGATAATCCTCGAATACAGATTTAGTATTGTAAAACGGAAAGAAAATAAAAAGAGCACCTTGAAGCTAATTTCCTCATCTGTCATGCTGCAGAAATCTTGATGTCACCATCGGAAATGCTTGTGGCACTATAGCCGACCGCTGCGCCCGCGATGTCTTGTCCACCGATACCTCGGTTAATACAAAGCACTCGTGGCTAAATCGAGCAGCTTGAAGACGAGCAGCACTCACAAGGAAATTTGCGCCAAGAGAGGAAAACTGCGGCACATGCGAAGATCTCTCGAGATGGAACAAGGCTCAATAAGAATGGTGAATGGTTGCTGATCAAGAACGAGTGCTGCCCGGCAAGCATCGGCAAAATGGCGAGGAAGTGTCTTGTGATTAATGTGACCGGCTGCTCTGCCATCTCCTTTAGTAACATAGCCGCACAAATGGTCAAGGACAGAGTACCCCCAAATCCATTGAGGTCTCGTTTCCAAATTTGGCCAACTTTAAGGAAACCCGCAAGGCAATCCGAAGTGCGTTTACTAGTCTGGCCGATGACGACTGCGAAAGTCAAACATACTATTTTGAAGCAAGTATTAGATTCAAATGCTGGCGATTCGACGCGTCTCCAAATATCTAGATGACAGGATCAGAATACAAATGCGCTGAACAGCAAGAGGCCCCTTTGCTGGGAATATACTTTAGAGGTGATCATAACAATTGTTAATGCTTTTATATATATATATACATCGATATCGCCTTGTCTTCGCTATTGATAAGATATAAGCGCGGATCTTTTGAAAATCATCACTGTAGCTTGCAAGATATAAACGATGGAGGTCGAATGAAATATGCACGCAGATGAATATCTAGATTTCGGCTTTCGGCTATCGGCGTTTAATATTATATCCGACTTTCTGGATTTTGAGCTTCTCTTATTTGCGTCCTTCTCAACCTCTGATCAACTGAATACAACTCGACATAAAACAACGTAGTGTTGACTTTCGATAGATTGAATGTTAAAAATCAACGTGAACTCCTTTACACGCTGGTAGTGTCTGCTGTTTATAATAGTTGTACAAGAAGCAATGAACTAATCCTCGTGTAGGTTCGAAAATCAATGCGACAACGTCCTCCAATTTCCCGCAAAACGAAAGATACATGTAGAAATTTTCGTTAGTAAAGTAAATTACGAAGGAGGGGCATCGAAACGAATTTCATGCGCTTTCCTTTCGTTTCATGCTTTATGCCTAAAGTTGACTTCTCGTATTCCGTTTTCCGTTTCCCATCTCGCGTCTTGATGAAGACGGTTCGAACCAAGATTTCTTCAAAGGCCCCACGTTCGAATCACGGCGGTGTCGGCTTTTGCTTTACCCTGCCCCCATTTCCTGTTTTCCGTTTGTGCACTATCGCCGGTATCTTTTGCTATTGAATCTAGATCAACTATTAAATTAAGAAAGGAAGGTAGTACTATCACTTGCAGCTGAAATTCGTATTTAGCTAATCAAGTGAGTAGAACGCCCGAAATTCGAATCACGGCAATGTCAGTCCACTTTTTAGTTCCGTTTCCCTCTCCCCCCTACTATACCCTTCCCCCTGTTTTCTGAATTGGGTAGCTCTATCTTCGAGTCCTCGTTTCTTTTACTTTTTTTCTTTTTTTTTCTTTGGTAATTATACTTTACAAACATGTATCAATGCAGTACACATGTATAATTTTACAGACTCATTAAGCTTTTGGTCTTATGATGTGTGTCTTGAGAGGGAAGGTTGGCTGCCGAGGAGAGTGTGTGACCCTGAGTACTCAGCTTCCTTTCCTTTCCTTTTCTTTATTCATTTTCCGAAGTAACTTGCGATGGCAACTTAGTAACCGAAACCAGTGTGTCTCTCTCCTCTCTGTCCATTGCTCTAAATTATATCTTTCCACGATATAGATGAGGACGAGATCAATAATATGAATCAAGACGAGAATGCAGATGATGACGACCATAAGGAAGAAGCGAGTAATGCTGCTAACAAGAAATCTCAGATGATGAGCGTTTGGTACAAGTAAGATTTTGATAATATCTTCCTACGATAATGGATATGTACAAAGGCTAACATACTTTCTTTCGAACCCCGTTAATATGTCTTTCCATTATCGTTGGTATACCGAATGAGCCTCAGGAGCCTGATGCTTGTTCTCAATCATAGAAGTCCTTGTTGGAATATCTAGAATGCTGTCCAGCGAGCTAATGAGCGTCCACCTGATGTTTCAGGAACAGAACACGGTTCAAAGGACGGTATAGATCTGTACTAACAATTGATAGCAGGAATCAACTTCCAGGACCCCTAAATAATAATTTTGCGATGGTTTCGCTGCCACAGGTATGAACCAGGTAATGAGGAAGGCTGGACCGCGCCTCATCGGGCCTCTATCAAAGGATTTGGCTTATAATGATATCATTTACGATAGGCTCTTCTGGCGGGTGTTTTCTTTATTGTTAACGTAACTTGAGGGCTGATGGAGAGGTCACCATAAAACCTTTTGCACACTATGATATTACAGGACCAGCCGGTTCTATGTCTGGCTATAACTCATGGACAACACCCATCACCATGTATTGCCTATTTCTAGCAATGAGTACCTAAGCATGGGTTTTTTTTCTATTTCAAGTAAATCCCACCCTAAGGGTCCTTTTCTCTTACAGACATTCACATTCGCACAGCTAATCTTCAGGAGCAGAAGATAACTTTCTCAAGCAAACCATCATTAAATTACCAGTTTACGCAAAAGCATATCATCATATCTCGAACTACAACGAGCTTTTATATCTGATCTATCGTCGCTTTGGTTTCATCCACTTCCGTCTACATCCGATGGCTCCCCTAGTGCATCGCTCCTTTCTCGTGCTGCCACGGCTGTTACGATGGAACGAAGAGAGTGGGAAGGCAGGATGGATGTGTCAACGGGCAACAGATAAAGGACTTGTTTATTCTAGTCTCACACAGATGATTTGTTTACTCTAGTCTCACAAATTGTACGCAGCATCCAGTGTTTTGTGTTTTCTTGTTTCTTGTCGCAAAAATGCCCGAGATTTCAGCTGCCCGATTCAATCACCTGGCCGAGAGAGGCCGCCGGCTTTACGAAGAGCTTCTCGAGAGTATCCGGGCGAAAGGGCATACCTATGTGCCACCACCAGAACTGGCACCTCGGTACAATACCACACTTCAGCCACCCACTCCCCCATCACTTTCATCAGATGTGATCAACCGCCTCCATAGCCAGCAGCAGCCTGAAGATGGATATGTTTGGGTTGAGGTGATGAGCCTGATGGCTCAACAACCCGAGCCTCTCTACTCGAACTGGATACATAAAGATGGTCGGGCTATCTTGTGCACGATCAACTATGCGCAGAACGACCCGTTATTGGGAACGCCGGATCGGATGTATTGGTCTGACCTTATGGCAGTATCAGTCTCTCGGGTTACAAATCTCTAGGGGGGGGGGACCCGACGAAGCTTGAGACAGTCTGGAGGATATGTATCGAGAACACGGAGACGCTAGGTGTGATATGTGAAGTCGACAAGCGCCACAGGTTACAGAGGCAGGGCGCTGGAATCGAAGCTCTCGCTGGGACGGACAACGTTTTCGCCCTTCTCGCTACTGACAATGGGAAGGGGGTTGCGCGAATGTTGGCTACTTATCCGCAGATGTTTGGGCGGGAAACAATCTCCCGGATGAGGATTTTCGGAACCAACTTGCTTTGCTGGTTCCTGGAGGAGGTGCCGGTCCCAGAGCCGAGTGCGGCGGCGCCCGAAGAGCCGCCGACGACGCCGTCCAGAAAGGAGAGGCGGAAGCAGAAGAAGAAGGCCCGGGACTCCACGACTTCAACTGTCTGACCAGGCCATACGAGAGCCTGCATACGGACCATCTTTCGTACTAGCGACAGTTCGATAAAGAGAAAGGGGGAGAGCTTTAATCTTTCTGGGCTTGCTAATTTCGTGCAGAGCATTTTGGACGCAAAGAAGACTAGCGACAACGTAGAAAGACAGAATCATACAAGGGCATCAATTGCTCATTCATTCAATCGACCGAATGGAAGCCGTCGTGCATGTAAGCAGCTATACAAAGCCCCAGGACTGTAGCATGTATGTGAATTGATCTGCGTTAACACAAACCCGCGACGCCCTCTGGGACTGGTCGGCTGGATGGAATAGCTGATTTTCAACTTTTCACCATGCCGCCATCGCAGCCTGTGGTCTTCAACATTGCTGTGTCTCTAACTGCGTACAGGAGGAATATTGTTTTAGGGAGGTCTGCCTTTCCCGCAATTCCTTAACGAGGCCGGTGAAATGATTGTCCCACTCAGCGCCCTCTCCGGACCATGTTGGGAATTTCTCCGTATCGACCCACCCCGAGCTTGGTCCTTCCAGTGGCTGCCAGTCCTCCTTCCACCCAAGGTCTTTGGCCTGATAGGAAAGCTCCTCGCCATATTTTCGGAGGTAGCCACTTTCCAGGTTCCTCGTAGACTCAACGGGGTCCGGTCGAACGCCGAAGGCCGCCACCTCGCGCTGTTCCAGGTCTAATAAGAAATCAACTACCGCTTTCAGGTTAGTCTCGATGGCCGATATCTTCCCCTTAGTGTCTCGCAAAACGCCCTTTCTTAGGTCTTCCGGAATCGAATCCTGGGTGATTGGTGCGCTGAGACCGTCCTCGATACCTATGCGGATAATAAGAATAGGAAGGCGCTCAATGTCTGTGAATTTGCTGTCGTAGTACTCGGGGCGGATGACTACAGCGATAGCCCGAAAAAGCGGCTGCAGTATAAAGAAGTCTTAATCGCGGACTCTCCGTGCATCGGTCCTTGTCCATTCGTGTTGCCAGAGATACCATAACCTCTTGTCATCCTGGTCAGAAACAAAACCCTTAAGAGCCTTTATAGAGTTTTGGGTCCGGTCGATTTTAGCGCAGATACTTGTATGCAGTGCTTTGATCAAGTCGACCATTGATTGCGTGCAGGTCTCCTCCGGAAGAGGAGTCCGCTTCGTGTAGAAGACCTTGGCAAGAAATTGCCCGTACTCAATCTCGCTTCGATACGGGCGAAACCACCTTTGGTAGAGGTAATTGTGAAGATCGAGCATCAAGGCCTCTACAGAATGGGAGCCATTTTGAAGGATATAGAAAGGCGCGGTTCGTTTACAGCTGTCGTTTGCTTGAGTCACATTCAACTCTGAGTCATAGTCGAGATCTGTCAGGCTGAACCGCTGGGCCATCATCCAATTGTACGATACCGACTGGATCCAGATCCTCTCGCGGTGACGACCCTCCTGCAAGCCCCGAAGGTGGTGTAGGATTTCATCGCGCGAAAGCGGCAGTCTTTCAGCGGGAACGCCATGGACCAAATTGCGCCTCGACGGTATCATGGTGGTGGATTCTGCCTGATAGAGCTGGAGGCAGAGTGATCGAATGCAGTTCGTCAGAGGATGACCTCGGGAGATAATTTGTAGGTGGGGGTTGTTGCTCTTGATGGAAATACTTGTAGGTATGTGCAAAAGAGCGTTGTCTCCCTTGTTATTATGTTATAAATTGCCTGGTTATCCCTGAGTTCTGCTCTCTTACCTCGGATGTCTCGTATAGCGAGTGCTACTGGTTGAGCTGGCTTCAGAATAACAATCTGCTGTGTTGGGGACAAGAAAGGACAGGAGTTCCGTGCTGACCAGCAGTTTGAGAGCAATCTTTATATTACCCGGTCAAGGGCCTAGCCGTATGAGTCACAGAGCAATAAAGGTCTCGCGCAAAGACGGCGTACAAGTAGCTTGTTTAAAACGCTTAAAAACCGAGATCAATGCACGACTAATTAGGCTGTTCTCGAGATATTTCGTCAGTCGGGACGACCGTGTTACAGTAGGGTGAACCCTGGAGCAACAAAGGCAACGACATGACCGACTATGACGCCTGCTCTGACGCTGCAGAGCGAGCCGGCGGAACCGCTGCTGGAAGTGATGATTAAAGATACCTTCACTGAGCTCGTTTCGGAACTTAAAGTCGTCCTTGCAGTAGCGGTAGGCATTGCCCAAGTATCAACAATTTGAAACATTGCTGCACTTTTCATATTATTCGATAATTTCGCCAGCGTTAAATGAATAGTCCCATATTCATTATTGGTGATTCCTTCCGAAATTCCTAAGGTCTCTATTTTCTTCGGAGGCATATGTTCGAACTATGGCGGCGTCGGTTTACTTTCTCCCTTCTTCTTTTTCCCCCTCATTTCCCCCTCCCGACTAAGTACTTAGTATGCATGCGTTATGCCGTGGCAGTGGGTGGCACAAAGCTGATTGTCTCCTCTCCGCCTGGAGCATTTTCAAACCCCAACTTCTAGCTGTCTCTCTAGAGCTACTTGTAAGCTGATCTGCTCTTTTTTTGTTGCTGAAATCGCTGGTCTAATTCTATTTATTACTTACATGATATCGTTTATTACAAGTCTGAACACAGAAGCTTGGTTTACAATCTGTGCGACGGCCAGTGAGTCACTAGCCCTGAGCCGTGCCCGGTGCCGCCAGCTAGCCAACAGCCAGACCTGTTGACAGCCTCAGATAGTTCGGCCTCGTGGCTTTTTCTCTTTTCTCTCTTCTCTTTAGCGCATTGTAATACGAGCCCTTTTGCCCTCGCATACAATCACTACAAAAAGGGTCTGCATTACATGAGCCACCGTGATCTCACTTAGCCCTCTCGACCCCACCATCATCGTCATGACCAGCATTCAAACTGCTGCATCCGCTATAGTGCCGAGCGCTGGTGCTGCTCTTGAGACCTCTGTTATAGCAGTTAGCGAAGGCGCCGCCACCGCGACTGAGAAGACTTCACGGCAGAACCAGAGGCAGCACGCCGACAGATCGCACGACGAAAAGCCGAGCTGAAAGAATAGACATCAACAGGGACCATAGAGAGCCTGAGGCGCCCTTCTGACAAAGGGGAAGAATACCTCCTCGGCAGGGGTACGAAGACCTCTACGACAGAGACACAAAAACCCCGACGAGAGAGGTAAAGGCGAACGAAATATTCGAAACCTAGTAAAGTCGTCATCATAATCGGCGAGACGATAACGACGCTTCGAAGAGAGTATTGGATTCAAGATTGGACCACATGAGAGCAAAGGAAGCCGACAAATTAGGGTTATCTAGAGTTGCATGCTAGAAGCCCTTTTTTACACCCATTCTGTGTATAAATAATAATGGCGGCCAGAGGTTCCCATCCCCCGAAAGGAAGTACCAGAACTTAGAGACGACAATCGACGAGATGACACTTCATGATATTCTTTCTACAATCTAACAACGTTTAGGCCTTCCGGGCACTGTAATTTAGGTTGGCACCATACTGTAATAATAAGTCCACGCCAGCCTCAAATCCCATATCAACGGCCGTATGGAGCGGGGTCATGCCGTCAATGTCGTAACTATTGATGAGAGGTTCGTTTTGCTTGCAAATCTCGAGTAGCAATCTCAAGGGCCCCTCGCGACGCTCTGCCACAGCCCAGTGTAGGGCATTGCGCTGTTGGCTGTCCACCTGGTCTATCCGTGCCCCGTGTTGGGTCAATGCTGTCACTATGCCTTCGAAACCGCCTTTGATAGCATAGTAAAGAGGAGTCCTCCCGTCGGCGTCCTGCTCGTTACAGTCCACCGAGTGCTGTAGTATTGAGCGGACTATCCGGTCATAGCCCTTTTGCGCTGCGATGTGAAGAGGGCCACGCCAACTGGTCCCACCTTGTTCTATTGAGGTTCTCGACTCGACGGAGGAAACAGGAGTATTCTGGGGCACGTCTTTGGGTTTGGACGGGAATGTGTGCTGGGTCGAAGGCGTTGGTGTCTCGGTCTGCACGCTCAAGGCGGACTTGGAGGTCTCGATCTGTGGGGTAGTGAAGTCGTGCGGTGTTACCGCGAAGTCGAAAGACATGAGTGTCGAGAGAATCTCCTCGTCCCACGCCGACGGATCAAGGAACTTAGAGTTACCGAACAGGCCAAAGCGACATTTCGTGACGGCGGGGTTGGCATGTTGGTTGACATCTGTGTCGAGAAAGCTGATGGTTCCGGGCAGCTGTGACGAGGAAGACGAGTACATGGGCTCGGATTGTGGCTGGGGTTGCGCCGGTGTTGGTCGTTTAGGGAGGGGTTGCGACTCGACTGCTGGAGTTGAATCCTCAGTATTGTTTTTATCTGGCTGCTTCTTGGTGGGCGCCTCCGATGTCTGCTGCTGGCTACGTTTCCCTGCAGCGCGACAGCGAGCACCGGTCAGTACAACACGAGACCGGACCTGCTTCGTGTATCATCACGTTGTCCTGCCACTCACAGCGAAAACGGCGCTGCGCTAATCGATTCTGGACGCGACGACGAGCAGCAGCTTGGTCTTTGCTTGACTCCATCGGCAACTTAATACTCTTGTGAAAAGGGGGATTGAGCCTGTGTAGTAACTCGATGACAAATGATGCGGATGAGCTGCAAGTGTAGGATCAGCGCCAACGAGCAGGGAAATTCAAGTGGGTCCATATGGACACGTCAGGTTATACCAACGTAGATATGATGCGCCATGAGGAAGTACTCACAAACAAAAAAACAAATAAAAAAAGTTTTTGTTGACCATACATCACCGGAAGGAGGACGTGGAGTATTGTTTCTACTATCGTAAACTAATAAGGGTGCAAATGGATCTTGGCTACACAATTTGGCTTTTATCAACTAGGGACGGCACTGTAGCCGAGAGGTCCGGAACAAGTCCCCAGTTCATCCACAAATCGGCGGCGAATAGTCTAGGCCGACTTCATAGTGGCTACACTGACCTTTTGTATTGGTGAGCGAAACGGCTGGTCCGCTCATAGTAATGCCATCTACAGCCACAGTCTCAGCGGCAAGACACCAGTTGTGGCTTTTGTCGGAGGGTTTCGTGCTGGGAGAGGTCTTCGTTGGAAGCACCTGGGAACTTTAGGAAAGAGGAATATAAATTTGCAACCCATAATTATAGAATATGTATACTAAGAGACCTTCTCAAAGACCTAACTACCTTTTGATTAACGTTGCACAAACAGACTTACCATTGTGAAATCTTCCCCTGCAGCCAAGCTCATACGACAACCTCAATCTTCCTTATTTGTATAATTTTTGGAGATCCTTCAGGCCCTTGTCCGCATGCCAAATACTGCTCAGAAGTCCCGGGAACCAAGACGTCAGAAATCGAACAACGCCGACATTCCCACCGCGCGACATTTTACCGCTCTTACCAGCGATGATGTCGCTGACAATGTCTTTTGCCGTCTTCTGGACGGGCTCTGCCCCGGTGATGTATCCGCCTTGCTGCTGTTTGTTGATGATCGGCTCGACAGTCTTGTAGTACGAGCCCTCAGGCAACTTTAGCGCTGGCGCATTGTCGAAGAAGGGCGTGGCGACGTTGCCCAGCACATTGGTGATGACCTTTACACCGAGAGGGGCCAGCTCGATGCAGAGCACGTCTGAGATCCGTGTTGCGGCGGCCTTGGAGCTGCTATAGATGCCTATATAAAAAGTACTGATGGTCAAACACCGGTCAATACAAGAGAACAAGAGAGTTGTTAAATCATACCTGCCCATGCAAAGGGGAATAATGCTGCCGTCGAAGTGATGTTGCAGATAGTTCCCTTGCTCCTGATGAGCAGTGGAGCAAATGCCTGTGCCGTGGCTACTATGCTCCAGACATTGACATCGTACAGCTTCTTGGCCTCGTCGAGATCGATGTCCAGCAAGGGCAAGACGTAGTCGTGGGCGGCATTGTTGACGAGGACATCAAGTGTCCCTTCCGTACGTTTGGTGACAGCTTCCGTCGCTTGTTGGATGGACTCGGGTGAGCCGACGTCCAACTGGAGGATCTCGATATTGTCGAGATTTGCGAGTGATCCGGCCTTAGATAGGTTGCGCATGGTTGCGAAGACATGAAAGCCCCTGGCCTGGAACTCTTTCGCCAGCGCGGCGCCGAGACCGCCGTCGCTACAGCCAGTGATCAGCACGGTCTCCTTGGCCAACATCGTAGCTGTAGTCTAATGGAGAGTTATGAATGGACTGGATCCGGGTTCTAGGCTCTTAGACCAGGACTTCACGTGCGCGGTCCGTAGTATATATTGATGGCTCCCAGTTTCGAACGCGAGGGTCACAAGGGTATCGGTAACGCATAAATGTAAATATGAAGGTCATGGTGTGTTTTCTGCTGTGTACTGCATGCGTTCCTGCTTCTGAAGTCTGGACGGATCATTGTACGTTCCCAAGTGCACTCGTCTAACCGACCAATCAAGTCGCCAAAGAGTAAGCTGCCTTTCCCTATTTACCCGTGAGGGATTCTATTATACCGGTAGGACCAAATCAATGTGCCACCACTTGCTAGTGACGGTAGGTCTATCACATGCAAAATTCCGTTCTCAACTGTGCAAAGTCGTAAATCTGGTATTGTCAACAGGGACTTGGTCATGTAACCCTTTCTTCGGAGTTAAGGCTTGCCGTGTCTGCGCAGCATACATGTCGTGAGGTTCCTGTGATTAGCGGCAGCGGCCCAATAATCAGCCGGCGCGGCGGTGTGTCCCACCTGCAAGGTCAGCACCACGGCAGACAATACTATCAGACCCATTTTCCAGACAAGCGTCTTAATCCGCCCAGAGATGGAAGGCAAGTCACACGCCTATCAATGGTGGAGTCGGCTGGCAAGGGAATCTGCACTTGGGAACTGGCCGTTCAAACCTACTAGGTACTCCGAAGCTTTGGCTTACCCTGTATAACAATGCACTTGCTGGCCGTCGGATGGATTTTTAGCATCTGAAGTGATTTGAATAGGGCTGTTAATCTGTAATTGTTGCCCGTATATCCCAAAGCCTAGCGATTCACAAGTTCTGCATAGGAGAGTAGCCAGGTTGATATGCCTTGCCATTTAGCACTCTCTCGAAAAGTGCTTCCGTAGGCTCCAGGATTTGCATGAATCCCTCTCCACTTATGATGGTCAGATGACCTTTTCCCTTAGCCCAGAATAATGTCTTCAGTGTCTCTTACCTGTCAAACGTATTTTTCTGGTCCTCTGGAGGAAGAATATTGTCCAATTTCGGGATGCTCGTCATGACTGCCATCCCCTCAACTATCTCCAGGCCCTCCTTGGGCCGCGCCAGGACGAGCTTGTGGTATACCTGCAGAATCATACGGTCCTGAAAATCAGGGTGACTGAGTTCTGTGGCCGACTGCATGAGGTTATGTGCCTCAAGCCTGCCTGGGCCCCCAGAGCTACCCATACTAGCAGGATTCTCTCCCCAGCTGTTGAAGAGCAACAGTGAGAAGGGCTCATTTCCTCTCAGCAGAGATCTGTGATCCTTTGTCAGCCGAGGGAACGGTGTCTTTCATTCTTTCAGTCACCAGGGTTACTTTACACTGGTCCATGACCTAATCGAGTTGTTATAACCAAATCAAACTTGAGAAAACTTTGACCGACTTCGCGTTTTTCCAACCAAACATCATAAAATAAGAAAGCTCTTTACACAGTACGAGTAGGGCGAACTCCCCAGAAATTGAAATTGAAGGTTTTACTACTTTGTTCTGTTTGTATCTCGTAGATCGCTTCCTCAAGGGTATTATTATCCATCCTTGAGAAACATTATGCAACTTAATATTTTTGAAAGGATATATTCTCTCGCCATGTTGACGGGAGACGTATATAGTGAAAAAGTACTTTAATTAGCACTGCTGTGACCAGAGGATTCCAAAATATTTCAAAATTCTATGCTAACAAGAGTGGGTATCAAAGTGGTTATCCCAATGGGAAACACCAAAAGTAACTGGTGCAGGTGTTCATTCGCAGTGATGCTATTCGATAGAGCAGAATGAAGACTTAAATCGATAACTGGAGAGCCATGTACAATAATTCATCTAGTGGTAATGACCGTGAGAGTAGAAGTGGGAAATAGCCAACATCGTGTGCTTGTTTTCTAGTTCCTATATTTCTGTTCCCCGTTCCCATTTCGAACTTAAGCTGTAGCCCTAATCCTGATTAGAATTTTTCCTGATAATTTATTTCTCGTTGCCTGCTTTGTCCTTTGCAAGAACGTTTCGATCATGTCTGTTGTCGGAGGCCTATGTTCGAATTATGGCGGCGTCGATCTGCTTTCTTCCTCTCCGTTTCTTGTTTTGCGCTGCTTACCATATCTCGCTTTTCCCCTCTTCTTTTTCGTTTTTCTTTCTTTATACTGTAGTGGTCCTAGGGACAAAGATCTTTATGCAACTATAAGCATACCACCACCCCCTGTCGGTTTCTCATAAAGACAGCAAACAAAAAAAGACAGAACAAAAGAAAAACAATCTTCCTTGGAAGGCCAACATTTGTTCCAGTCCTTTGTGCTATCGGATGCGCGGTAGAAAGCTTTGTGAGTGCCCCTGTCTTTCTCTTGGGAGGTGTGCTATTAGTTATCAGAACAAACCCAACAAAAAAGATTGTCAGGGACACTTCCGCAGATTCCTCTCTGCGAATTTTCTTCTTAAGGCTGCGTCCTTGTAGACACGTGTACTGCAAACCTGCTGCCTTGTCCTGACAAGATACATGACTCCACAAACCATTTCCTCGCTTTCTCAGACTAAATTAAAGCAGCTGGCATCAGTCCAGCCCAAATATGGCCCCACGCCGCCTTGCCAAACAGCCTCCCATCAAGAGTGGGCAGCGACCTCGTCCTGTTCGGAAAGCCAAAGCTTCTCGGCAGCCAGACAACCAGGGACCTCTTCGTCGAAGCGCACGGCTGAACAAAAACCGTGCTGCGCACATCGATCCTCCACACATCGACCCTTCGCAGCCCTCAGCCCCAGCGAGCAAGACTCCGAGCCTAGATGTATGTGTTATTTTCCCTACATCTCTTCTACGATATAGCTGCTGACTAAAGCCCAAACTTGTAATAGACCCAGCTGCCTCCTACACCGCCACCTGCCAACCAGAAGCACCTCGACCGAGTGCAAGAACCGAACGACAACAACTCACCAGATCCCCCTCAAACTCAACAGGAGGAGTCTACTGGCAGCATAGCGGGTACCGGTACCAAGCCGCCGGACCAAGAAGCAACTTGTCGCAAGCCAGCCGCCCAAATTCATCCCATCAGACACTGGCTGAACGAAGGAACCTGGCCCAAGGAACTTTTTGAAGCACCGGAGATGAGTCATCCGGATCGTTTTCTTTCAAGGGAGTGGCTCCAGGCTTCCCATAGACGCACAATACAAGCGTCAACTTCTGTCCTGGGACGTCGCAGGCTCAGCGTCTGCGAGGATGCCTACAATGCCCCCAATTTCATGGAGCAGCTTGAGAAGCTGAATACTTTCATGGAAGATTCCAAACTGGGCATCACGGACGAGGACAAGGAAGTCTGCAAGCAGCTGCTCAGGCAGCCACAGGCTGTTCCCCAGGACACTCTGTTTCGCGACGACATCTTCGCTTCCGTCTGTCAGGAGCTGACGAAAATGAGCAAAGATCAAATCTTCTGGAGAATTACGCGGTTGTTTGTTCCTTCAGCGCATGACATGGCCATATATGGCGAGATTGATACAGATGTGCTGTACGAAGGCGTCCAAAACATCTGGGGCAAATGCCTACCTACGACGCATACCTTGACAGGCATCTGTCCAAAGCCTGACTACTCGGTAGGATTTGGGCACCGCGCGTTCACACAGGGCCAACTTGCCAAGCTATCTCCTTACGTTGGCGATTCCCAGACTGGTGAACAGCCTTGTCTCATGGGCACAAGCCAAATGTACTTTCCCTTTTTCACTTGTGAGGCAGACTGCGAGGATGGGTCTCTTGCGATCGCTGATCGGAAGAACGCGTACAGCATGATGATAGCAGTCAAGAGCATCGTCACGCTTTTCACGTTTGCGAAACGCCAAAGGGAGCTGCACCGAACAGTCCTTGCTTTCTCAGTATCGCACAACCATAATACTGTGAGCATCTACGGCCACTATCCCGTCTTCGTCGAAGATGATGAGGTGGCCTACCACCGCCATCTGATCCACTCCTTCAGCTTCATAGCACTGGAAGGGGAGCACAAGTGGACATCATACAAGTTCGTCAAAAATGTCTACAAGTCCTGGATGCCCACGCACCTGGCGAGGATACGCTCCGTAATTGACGACATGCCGGAACCTGCACCCTTGCCGCGCCAGGGCAACCATCCTTTGGCGCAGTCGTTTACCCCGGAACAGCTTGTTGGTGTGGACGAAGAGCAGCATGGCCAGTCGGGTGCTGTTGCTCCAAGGAGATCTAAGAGGACCTTGGATTCTGCTGCCGGAGGACCGTCCAAGCGAGCCCGAAGATAGACGGCGAGATGAAACGATCCGAAGTGCGATGCCTGGCGGCACTTACATTGTTGTGGTGGTCAGTGTGTGGGAGGCCTCGGGACAGGCAGGGCCTGTATATGGATGGGTCTTGGGTCTTGGACTCCTGTACATTTGGAAGAGGGCCACACCCTCATGTAATCTCTTCAGACATTTCCTCCTTGTTATTTTAACATTTGAGCCTCCTGAGAAGGTCCAAGATACGTCTTCACTTCGCTCTTATCCCTTCTTGACCTTCATTTGCCTTCATTCCCCCCCTCCCCCCCAGACTGCTTGGATTGTGACGGCCCTTGCCTATTGCTCCCGTGTCAGTCCTCGCGTGCGACTACGCTAGAGTATTGGTTCAGTATTCTATTTCTTATTTCCTGTTTCATATGAGATCTCTTTTCACTAACAATAATTTGACCTATGGTCTCTATCTTGGCCCATGTCCGAATTATGGCGGCGTCCATTTTTGCTTTTGTATTTCTCTTCGTACTCGTAATACTGCAAACCTCGTTTATTTCCGCTCTTTTATTTTGCTATTTTACTTGTATAACATACACAAACCCTGCTATCAATCAGTCTCTTCCTGCGACTGCACTCAAGTTCTGGTTCACTTTTATTGTACTTGTTGTTTTCTTTAGAAAGAAAAAAAATTCAACAGACTGGTCGAATTTATACCTGGCGAAGAAAGCAGGTTCGCATCGTTGAGAAAGCCATATTGATCACCCTTTGACACCCTTTTTTAAAAATGCATGAGCTAATCCGGCTACTATCTCTAGCTGGTCGTCAGGAGTATCCTTCAGCTTGAGATTCTCCGCCACCTGCGTAAAGGTATCCCAGACCTCTATATACCGGAATCCGTCCGCGTAGGTTTTTGCGCCAATAGAGGATAGGGCATAGTCCATGTCGGCCTTATTCCTGATTCTCTTCAGATCGTCCTGGCGGATCGTTAACATGGCCCAAGACTCCTTCTTTCTGTCCCTCTCCAGTGTGTACAGCCTTCCGATGCGGACGCACTCTAGCACCAAGGCAGCAAGGCCCGACGCGAGCGCCGTGGCGACCGAGGAGCCCGTGTGTGAGGCGAAGTCGTCGAACGTGTTGATGGGTTCGTCGGGGCTCAAGGACTTGAGGACCACCTCGTGGCCAGGGAGGATGAAGCTGATGTTCTTGTCGTCCGTTACGAAATCGGCCTTAGACCCCGTCTCCTTGGCCGCGCCGATGTGGAAGTTTGTTTCAGGATTCGAGGCGTGAGGGTAGTTGAAGTCGTGGAAACGGCCCTGGTCGCTCGCTGAGCAGAACATCAAGATGTCCTTCTCGGAGGCCTTCCTGATGGCGCTGTCGAAAGCATTCTTGTCCGCTGAGTTTGTCGGCGGCTTGGTCGTCCAAGACATGGAGATGATCTGGGCGCCTTGCTCGGTCGCGAGTTCGATTGCCTTCTCTCACGATGTGATGTACTTCGTCAGTATGGAGTCTAATTACTTCGCCATACTAGGCTGATAGCGCGAAGAGTAAAGAGAACGTGGGATTCCTGACCTGAATAGCACTCTTTGGATCGATCTGCATCTTCGACGAATCTGTTGCGATTGTCCTGAGTTTGATGACATAGATGACGGCGCTGGGGCAGATGCGGTTGATGAGCCTGGCCATCAGAGTACCGTGACCTTTGGCAGACTCAAAATACGGCGACACATTCCAGCCATCTTTGTAGTGATCGAAGCTCTTGCCGGGAATCCTCTTATCCATCAGTTCAGGGTGCCTGATGTCCGTCCCGTCGTCGATAAGGCACACCTTCACAGGACTCAGGGATAGGTCGCTGCCCCCATAATGAATACCTTCGATCTGACCGAAGTACTTGGTGAAGTTTTCCATGCATGATAGCCACTTGGATGGATCGACGGGGTGTTCAGACTTGACAGTCCCAGCTGGCATATTTGGAGTTGACTGTGGTATCTTGCCGTGACCGCCTGACTTTGGCAAGATAACCTTGGGTCCATTAGTTTTATTCCTGGACTTCCAGGATTCCTTCAGGCGAGTTTCGAAGCTTTCCAGATACCATGCCGTCCTCTCAGCCGTATCCAGGCCCTTTAAATTAGAAGAGTGTCAGCAAAAGTCAAGTGTGAATTCGAGCAGCAAAAAAGGTCGGTCTACCTCGGTCTGTACGAGTTCAACTATTTCCAGAGAGGGGGCCGCAGCGAGACCTTGGGGTTCACTCCATGATCAAAGTACGGAGTTCTTGCCACTCCATTGCAGGGTCACCTTGCGCAGCTTGCTGCTGGTCCTGGACAGCAGTTCAGGGCACAAGTCCGGCTTGCGCCAGTCCAAGACTTCGACTTGGAGATCCTTGAGTGCCCTTTCTATGGCCTCGTCACTATGACACGGCATCTCCATGTCGTCTACCTCGACTCTGATGATACGCTTTACCTCTTTTCTGCGCAGCCAGTCGAAGAAGACGGGCATGTCATTCCGGCCCTGGTACCGCTCATCCAAGCCAGGCTTCTCAGTGCCTCTGTCAACCTCGAGCCTTGGAAAGGCCACATACTGCAAGACCTCATCGAATTTGAGATGGCCAAACTGGTCCTCGAAATCAAGCGTCTTAATCCTTGACGCTCCATCATCCGATAATGTGCGTCTCTACATGTAATACGACTAACGAAGGTCTCTTTGAGGGATAGCAATTGAAGATCAGTAGATTCTGACCACTCCACTCTGTCTTAATTTCACAGGTCCTGGGGAAAATGATAGCGCTGCAAGATCGACAAAAGGAATTCGGGCACACCGAATGGGTTGACAAGTCGCACTCTGAATTAAGCCAGGACATGGTCGCGACATTTTCCGAAGACTGGCTCTGTAAGTGAAGTTTGGCCCCACGGAAATGAAATAGAAATGAATCAAGTAATCAGTGGACATCAAAAGAATCACTAATGCTCAAGCATGCAGACGGCGAACTTGACAAAGCACAAGCCGGAATCCTGGACGCACTGTTCTCCCAGGCATCGCCTTTTTACCCCTTCATCATCAGCAAGCGTGGCCCAGACACCGTTCTACAACTGGATGATTGCTTCACTGCTGCCACTGATCAAGTACTGCACCTGCGCTGTGAGACCGAAACCCATCGCGTGACCGAGTTTGTGTGGCAATACGTCAACTCCCACAAGGACAGTACGAACATTTTCTACTTCCAGTTTGATAGCCACAATATACGCTTTAATAGTCTGCGAGCCATGCTCCTGACCTGGATCTGTCAGCTAGACTACCAAGGTATGGGCAGACGATCCGGTCAAATCAGTCGGATCGTGAGCTATATGCTGGCGCTCCAGGCGTGGACCGATGATGATCTGCTGATGTACTGGAGACGTTTCCATCATACAGACGACATCTACATCATTGGGAGCCTCGATAAGTGCGACGGCTCGAAGCACAAGCTGCTCTCATTCCTACGCATTCTCTTCACCTTGAGTGAGAGCTGCAGTAAGATCATCATCACGACGACAGCGGACTCGGATGAACAACCTAGCTTGGAGCTTGCTACGATACAACCCAGCGAGATCTACAAAGAGGAGCGTCTTAACAGCGACTTCCTCGTGAGCATAACGGACAATGAGGACATTCGGTTCCAGCTGTCCAAGCTGCTGCATGAAAACCCACGGCTCGCCAGCAACCAAGCTGCTGCGGAAGTGGTCAGGGATGTGCTGAACGCGTACGGGCAGGACGATGATCTGCGTCACGTCATAGTACAATGGCTTTCTACAAGCAGACATATTCCGGCACACTGGTTCGAGGAAAACCTCTCGCGTCTTAGCACCACGGGTGAAGGAGAGTGCTTGTTCCCGCTTGTGCTGCGTGCTATACCCAAGGAGCGGCGGGAGTGGGCTCGACCGCTTTTGTCGTGCATCCTATCATCTGTACGCGCTATACGGGCGGATGAGATGTGCGTGATAGCAGGACTCATTCCGGGCGGCGGAGAGGTCGAGAACATACACGACGTCCTGTCGTGTTTTGGGGGTCTTCTACGTGTCCAGAACAATCAAGTAGTCTTTGGCCACAGCAACATCCGGGGCTGGTTGCAGTCCTGCATCGACGGACCCGAGACCCATGACTGGTGGCAGTACGATTCCTGCAGCAGGAGGGAGATGGAAGTCCTTACGACATGCATGGCCTACAACATGTCTCAGTCGAAAGGTGCTAGCCCATCCATCTGGTCTGCAGAGCATGGGCTTCCTTATGCATTCAGCACTGGCCTTTCCACTACCGGAGGATTAAGACGTTAGGAGTCCAACCAGAAACGAGGCTGTCAAGAGACTTGGTGTTAGGGCTGTTGAGAGACCAGAAGGCCTTTTCGGGCTGGGTCAGTGCTTATGTCTTCCTTGCGGACCCCCTTACACGGCCCGACCCAGCTGCCACCTCACCCCTGCCCATCATGGCACATCTTGGCCTGGAAGATCTGGTGGAGACTCTCAAGGAGGAGAACGATGACGAAGAAGACTTGTTGTGGGGGCTGGTCGAGGCGTCTAGACAGGGCCATCTCAGCACGGTTCAGATGCTCAGACCAGGGAAAAGATTCAGCCTTCATGATCCTACGCTAAAGCGGCTGGTCACCGCCGCATTGTCGTCAAGAAACGCCGAGGTGGTACAGGAGATCATGGAATTGGTGCCAAGAGGAACTCCGAGTTTGGGCCCGACGCCCCGCTGGCTCTCGAGGATGCTTCTCAAGGCCTGCTGGCTCGGTAATGAGGTGCTGGTCGGCATCCTCCTCGACCTGGGCGCAGACCTACACGCCACCCTGGAGCCCAAAGAGTACTTCCCGGAATCCCTCGGGCTTTTCGAGCTGGCAGTACAAAAGAAGGCAGCGAGCGTCATCAAGTGGCTGCTGCAGAGCGGCCTAAGCACGGTTAGAGACGGCGGCATTGTGAACGATACCCTTCCTGGGATGTTGGCCTGGTGGGCTGACCGAGACACGGCCGAGCTTGTCCTGTCGGGCGGATACGATGTGGGCAGCAGGGAAGACTCCAGATACACAGCGCTCCAGCTGTGTTGCGAGTGGGGTCAGCCCGTGGTTGCTAGCATCCTCGTCCGGCACTCACCCAACTTCACCGAGTACATAGATCCAGACACGCCGCCGCCCATGACGAGCGCAGCGGGTAAGGGGAACATCAGGGCACTAAAGGTCCTCTTGGAGAGTGGAGCCGACATGACTGAGAGCCAGGGCCGCGGGATCATCACCAACGCCCTCTACGAGGCGGTCAGGATCGGGCGGCTGGACATAATCCGCCTGCTGCTACTGTCGGCCGACGAGCAAGAGCCGCGCAAGATCGACGTGAACTTCCTGGCCAAGGGAGGCACCACGCCGCTTATACTCAGCCTCTACATTACAGGGAAACATGCTGAAGAGATCACCCGGCTCCTGCTTGCCAGCGGCGCCGACGTGGACGCGACCGAGGACGGCAACGGGCCCCGCCGCCGAAGAGCGCTGCACCTGGCGGCCATCCAGACTTCAGAGCACATGTCTAGGATCGCCAAGGCCCTCATCGAACTTGGAGCCGAAGTGGATGCGAAGGACGCGGGAGGACTGACTCCGCTCTTCTACAGCGCTTACTGCGGCACACCAGCTATCGCGAAGATGCTGGTGGACGCTGGGGCCAACCTGACTGTGTCGGACCCTGGGGAGAGAAGGTGGACACTGCTGCACGCCGCGTATGACCAGCCTGAGGTCGTCCGCATCCTCCTCGACGCGGGCGTGGACCCGACCGTGAGGCACGAGGCCAATGCCACACCGCTCGCGATGGCGGCAGAGACTGGACAGGTCGAATGCCTGCGCATGATGCTAAGCAGCAGCAGAAAACAGGAGGAGAGGCGCTCGGCCATGGCTGGCGCTCTGTGGGCCTCGGTAGAAGCCAATTGTGAGGCCTCTGTCCGTCTGCTCCTCGAAGCCGGCGCCAGCGTCGACCACGCTGACGAGAAGGGGGTAACGGTTGTCGGCCTGGCGCTGTCTCGCGGGTTCGAGGACACCCTGCGCATCCTTCTAGAGTTCCGGCCCGACCTAGAGCGGAGAGACAATGACGAAAACACCATTCTTCACTTTGTCACGGCTAGCACGCCCGTGTCATCCCTGGCGCTGCTCTCCCACGCGGGCGCGAGGCTGAACGTCCTGAACAAGTCCGGAATCTCGCCGCTCACGACGGCCGCGGAGGATCTTAACTGGGAAGCTGTTCGCTATATGCTGTCGAGGCCGGGCGCAGCTGAGATTATCAATACTTCCGGTAACATCGGCACTGTGCTGCACACCACGTGCAGGCTGGGCCCGCTGGACACCGTCAGGCTGCTGGTTGACGGCGGGGCGAACACCGACCTCTTCTGCGAGAACTGGATGGGCACCCCTCTTTCACAGGCGTGCGTCCACTTCGGCTCAAACTCGGCACCAGAGAAAGAGGCCATCATCAGGTATCTCGTCGAGGACTGCATGGTCGACGTCAACGGCTCCAATGACGCGGCCGCAGGCTACGCGTGCCCTCTACACCTCGCGAGCCTCACGTGTTCAGGGGACATAATCGAGCTCCTGATTATCAAAGGTGCGGACGTGCGAAAGCCAGACGCCATAGGCCGCTGGCCCCTCCACCTGGCATGCTACAACTCCCTCGCGGCCGTCAGGGCGCTCAACGCTGCCGATCAAGACTTCGCGTCCAAGGACAAGCTGGGCCGTGTGCCCCTGCACTATGCCGTCCTCAGCGGCCAGGACGACCTGGTCCTCTACGCGCTGGAGAAGACGAGGGCGGTGGGATACAAAGTGGATGTGGCCGACGACGACGGCTGGACGCCCTTGTTGTGGCTCTCCAGGGCTGCTGAGGTGTACACGTGGGACGACGACAACCGGAACATACGCGTCGAGATAGCCAAGATACTACTGCGTGAGGGCGCCGACCCGTCGGTTCGAGGACGGGTTCGGCTGGAGGGGTGGAGCAGTAACAGCAGCTACAATAACACCAATTACAGTCAGCAGTGGTCTGCTGGCGACATTGCCACGTATCACGGCGCATGCGAGCTTGCCGAGACCCTAGACGCCGCTGTCCCCGAAAAGCAGAAGAAGTGCTTGCTAATTCCGCGGAAGAAGGGCGAGGAGGGCCATGGCTTTTGCGATTGCTGCTACCTGGTGAGTCACCTGGGCACATGTGTATATATATGTGTCCTTATATACATATGTGCCTAAGCCTGAAACCACGTTGCCTTTCTGATGCCAATCCACTCACTTCATTCTACTGATTCGATGTTCTTATGCAAAATATCCCAAATCTCTAGACTCTTTTTGGGGTTTGGTATTCTTGTGAGACCTGCCCGTTCTTGGCACTATGCTTCAAGTGCTATGGTTTCAAAGACACTATCCACCCGTTTCACGGCTTTTTCCGAACAGGTATAGAAAGGGATGTCGAGGACGACGGCAAATATACGCGGGCAGTCACCGCAGAGGAACCAGAAACTGGCCCTGGCTCGTCAATCGTCGAAGAGGCTCAGTCTCCCGATTATTACATTCATGACAATGAAGATTTCCTGGACGACGAAATGATTGGTGACGATGACGCGGAGACTTGATAACCAGCGTTCCACACAGTTCGGTCCTAGCAGTTCTATAGCAGTCTTGGTTAGCAAGCGAGAGATACTACAATAATACAAGCGAGCAAACAATATTTCTTAGCAATTGACTGTAATTAGGCTAATTGTCGCCCAGTCACCCCTTTCTTCCTTATACTGAGCTCAATTAGCAGAGAGCACCATAATTATCTCAGTGTTTTGGCTTTTCGTATACGTAGCATAGTTAATATAATGCTGGTGTTGGCTGGGCTTGCTCGTACGTACGAACTGGTGAGAAATCGTGGTGTTGATTGCTCTATTTCGTATATCGTATGTGTCTCTATCTGTTGTTGAGGACTAGCTATCGTCGTCCTGGCATACGTACAAAAGGGGTTGGCCTTCGGCGCACGGACCACTGTGTGGTCCGTACCCTTTGTGCCAGGCACGTTCAACACCATATACTTTCCACAGCTGGCCTATAGGAAGCCAGTGTATACGTACTTTTGCTGGCGAGTAGGCTTCTCCGAGCTGTAGTCTCTTTTCTTTTTGCATACACAAGGCTTTGTTGTATTATTCTAGCACGCAGACGCAATATATTATAACCTTGCCCTCTTGAACCATATGCACGGGTCTCATTACTATTACCACGTCTCAAGAGGCATGCCAACAGTAACAGGAAGTATTTCTTGGCACCCTTAGCAGTCAGTCGTCTGAAGATATCCCATCAGTGCAGTCGTCCGCTACTATAACCAATTAAACAGTCGAGGGGTGCCGAACTGAAGTGACTGAAATAGCTAACAATAATACCCAAAATTGGCTACTACTTTCACAGCTGCTCCCTTCACCACTATACTAGGAAGAGCCCAACAATCCGGGCTACGCTGGCAGCTCCTAATGACTCAAAACCTCGAGCAGATATTCGAGGACTTGCCGTGAATAACGCTAACAGTCTATTGGATGAGGTTCGGGATCATAACGCTCCAGATGAGGAGTTTGACAGACCAAGACTGACACCATAGCGGCACTGAAACTACCAATGATACTGGAACTGCTGGACAGGCAAACTCTCGAACCAATGTGATGGATGGCCAAGAAGATCTTCCACTAGATGGACGCAATATGGCCCAGGCCATGACATCTCATATGATGGGAATACTGAGTCGGATGAACAACGTTTATCTTACAGATCTTGCTATGCTACTTGGAGAAGCCCCAGAGCCAATGGCGCAGGAAGCGGAACGTCT
Organism: Cryphonectria naterciae; assembly: GCA_014850475.1. Classification (NCBI taxonomy): domain Eukaryota; kingdom Fungi; phylum Ascomycota; class Sordariomycetes; order Diaporthales; family Cryphonectriaceae; genus Cryphonectria; species Cryphonectria naterciae. The sequence continues at coordinate 128,230 of JACWST010000070.1, forward strand.
CTTGACGGCAACGGGACTTGATGATGGATATACAGTCCCAGGACCAAGTTTTCGAGAGCCAACAGAACCCCAGCAGGCAGAACATTTTCGACAGGACGACTGCAGGTCCATTGGGTCATTCCTTCTCACGCACACTTCCACTGGATAGTGGAGAAGACGCAATTGTAACAACATCAGGATCCATTATTGTCTTTGCGACTATTATACCAAGGTTTCAACAGGGGCTATACGATTTGACTTCATGATGGGCTCGTATTTGGGACGATGACAATAATATTGGGCTATGGAACCCTTTCTGACCCAGTCAGTCCATCCAACTTGGAAGGCAAGTAATAGGCTAGTGGAAAATAATAAAAAGATTGCATCAACTATAGCAAGTTCAAGCTTAAATTATGCTACCGACAAACTCGAAGGGAGGTATTATTATATATATAACCAGTTGATCATTTCTTTGCGAGAGTAATAAAGGGCAATAAGAAGGCACAATAATAAATATTCGGTTCCAGCCTTTGAATCCTAAGCAGCAACCCTACCATCTTTTTTTGCGTTGCTAACTGATCAAGGCTAAATACCACTCTGATGAGAGTGTACAGAAGGTGATAGGCACCTTTTTTCCACTTTTTAATATTATTTTAGAGGAGTTCAATTCTTGATTGTCTTCTCGTTTGGCCTTGCGTGCCATAAAGTAAGCCACAAGATCCCCATGTTACTTGCTGCGCGGGCGCGGTCACACCTATGTGCGGGATGCGTCCTTTCTGGATCAACCATGCACAAAGGAAAAAAACAACAAAAAAAAAAACCAAAAACGAAAGGGAAAAAGGAGAAAGAAAGAAAAAGAAGGAAATAGCACGACGAGAGCTTTGATGCTATCGTGCTTTGGAAAACGCCCACGTATGTAACTTATTTAAATCTTAAAACCTCGGGAGTACAAAAAGGGATTGATGATCCTCCTTTTTTGCAAAAAAATGCAACGGTTATTAGGCTTTGGCTTAAGAAAAACGGTGCATCTGATACCGGTACATTGGAAATCTGACGTAACACGATTGAAAATGGCGTCGGTGGTAATTCGAGGTTTTCAAGGTAATGTTTCTGTACATACTAGGAATGAAAGAACGAAATGAAAAGGGAAAGACGTTTCTCTGGGCCTTGTTGGTCTCTTTGCCCATCCCAACGTGTAAATACGGCCGATCTCCAAGGGGAAGAAGAAAAGCCATGGATAATACTATATAGCCTGACGGATTCTTTTCTGGAACAGACCCTGGGCAACCATGCTGTTACCTTAGTGACTGACCATTGTGGTCTCAAGTCTACGTGCCACATGACCTGCTCCAAAGGGGGGGTGATGGGAGGGAGAGGGTTGAAAATCGGCTAGTTCATGCCTCCCTGCCCTTTGCGTACAGCTCGTCTATCTGCGTTTGCAGCTTCTGTTCCGAAAGCTTTCTGATCACCGTGCCCTTGCCAGCACGGACGAATGTCGCCGGAGGAATGACGAGTATCTTGGACCGATCGATTCGGTTGTTTTGCGAATTCTTGGCATTGACTTGTTCCACGAGAGGCCACACCTCGTCGATGAGCGCTTGGTCGTCGCCACCGTAGTCCGCTCTCGCCTCCAGAATCAGCGCAAGCTCCCGCCGGCCCTTGCCGATGATCAGAACGCCACTGAGCGACTTGCAAGCTCCGATGATCAATTCTGACTGTATCGGGTTGAACTTGTGCGAGTCCCACAAGACGATAACGTCGTCGCGTCGGCCGTAGTATTGCCAGAGGTTCGGTTTGGACGGGTGCGCCTGGAAGAGGTCGCGTGTGCGCCATTCTGACACGCCAGGGCAGTTGTGGTTGAGGGCTGAGCGCTTCTCCGTCGACGCGTCTGCGAACAGGACCATTTCGTACAGCCCGTCCTCGGCAAGTTGCATTTCGTGCTTGAAGTGTGGGTTCCACTCCATGTACGCCCAGTCTTCCTTACCTGGCACTAGCTGTGGAGTTTGAAAAGCCTCTGTCGAGCCGTAGAGAGGGACGAGGTCGGTCACTTGGACAAGCTGTTGGCCAGCGCTTGGGGAGAACGGGCTCCCAGTGTAACAGACAAAGTCGATGCCCCTGAAGTAGTCGATACCATCAGGCTCGGCCAGCAGTTGCTCAGCCATAGAGGGATGGATGTACATCGCCCTGATCTTCTGCTGCTTCAAGACTTCCTTGAGCAGGGCACCATTGGGTGGCGCACCCGGAAGGCCGATGACTGGGGTCGATGCTTCCGTGAAGACTGGGTTGATGACGAGCGTCAAGAACCCCGATAGATGGAAAAAGGGCATTGGCGTAAAGAACTTGCCCCCTCCTTCAAAGTCCCAGATGGAGTAGTCCCGCTTCTTCCGTCCTTCTACGCCGGGCAGCGTCTTCTCATTATCAAGGGCCGCAAAGGTACCATTTGTCATGACGATTGGCTTTGGTAGCCCCGTCGAGCCAGAAGAGTGCAGGACGAGGATCGGATCATTCTTGGCGTCCTCGAAGTTCTTCCTCGAGTATGTGTACTCTCGTGACTCTGTGGCGAGCAATTCATCCAATGATGGCATCTGAAGCGCAGATGCGCCTGTTAACTGACATAGCTGGTCGACCAGGGGCTTGACCTCTGCCCCATAGATGATCTTTGAGCATTTTGTTTGCTCGAGTAGGTTTGCGTTTGTTTCCGCTGTGTTTCTAGGTGATGGAGGAAAATACTACGTCGTGTTAGTCTGGTTCTTATGGAGATCGTGCGCGCGGACAACTCGCCTTGTAGCCGCTCATCGCCGCAGCGAAGAAGACAAGAGGGGGGCGTAGATCGGGCACTCCCAGATAGGCGATCGTTCCATGATCTGATGATTTGCCCCAGGCTTCTTCAATCCAGCCTGCCAGCCACATGGTCATGCGCTTCACGTCCTGAAAAGTGACATCTCTGAATCCGTCGGCTGCGAGATTATTGGACTTGGGTATAGCAGCGTAGATTCGACCCGGATCAGAGTCTGCCAGATCAAGTGCAGTCTCAACCAAAAGGCGGTTGCCGAATGCGTATGGCGGATATTCTCGAGTCATGATGAGGCTGTATTGAATGTCAAGGCAGTGCAGCTTATCCCACTCGCAGAATAAGAAGAAGAAAGTCGGTTGCTTGAATAACCTCGAAGCAGACAGGACCAATTAACTCTGCAAGAAGTGTTTGCACACTAAGAGGAGAATCCCGCACGTCTCTTCTCTCACGATTGAAAGACAGTGCCCATGGGTCTTAGTCAGAATTGCTTACCGCCCTCCTGACTAAGACCAACGGGTATTCTTTTAAGGAAGGGTTATAACTTCACTTGTTGCGCAAAAGATTATAATGCGATTAAAGTATTAATAAGATGAATGTAAATAATTAAATATATTTTGTTTAATTATATAATTTATTAATTTCTTCAATAATAACATACAAGTAATAGCTAGAATACAAGATATTTTATGTAATTAAAAAATATATTATAAACTAAGCCTTTGATTAACGTTTTCAAAATATATAGCTATTATGTTTTATCTACATAAAGTAATGTTTTATCTCTTTTTTTAGAAAAATATAAAGTACATATCAATTTAGCTTTACCAACATTCGCTCTGCTTGTCTCAGGAATATGGTTAGATTTTTTTCCCCTTTGAATTTTAGCTCTAAAGCAGGCTTTTCCCCTGTTCTTCAGCCCCCACGCGCTGTTGTACTTTGATATGATCCGGCGCAGTCCTCTCGTTCGACTGCGCTCAGATTCTGGTTCAACAAGGAATTGGCCCCCTCCTTCCGTTTATGGCGTCTCTGTTGCAGTGCAGGAGACATTTGTTCCCTACCACTGTAGTGCAGCTCCTTCGCGCAGAACCCCCGGCCTTGTCGCGTCTTCCTTGATCCTACGCTCAAGGAGCGCTCAGAGCCTCGGTAGACATTCTGGCTTGACGATTCTCATCACTCAAAATCGTAGTTGGACGCAGGGATCGTGAATTGCACTGAAATGGACCTTGCTGCTATGATAAGGCACTCAAGCCTCGCAAAGGCTGTTTAAGGGCCGTTGCCGCAGCCTCGATTCTCACGGATTCACAGACATATGTTCTACAAGTTTTGAATCTTGGTTCAAGTTGGAAGTATAGTGATCACGCACATTATCATTACCATGTCTATTCAAAGCGAAGCACGAACGTCATCCGCACACTCTCTGAAGAAGACACTCGACGGCGCCATTAACCAGTATTCCTTCGACCTGCTGTCCATATGGCTCTTCACCTTCAGCGACCTCAAGACAATTGTCGGGCCAAAAACACTATTTGGACTCGTACATGCTCTTGCTGCAGACGTTTTCAATTTTGATCGCCTCACCACTCCGAGCGACCTGCGCATTCTTCTTCGCACACCCGTCGTATTATGGTGGACGTGGATAAACCTCCTCCCATTCTCAATCGACAACCAGAGGCAGCCAAGTGCCGTGCTCGAAGATGCAGCGAACAAACCTTGGAGGCCGCTGCCATCACGACGGGTCGAAAGCAAGCAGGCCAAGAACTGGATGTTAGCCCTCTATCCTGTGGCAGTTCTAACTAGCATCTGTACTGGGGGCCTTCGACAGTGCATCGCCCTGGTCTTTCTTGGCGTCTGGTACAACGATCTTGGGGGATCAGATACGCATTTCCTCATACGCAACTTCATCAACGCATGCGGCTTCGTTTGTTACGCATCGGGAGCGATGGAAGTAGCCTTGGGACGACCACTGCCTGTGTCTCTGACAGCAATCTCGTGGTTTTCCATGATTGGCGCTGCGGTGCTGACATCTGTGCATAGTCAGGACATGGCTGATCAAGAGGGAGACCGGCTGCGCGGCAGGAAGAGCGTGCCGCTGACCATTGGGGACGAACCGAGCCGATGGACTATTGCCTTTTTCGTGTCGGCATTCAGCATCCTCGGCCCATCCTTTTGGGGGCTGGCATGGCTAGGATACGCAGCACCCGTTGTCCTCGGAGCGACAGTAGCCGTACGGACCCTCAGCTGCAGGTCGGTAATGGCGGATAAGAACACGTTTCGTGTCTGGAACTTGTGGATGGTAGCGATGTACTTCTTGCCCCTGATTGCGAGCCGATCTCTGCACTACTCGTCAACCTAACCATGTATATCGTGGTACCGATTATAATGCTGTCGTTATTCTGCACATGTGAGCTGTTGTGAGATTATTGAAAGTATCATTGTAAATATAGTTCTCTCGACCGTCGGAATTATCAGATAACTCCATTTTAGGTCTCGCCCCCACAGAGAAAATAAAGAGCTGATGTCCGAACTTCCGCTTAGGTCAGAGGAAGTGTGGTAGGCTAGATCCTGAGGCGATCGTCATCGCGTGCCGTGTCTCATGCACTATAGCAATTTCGTACGGCCGCCCTCAAGGCAGCCATGCAATCGGCTTTATCGCGGCATTTTCCTCCATATATCTACCTTTGTCCATGCTCCCACGGTGGCCGCAGTAGGGCAAAGTCCTTGACTGAGGGGTTGACATTGGGAAATTGCAGATACCATTGGCTCCTCCTCCCCTGCACCGACTCACGGGGCTATCACCTACATGCACTGCAACCCTTTTCTATATGTGGTCAAAGTCAGCGTAGCAATGGCTGAAAAAGGTACCTTGCTTTATGCACTTTTGAGGGGGCCGTCACGTTGGCTGTAGAAGGATTCAATTATGAGTTGCACCTACTGTCACCCGTAGGCACTGCAAGCTTGTTCTGTATATGATCGACGTCAGCAAAGCAAGGGCTGGGGGAAGGGACCTTCCAAGTCGGAAGCCTCGCCGCCCAGTCTGCAGTCATCTATGCATGAGGTGCAAGGTGTAAGTTGCAGGGTGATACTGAGGTAGCATGCCGGATTCCCGTTCGTGCCTGTAATGGGCCAAGTGGAATCAAGTAACCGCCCAATAACACGGCCGCCTTTGAACCCGAGCGAGGTCCAGGTGGCGACCGCGGGTAAGCTTGGATTGTGAGTAAAATATATGTATTGTTATAGATTATAATATTAGAAAGAAATTCTAAAGATTCGATTTCCTATTTGTTTTATTATGCAATAAATGAAGCTCAGCGTATGCTAATACATATTTGTATTTATAAGATAAATACACGTTTATTATATTGTATAGGTAAAATAAAATAAAAATAAGATAAATTCGGGATTCAAACCTTCTGTTTGCATATGCATGGCAATTTCTCAACTAAGCTACATCAGCACACACCCCCGGCATAGCTGTGACTTTTTGAGGAGAGACATTTCCTGAACATTTCCTGACAGAACGCTCTACGGCGAGCAATTCTCCTTTTATGAAACACCCTATTGACTGTTGGACTGCACCTCGAGTCTAATCAAGATGTCTCTTTTGAGCAAGACAGAAACATGCAGTGCAGAAATCGAGAAGCCAACGCTGACATCGACGGTCGTTCAACTGCCTCAAGCCCCCTTGCCAGCATCGGAGCATTTCTCCAAGGGCAGACTGCTTCTGGTCTTCTGCTCCCTAGCTATGGTTGTCTTTGTCGGCGCAATGGACACTGTCGCCATGACAGTGGCACTGCCGAGCATCACGCACGACTTTCACGGATCCAACTCCCTCTACGCCTGGATTCCTTCCTCGTATCTACTCGCACAATGTGTCACCGTACCCGTCTGGGGCCGCTTCAGCGACGTCTGGGGCCGCAAGCCCCTGTTGCTGGCAGCTAGCGCACTTGCTTTCATAGCCAGCCTGCTTACTGCGCTTGCCATCAACTCTCCTATGCTGGTCGTAGCAAGGACGCTGCACGGTGTCGGGACTGGCGGTTCGCTCGTACTTGCGAACATCTGCGTGGCAGATTTGTATGACTTCAAGCGCAGAGCCAAGTATCTTGGTCTATTGGGGGCTGTATGGGCTACTGCTGTAGCTTTTGCGCCGCTAATCGCTGGTGCCCTGACCCAGAGACTATCGTGGCGGTGGATATTTTGGATCAATTGTGAGAATATTCATCTATCGACAATCAGACTATGCAAAGCTCATCATCTTCAGTGCCATGTATTGCAGCAGCGTTCCTATCCATCGCTCTTTGCCTCCAGACAAAGAACAAGAAAGTTCCCTTTGTCGCGGGTGTTCGGACCATCGACTGGCCTGGTATCGCTCTGATCAGCGCTGGTGCCACGCTCTTCCTTGTTGGCCTACAATCCGGTGGAACTCTGACGCCATGGTCCTCTGCCTTGCCTATCACCCTCATCGTCCTGGGGACTTTATGCCTCATTGCCTTCGGCCTCGTGCAGTGGCGCGTCTCTGCCAGGCCGCTGGTACCGCCTTCTATCTTCACGCAGCGCTCCAACGCCGCTGCCCTACTGGTCTGCTTCTGTCAAAGCCTTGCGTTTATCGCCACCGCCTTCTACATCCCACTCTACTTCCAAGCCATCCTCGGTGCAACCTCGCTGCAGTCCGGCATTTGGTTCCTGCCCCTTGCGATCCCCTTCAGCGTCTTCTGCGTCGGAACGGGAGCTTTCATCAAGCGCACGGGGCATTATGTGAGTGTGATCCGCGTCGGTCTGGCCGCAATGACCCTGGGCTGCGCCCTCTTCACTACCTTTGCCGACGTGCAAGACTGGTGGCGCATCGTCTGCTTCCAGATTATCGCCGCCGTCGGTATCGGCCTTAATTTTTACGCTCCACTGCTGGCTCTGCAAGCCCACCTGGAGCCGGCGGTCGTGGCAGCAGGCACGTCGGCCTTTCAGTTCGTGCGCATGCTTGCCAATGCCGTGAGTCTCGTGATTGGCCAGAGTATCCTGCAGAACGCGCTGGGTTCCCAGAGTGGCGCGTTGCGTGCAGCAGGTATCCCCGACGCTCTAATCTCGCGCCTGTCTGGCGGAGACACGGTCTCTATGGCAGAGGAGATCACCACAGGTCAGACATGGGGATTGAGCGTGACTCAGACGGCTAGCGTGTTGTCAGCGGTCAACTTTGGCTTCCAGCGCATGTGGATCTTTTACGCCGCCGTCTCGGGTTTTGCTTTGTTATCGAGCATGGCTATTAGCCATGCGAAGCAGCCCAAACCGGCGCCAGCAGCGACAACATGAGCAAATGTCTGTTACGCGTGCGTCTAGCGGGTCCGAGACGCTCACCGATGTGGAAAGAGGTGGCGGGGTCGGCCGGAAAGGTGTAGCAATAAGTATATCCCACAGGCTGACACGTACCTGAGTATCTACGTATATTCATAAAGGGTCTCTCTCAAAATAACAGGTCCAAGGATCCTTTCTGCAGCCGTTTTTGTATTTTTTTTATCCCCCCCGATGTAATGATTACATATTAATAAACCATGCTAATATTTGGGTGAATGCTACAATATTTACGTGGTGTTATACACATAGAGTCCAGCAACGAATCCGCTTTTTCCTTATTTCTCTGTTTCCACTTCCATGGGAAAAGGAAAATGAAGAATAACCGACTGGTCAAAAATCTCGTTCCAGCCGTATTCGCAGCCGTGTCGACGTAGCTTCCCTTGAGTGAGGGGGAAAAAAAGCCACATTTTACTCTGCATAAACTGGCGGTCGAGATATTAGAGATGTGTTCCCAAAATGCTTATAAATACAGTCTTTCCCCTCGTATGCGCGAGGGCCAAATCACATCCCATACGCCGCTCAGACGGCTGACGTCTGGTCGCGGATCTCCATGTACTTGCGTGGAAGATTGTCTTCGTGTCTACTGCTAAGCGAATCCAGGGGCACCGACCGGTTCTTCTTCGAGGCCATCGAGTTGTCCAGGTTATAGGAGCGTTTGGCGGTGCTGTGCAACGGAGCCCCGGCGCGGCCGTAGCGGATGAACTGGATGAACCTAGGCAGGATTGGAAAGCAGCCTGAGAGGATGACGGTAGTAAATTCAACAAAGCTGAAGGTTCCGTTAGCAATCCAAGATCCGTACAACAGAGGGAAGTGAAGTCTTACGCCCAGATGCCGACCGGGTCGATTGCCCACGTCTCATCCGCTGTCTGCGTGAGCTGTATGGAGTACACAAGACGCACGATACTAGCGACACAAGCAAGCAGACCGACCGCGAAGATGGCCATGACACCAATCTTGCGGCGCGTGTCCATTTGTAGACGGCGGATGACGATGAGCGGCAGTATCAACGCAGACCAGTCGGAGACGATGTTGATGATCGACGTAGCGATAATGGAGCTGTTGGTTGAGATGCAGGTGCCGGGCAGCGTCGTGTCCCATAACTTCTCGCGAGGTATGCAGGCGCAAAGGAAGGCAATAAAAATGCTCAAATCGAACAAGCCATTGGCCCAGATCATAGCTTGAATCCACCAATAGACAGAGTCATGCTTGGTGCCACAGAAGATGCGCTCCGTCTGCTTGAGCACGGAAAATTTTGCTGCAAACATCGTCGGCCCGTACAGGATCTCGGAAATATTGGAAAAGTTGGCAACGGCCATGACACCTGCGATGGAAACATTCCAAATATGGCGCCCTTGGCCGTGGACGCCGCTCGTGACGATGACCCCGACAAAGGCTGCAAGCCCGATTTCAGCGAACAGGAGAGCATCTGCACGAAGTAGAGTCTGTCAGCAAGCTCCCACATCAACGATCCAACGACACTGCGGGAGGAAAGTTCTTACAGTCCTCAACTTTGACAGCGCGAATCACGAATGCCTTTGTGAATATGCGGATGGCAACGAAGACGGCCGTCAGCGTCAAGCAGACTGCAGCGGCTGCCACAAGCCCCGGCTGCTGCGAAGGCGTTTCCGAGATGCCACCGGTATATCCTGGAGGGGCCGAACCAGCCGGTGTCGTGTATATATCGATGTTCTCCATGATCTACGTCTTTCCAGAAAAGACTTGACACGTCGAACGTAAAGAATGATGGATAACAACTGTGTCCAAGCCAAGTCTCGGAACTGCTAAAGACCGCAAAAAGAGTGTGTGTAAGCAAGAATGGAGAAGCGAGTGTGGCAGAGGTAGCCTCGAGAGAAGAAGAAAGATGAAGGGGATGGCGACAAGGGAACGACGCCCGCCTGGCCCTAGTTCCCCTTTTGGCCGCCGCTGACATGGAGATATTGGTTACATTGGGGGCGAATGTGGCGGGCAGAGGAGGATGATAACCCTCGAGCAGTGAATCCTCAGAACAGGTCGTGAACAGTATAGTGCGATGCGGTGACAATATAAAGCCAGGTTCAATTTGTCGTCCGCATGTGAGATGTGTGTGTGGGGCCGTGGGTGTGAGTACACTGCGACCCATCTTCCCCTCCCTGTCGCCTTGATTACTACTAGCAATGCAATAAATTTGCCCTACTTTTGATTAAATAGCAAAGGAGGCTGGGAGGGTATGGAACTAGTATATATCTTATATAGGTGATAATATTGATAACATGACAAATAAGTAAAATAATAAAAGCTTTATAATCTTATAATCTTATTATAACAATTATAAAGACAAAACTTGGCGTTCCCGTTAGAAAGTTAGACTATTTTCTGTTATTTTATTTTTAAAAAATTCGTTACGCCTTTTGTCTTTTGCTATATTATTATTGAAGTAATGATCTTTATAAAAATAACTTACTTTTGATACATAATGCAATACCTAAAATGAAATATGCATATAGTGTTGGGTGTGTCATCGTTTGTATATCAACTTACCAACCCTGCGGATACTCATATCTCGGTAGTTCCCCTCCGAGCGCATATTCGGCGCTGTGTAGCTCTTTGCCTTATCCCAGGTCGTTCATAGCTTCCACCTTATTTTATCATTCACATACCCTTTGCCATTGACCTCGTCGAGTCGCTTCTTATTCTAGCATCTGCACCATTTTCATCTGCATTAGCAACTATGGCACCCTACACAGAGCTCGCCGTCGCCTCCGCTCTGGCCGGCTTGCTCTCGCACAACCTGATCTTCATCCGCGACGAGCACCACCTGCGAGCCCCAAGATATGTGCAGCTTGGCTGTCTGCTATTTCTCATCGGCCTGGCGCTGCGTGCTCGATATGGCGAGGGACATGCGCTGGAGGAGACGAGCATTGCGGCAGCATCCTTCCTCAGCGCCCTCTTCGCGAGCATGACCGTTTACCGGCTGGCCTTTCATCCGCTACGATCCTTCCCTGGCCCGCTCATGTGGAGGATGTCGAAGCTGTGGCACGTCTTCAGGGTTGCGCCAAGCCAGCAGAACTATCTGCTGCTTGACAAGCTGTATCACGAATATGGACCCTTTGTCCGCACAGGTAGGTGGTCGATCGAAAGGAAAGGCTCTAGCTCGGATTGCTAACGCAAGATAAGGTCCTGGTGAGTTGACGGTCTTCCACCCTCAGGTATTCGAGGCCATTGGAGGTACGGGGACCACGTGCATTAAGGCACCGTGGTATGACATGCTGTATCCTATGGTCGCCATCAACTCGGTGCGCGAGAAGGCAGGCTACGCACCGAGACGGAGAGTGTGGAACACTGCGCTCAGTGTCAAGGGTAAGTCTTGGCGATTTCAATTTCAATATAGCATGACTGATGAGACTCCCAGCTGTCCATGACGAGAAGAATGTTGTACTGCGCGCTTTGTACAAGATGGGCGAGGCCTTTCAGGAGCGTCAAGGCCAGCCACTCAATGTTACCGAATGGATGTCCTACTTCACAACTGACACCATGGGTGAGCTGGCTTTTAACAAATCGTTTGGCATGCTTGACAAGCACGAATGGTCTGGCCTTGTCCAACTGCTCCGCAATGGCCTGGGAATTTTGGGTACGGTGACACCGGCCCCGTGGCTTGCTCACGTTGCCTTTACCTTCTTGCCTAAATCGCGGCTGCTCTGGGCTGCTCTGGTCAAGCTTGCAAAGAGCATAATGGAGGATCGATTGGAGAGGGACTCGGCAAAGACGGACGTTAGCTACTGGATGATCGAGGCGGAGCGGAGAAAAGACGACACAGTCAGCATCAACAACCTCTACGGAGATGCATTCGCCATGATCATCGCCGGAAGGTCAGTAATCCCCGGTGGGTGGCGCAAGCCAGTAGCTAATAGAAGCAGCCATACTGTCGCAACGACCCTGATTTTCACACTCAAAGAGCTCGCCAACGATGTGAAGATGCAGGAAATAGTGCGCGCAGAGATCGACACGCTGAGCGCGTGGGATGATACCGAGGGCCTGGCGGAATTGACCAACCTGAATGCAATCCTGAACGAGGTCATGCGCCTATACCCTGTTGTCCCAACAGGCGGCATCAGGATGACGACAGACGAGCCCGTCACCATTGGCGATACCGTCATCCCACCATACACGACAATAGTAGCGCCGCGATACACCATTAGTCGCCGTAAGACCAATCAATCCCCCTACTATGTCAGTCGCCACTAACAGAAACAGTCGAAAACGCTTTTGAGCGCGCATCAGAGTTTGTGCCAGAGCGGTGGACAACGAAGCCGGAGATGGTCAAAGACAAGCGCGCCTTCAATCCCTTTAACAACGGTATGCTTATGCAGTTCCATTCCTCGTTCTTGATTTCCATTCCATCCCTTCTGTACTGACTCTGATTACAACAGGCCGTCATTCTTGTCCCGGCAAGAACTTAGGCCTCCTGGAGGTGCGCCTTTGCCTAAGCATGCTTCTCTCGAGCTTCAATATTAGTTACGCTACAGGCGAGGACGGCAGCCACGTATGGGCCGACATGACGGATTCCTTCACTGCTAATCCAGGCGCATTGAAACTTACGTTCACGGCACGAGAAAAGGCGACAGTATAGTAGGACGAAAATAGTTGTAGAAACTGGATTTCCTTGTATTTAGCTCGCGTATCGCAGTAAAAAGAGGGTGGTGCCGCCCGCAACATATTTGTAAGCCGAAACAAAGTCGAGGGAATGCATAAAGACAAGCACTCAGATCAGTTCTGTAGGCCCCGTCATCAGGCAAATCGTACAAAAACTAAATCCTTGTGCCTATTGAATGTCTAATCTGCGACATGCTACAGTATTTAATATTGCTGCAACTGCGCGAGGAGGTTTGACGGTGGGCCCTACTCGACCTGTTCTGCTTCTTCCAGGCTCAATAGTCAAGTGCTGAGTGGGCTTGGTCGTTGGCACACACATACAGCGAGACACTGTGTCTTGACACATTCATTCAATCCATCATATATATATCTGACCAATTCATTTCACTGGTCTCCAGTATACTACTACGACTTACTGTCACGTTTCATGAAGAAGGCATATATGTAGAGCCCAAAAAAAAAAAAAAAGATTGCTTCATTCTACTCTCTAACATCGGTTCCTCCGACTAAGAACAATGCTGTAATAAAAGAATGGTACCTTCTCTCGACATGCTAAGCATTGCTTGGCCGTTAAATCTCGGGCCATCGAGTCCAGAACGGATTTGAGACTTTCTGACTGATTGGCTTGAAGCTGAGCAACTACTGCATGGGTTTGAATTCGAAACCACTCAAGTATAATTAATTGTCAATATATGTATCAACAGATAAAGTATCAGTAACAATACCAATAACTGATAAAATCTGAAAGAAACTATTTAAATCGTTGTTTTCGTAGGGATATCTAAATTTCTGCGCTTGCATGTTCTCTTCAAACTTCTGGTCTTGAAGATGTTGCTCTTGAGGTCTTGAACCTGCAGCCTCTGCGTAAATGCAGGCGGGCATCCCAAAGACATACAGACTGTCATTCACCTGAACCTTTCTTACGAGAGGCTGAGAACTTTCAGCATCTACAAGCGCAGCCCTAAGAGGAGAAGCTTAGTCCAAAAGGCATAACAAGGTTTCGTTTGATGTTGACGAAAGCCCCCCCTTTGGGACATCTGCTCTAGGGACGCACAATACTAAGACACAATACTATCGAAATCTGAAATTTCGTCTCCACTTGTGGAAACAAAATTATCAGCGTCTTAATCCATCTGGATAAAGGGGATTCAGACCAAAGTTCCATATTCTTTGCAGCTGAGGTCAGAAGGACCTTCCAGGCACTTTATCGCCGAGGAGCACAATATTTTACTCCGAGGCTGCCTAAGTCAGCCTCACAGCAGGGCCTTTACATCAACGTGGACACCAGGAGCTATCGATCATGATTTCTTTCATGTCTTTGACCAATAACCTCAATTTCCATACTCCTATTTGAAATCGCGATCAAGATCTCTGATAAACTCAGCAGCCATATCTTCAACATTCTCACATATAAATATCTCTGCTTTCCCACCAGATCAATCCATTTCATCATCCTCCTCATCACCAACAACATCATTTTCATCAACAAATCATCTTCTATAACTTTTAGCTTTTGAGCTTCCACTCCAAACAATCAAAATGGCCCCCACCAAGACCACTACTAACTCCTCCATGGGAGTCAATGGCTACTCTTACTGCGTTGTCATGTAAGAGGCTCATCGTGCCTCTTACGACGCTGCGCGAATACAAGGGAAGCCGATATCATGACGAAAGCTGCCTCCTGAGTTCCAACGGACCAGCAAAGCCGAGACCTAAAGATGCGACCACAACTTTCAGAGAAAGACCAATGTCGCTCTATATCAGCTACCTTTGCAGCACGACCATTGCACGGCCTGCCGATTGATGGCCGTCTGCAATGATAACTACATCAACACTCCATTTCGCCTTCCCTTCTCCTACAACATGAATTTCCTAAGTTATTGCTTGACGCCGCCAATTCCGGGTTCTAGCCTGGAAGGATGGCGAGGGAGTTTTGCTAGACGCGCTGGGCTGTATGATCGTGACGACGGCTCACATGGCCTGGTTCATTTCTTGGGAACTTCTCAGGGCTCGGTAGAGAATTTTCACTGGTATATAAACTGAAATGAAAGATCCTTTAATCGATTACCAAGCTCTGGTTTGTATTGGCTCTTGCTTTCTTCGGTCTGAATCGCAAAGTGGTGGGTATTATGATTCGTAAAAAAGGGGCACAGTCAGGTTAACAGTTCACGAGAAGAATAGTCCCCTGCAAATCCTACTCTCACCTCGTCGAATGAAGAAACGACACGATATCGGCTGACCTAAAGCTCTGCCTCTCTCTCTATCCACTCTCTCCACTGACAGGAATCCTGTCGGCTTACGCATTTATCTCAAGCCCATGTCGAGGCTGCCACGAGCGACATTGTACTGTAGCTCCACCTTGATAAATCCCTAGAAATTCCTGACTTCTGCTGTTCCTCTCACCTTACCATCCTTCCTTCCTCAGTATCGCTCCAGATGTCCTCCAGGGAACATGCTTCTGAACGACGAAATACGAGTCCTAGACATCCTACCGTACGGTAGTGATGGCGCACGCGCCCCTATTCAATGCAAAGCCCGCGTCGTGGCACTCTCCGACAAGCCAGTATACGAGGTGCTGTCCTATCGATGGGGCGATCCCGAATGCAGTAACCTTGTCACGGTGGACAACAACAAGATGCCCGTGACTCTCAACCTTTACGCGGCACTGCTACGTTTACGACGGGAAAACAAAGAGAGAACGATCTGGATCGACCAGCTTTGCATTGCTCAGGAAGACCTGGAGGAGAAAGCTGTCCAGATCCGCCTCATGCGCGAGATCTACTCCAACTGCAGCCGGTGCCTTATCTGGTTGGATGAAATTGACCCTAAGATCCCTCAGACGGATGCAGAAGCAATCCTCGATGCACTCACCTGGATAGCTCATGAGCATCTTCCCATGCCGCCTTGTCTCGCTTCTTCCTCTGGCTTCCACGGCGCCCTCAAGGCGCTGAAAAGCATCAGTGTTGGCACCCATCCGTGGTGGAAGCGCATCTGGACCGTCCAAGAGGTGATCTTGCCGCCCAATAAGCTGTTCCTCTGGGGCCCGCTACAGATACCATGGGACACACTCAGCCGCTGTGCCAGTGCTTGGACCGGCGCAGATGACATCCTCGCCGGGGCTTTTTGGGAGTGGTTTGGCAACGCTCCACCTGACGTAGCCAAAGACACGGAACGAATCTTCGGAGGGCTGTTTTGCAACGTGATCTGGATCAACGGGGTCCACGAACAACGCGAATCCTCCGTCATCGCCATGATGAAATGGCGCTCGCGTAAGGCCACCGAACCACGGGATAACGTGTTTGGGCTGCTGGGCCTGCTGCCGTCTGGCATGGAGCTGTACCATACCGATCGGTGCGACTACACCACGCCTACGGTACAGATATACAGCGCCTTCACCTTGGATACAATCTTAGATGAGAAGGATTTGCTTCCTCTGATGAATGAGCCACGCGCTCCTCCGGGAAAAGGCACCAAGGGGCTTCCCCGGTGGGTCTGCGACCTGGATTGCGACATCCCGAATCAGGTTGATACATTCTATCGATTCTGGGGGTACCGCAGTTACGACGCCTGCGCAGGGCGAGAGGTGGATAAAGGGGCTATTGATGATGCACTGTGTGCTGTCGCCGCAGCGCCGGAGGGCTCCCTGCGAGCTCTAGGACTGACGGGTGTTTTGGCTGGAACAATCGAGGTGATCGGTACGAAGCTTCCACACCGGCATGACTCTGAAGTGGGTCCTGTCTTACTTGAAAAAATCGCAAGGACGATGCGATCTTGGATGAGCATGGCACGCACGTTTCACGAGAGGCTGGCCGATGGGTTGTCAGGGCAGCAGTTCGAAGACGCCTTCTATAGGGCCATGGTGAGCGACCGGGTCCGGAACGAAGAACTATGGGTGGAGAGACGGCCCAGCGACCAAGATTTGGCCGACATCTCCAACTACGTACGAACGGGACACGGGGTCATAAGTGGTCTTTTGGAGTCTTGGAACAAGTATGTATGCAACCAGACTTTTTTTATCACGGAGAGCGGGATGATGGGCTTGGGCCATCTAGAAACCGAGATAGGGGATCAAGTGTGGGTATTTGATGGGGGGAAAATGCCATTCACTGTTAGACTAAGGGTAGGTGTAGAAAGTCAGGATGATTTTGATTTTGTAGGCTGCTGTTATTGTCAGGGTATTATGGACGGGGAGATCTATGAGGGTGAGAAGAGCAGCATGGCGCTCAGGCGCACCATTCGGGTGCACTGAAGTGCAACAGACAAACAACGCTTCCTTAGAGTATATAGAGCAATACTCATATGGTTTTATAGTCTATGATTGTGTGTATGCATTAACATATGAGCTGCATTGAAGCAGGGCTCGAGCGCAGTCGCACGAAAAGACTGATACCGCAGGAGGTCTGTGGGCAAGGGCCCCGTTATCCCAGGCACGCTCTGTGTAGAAAGAAGGACGGCGAAAGAAGGTTAGCAAAGCACTAGAACAGAGTGGAAAAACATGTCCTGAACCTATGAAGCCACCCACCAGATAGATCTAATCCTCGATGGCGCTTTGCCCCATGCTTCTACCAATCATTGTTCTCGGACCAAGTCTCTGATATCGCCTCTAGTGAAAACATCACGTAGCGTTTTGCTCATATTCATCGCGAATTGCGAATCATCACCTGCATACCCGGATTTGGCGCGGAAATCCACACTCCTACCGTGCCTCAGAAGGAGGGGGTGAGAAAGCTCAAACCATTGACTACGACTTCCTGGCTGTTTTCATGCCACAAGAAGAAAAAATATTTTGAGTATTTGTTTTATTATTAACTTATATAACTCCTTTCTCCCTCCTCCGTTCGCCGCCTGCTATCAACAATTATGATTAATCAGCGGGGAAAAGAGTGATGTGATGTGATAACCGGGGAATACTTACTGCTTGAGGAAGTGAGTGTACCGTAGTATTAATAGTCACACTAACACACCCCACGTGGCAAGAAATACGCCCCGTGCATCTTTTGGCATGTTTCAACCTAGTATTGCGACACTGGGGGAAAAGAGGAGGAGATGGCTGGTAAAAAAAAAAAGACCTCAGTAGCTTCGTTAAAACCTTGAATCTAACCTTTTTGTTCCCCTCCTACAGCCCCACAGGATGTTGAGTTGGCATTCACTGTGCTTACTGACTTCTTTATCATTGTAAGCTCTCAGGAGCATACTTATCTACTGGCCCGCATTACATCACCACGTCACTGGTCATAATATTCAACAAGCTGTCAACCCTCGGAAGAGTCCATCAAGTCGACTGGGCTTGACAGCCACCGCCACAACGTACTGCCTCTGCAACCATGGTGTGTAACTATGTTGAGAACCTCACACGATGCGAGTAGTCCAAGCATTCATTACTGACACTCAAGGACCAGCGTGTTGTACAGGCCGCGGGCTTCTGGGCCTCGCTCTACCAAGGCAAGTTCTGAGAGCTAATTAAACACACAACAACTGTGGCGAACGACCATTCATGAACCTCACTCCCTTCCTCCCTCAATCCCTGAAACTGACCAAAAAAACATCCATCCCAGGCCTTCTTTCCCTCTTCACCACCCCAGAGAACACACCACCCACCCCATCCTCATTCTACACCAAAAACAACCTAACATGGACCCCCGACAAACTCCGCATGAACCAGATCCAGGTCATCGGCACCCACAACAGCTACCACCGCGAGGTCTCCCCCGCCGAGCGGACCTGGCACGCCCGCCTGCTCGGCGGGCCCGAGAACTACTACTACTCGCACGCCGCCCTGGCCGTCCAGGCCGAGCACCAGGGCGTGCGCAGCTTCGAGCTCGACATCTGGGCGGACCCGGACGGCGGCAACTATGCGCACCCCGTCATCCGCCGGCTGTCAGGCGTGGCCTACCCGCCAGAGGACGAGATGAAGCTGCCTGGCGCCAAAGTGATGCACGTCGCGGACAAGGACGTGGGCACGACCTGTTACACCCTGCTCGGTTGTCTCGAGGGGCTGCGGGCCTGGTCGCGGGCGCACCGGGACCACGTGCCCATCTCGGTCATGCTCGAGTTCAAGACGGTCAACTCCCACCTGGGCTACCTGGGTGGCGCGAGGTCCATCTCCTGGAACGACACGGCCCTCCTCGCTGATCTGGATGCCGAGCTGCGGTCTGTGTTCTCGTCCGAGGATGAGCTCATCGTGCCTGACGACCTGCGCCGCGAGGGCCTGACGCTGGAGGAGTCTGTGCTCGCGCACGGCTGGCCTGATCTGGACTCGGCGCGGGGCCGCATCTTCTTCCTCATGGATGACGGTCCCAAGACGCTGGGGCTGGTGCGCAATGCGTCTGTGGAAGGGCGGCAGAGTCTCGAGGGCAGGGTGGTGTTTACGCAGTCTGCGCCGGGCCAGGCGGACTGCGCGTTCCGGAAGCTCAATGATGCGACCAAGGGGGACGTCGTCGCGACGATCCGCGAGGATGTGGCGAAGGGGTACTGGGTGCGCACGAGAGCCGACATCCCGATCGAGACGGTCGTGGGCAAGAACGTCACTGGGATGCGGGACGCGGCGCTGCGAAGCGGAGCCCAGGTTGTGTCTACGGACTGGCCTGCGTGGGGAATGAGCGCAAGATATAGTGTGGATTATGTTGTGGCGCTTGAGGATCGCAGAACGGCAAGGTGTAATCCTGTGAATGCGCCCGAGTCTTGTACGGGGCTGGCGACTTTGGAAGCCATGGGCCAAGAGTCGCAAAGATGAGGAGTATATAGAGGATGATGATTGTTCATATGTAAATGGTGACACCACAGCCGTTGAAAAGGAAGCAAGGCTCGCCAGGCTGAGGAGGTCTCAAGAAATTCACCTTGCGATCGATGTACAGTAGTTTGCAGCGTTGAAAAGACCAGACAAATAAAAATCCCCCATCGATGGAAATCAGACGACTTCAGCTGCTCAATTCCAGCCTACCCGCAGGTAAGCCAAACATAGAATAAAAAAAACCTTTAAAAAGAAACCACACGTCTTGTCTGCCATCGGATCATCCCATCCAACCTCCTCCTCCCAAGACGTTGACGTCCATCCACTTGAGTCCCGACACAGCAAACAGAAAACACACATAGACACACACACAAAGAGAGAGAGAGAGCAAAGAGGGAATCCTCTCCTCGGCCCAAAGAAGAAAATATGCAATGAAGAGAAAGAAATCGAAACCCGCTCGGCACGGCGCAATACAGATCGGGCTGATAAAAGACGAACACCGCTCTCCAACGCCGTACAATGCAATGTTAAAAGAATAAAAAGGAAAGAATAAACAAAGGATGATTAAGAAGGCCATACGGGGTTGACGAAAATGGGGAACCTTTTCAGAGACCAGCCCGGGCCCAAGTTGTTTTCTCTCTCTCCTCCGTGCTGTCGTCGTCTGTGCCCTTTCTCCCTCCTTGTATGCTCTCTGTTTTTCTCCAGCTGCTGCTTCACCTCCATCTTCATGTTTTTCCTCTCCTCCTCTGCCATCCAAAATATTTCTTAACCCTCCGTGAGAACCTGAAAGATCCCACTGACACTAGGTACCTCCCTCTCCACCCGCTCAAACACAAACCGGCTCTGAGGCACAAGCGGCCCCTTGAGCATTTCCTCCAGCGACGACGTCGTCTCGACAGGCCTGCTCTGCTGCTGCCGCGCCTGCTCTGTCGGCGGTGGCGAAGAGATCTCGCCCTTCAGGTACGCAGAGAGCTTCTGCGCCAGGTCGTCGGGCGCCGACGCGTTGACAGGCGACAGGAACGTAGGCCTGCTAATGCGGCGGAACGCGCGGGGGCGGAAGAAGGAGGTGGTTGCGGCCGCGTCGGTGCCGATGGACGTGTTGGGGCGGGGTAGGTCGTGGAAGGCGCCGAGAGACTCGGGTTGGTGGTGGTGGAGCGATGCGAGAGGGGTCGTGTTTATCCTGCTGAAGTCGCGCGGCTGCGATGATGAGCCGGCGGCGGCGGCCTGACGGGGGCTAACGGGGCGCTCCTGTCGCGGCTCTTGTTGTATTTCTGCTGCGGAATGGTCCAGACCAAAGCTGAACGAGGTGAAGTCTGAGGGCGCAGGACGCTTTGTCTCTTCCTCCTCTTCATACTGGCTTGCATCGTCGTCGTCATCGTCGGCCTCGGTGCTCCGTGGTGGGCTGACAGGGCTGTCCAGCGTGGCGACGGGGTGAATGTCGACCGTAGTCATCTCCGTCTTGAGCAAGGGCGCCGTGACGCTCCTCCTGGGGCTACCGTAGACTAGGGCATCCCCGGGCGGGCTCAGGGGCGGGCTAGCAGGCGGGCTGGCCGTCAGGGGCGGGCTGATAGGTTCCGTCTGGTGTCGCTTGACATTGGCATAGGGCGTCGACACGATGCGCATGTTCCCGCGCCACTGGGAGCCGCTGACGGGCCTGGGCTTCTGGCGCGGCCAGTCGAGGGGCTCATGGGGCTGGTCGAGGAAGGACGGTGTCGGGCGGAGGGTCTTCGTGGCGAGTTGGCGGCGGCGTTTCTGCTCCTCCTCGAAGAGCTCGACGCCCTTGGCGACCTGGATGTTGTCGCCGGTGCTGTTGATCTCGAGGAGGAGGTCCTGGAGCTGGTCCTCCTGGAGGTCCTCGACGAGCTGAAAGATGTGTTCTACCGAGGACCGGGACCGAAGTCGTGTTGTTGCTGCTGGGCCAGGCATTTTGGACAAGTCTTTTTCGTCTTTATTCTTTTTTTCTCTTCCTTTTTTTCCCTCTCCTTCCGTTGCGTGGTCAAGGCTTTCTTCTGTCTGTCTGTCTGTCTGTCTGTCTGTCTCGTTCGTCACGGGATCGTTCGTGTCGCGATTTCTATCTCTCCTCCTTGGCCCCTTTTTGTATTGGGTTGGATATAGAGGACTTTAAAAAAAAAGAAAGTAGGGAGCGTTGGATGTTTTCTCTCTTTTCTCTCTTCGTGTCCAGACGCAGATGGGAGGCAAGTAGGGAGGTTCTTCAAGCGAGTGTTGGTCAATTGATAGAGAGGGAAAGAGAGAAAAAGAAAGATCAAAAAAAGAAAGAAAAAAAGAGAGGGAAAACAAGAAGGAGAAGAGAGGAGAAAAAAAGCCACTATAACAGAAGAGATACTTCAGGGCGCTGGAATGAAATGAGTGTACATTCCAGTCGATAATACTGAAGCGGGTTGTTGCTATGGTCAATTGGTGGTGAGAATGTTTGAAGGGGGTTCTTCCTCTTCTCAAACGTGTTTTGGAGGGGGGCGGAGGGAATATGGGCTAAAGTCAGGAGAACGGAAGGAAGGAGCGAAGGAGAACAAGAGAGAGAGAGAGAGGGGGAGGGAAAGAGCGATGCGCAACACAGGGAAGGAGCAATGCAATCAACTTCATTACTGTTGCCCACAATAAAATTATGTCAGGGGGGAACCGTATCTTGTTTAATTTCCCATCCCATCCATCTCGTGCCTTTTTTCCTCGCCCTCTTGTTTGTATTCTGGTCCTGGTCAAAGCTTCTTCTGGGGCATCGCAATCTCGCCAGACCACGGCCCCAAAACACAGTTTCAGCTTTATCAAAAACCATCGACAGGGGGGCCTTCTTGGTCCTGCTAGGCCGGAACGAGAGCTTTTCAGAACGGGGGGGTTTCCTTCTGTAGATCAAGCTCAGTAGTTCCGGGGCCGTTGCTTGCTCTGTGCAGGTGCTTTTTTACCCCAGACTGGGCGAGATTGGATCGTGAACTGACAATTTTGCACTGTCGATTTTTTGAACGTGGTGCGTTTGTGGATGCAAGAAGGACTTTGGGACTTTTTGTTTATATCTATTGATATATATCTAAAAACATATCTATAAGTGACCAAAAATATGATTGCTGTCGACGAGAAGCAATTCAGACGTGGAATGTCTTGTCTCTTGCTACGCAGCCGAATGGGAATGGACGGACACACACACCTCAGACACCTCGCTTATAAAAAAGAGAGAGAGAAAAAAGACCTCGCGTCCTCGGCAGCACCCCTCCTCCTCTCCTCGTTCCGAATGATTCAGGGGCTGGCTGGCTACAGAAAATCCCCCCGGCGCCGGCTTGCTTGCTAAACTAGGCGCTGTTTCGGATCAAGTCTTACTGGTCCACGATAAGCACTCAAAATAAAACAAGCTGGCGATGCACCCGTTTTTTCTTCTTTTTTCTCTCTCTTGATCCCGCTCGACAGCCCCATGTGCTGACATGCAACGCCAACAAACCCCCCGTCAATCACATGCGGAATAAAGAAACTAACAAAGGCACCCGACAGTCTGGTTCGCTAAGAAAGAAACAGTCATTGTTCTGCCTGCACGTGCAAATGCTGTGAGACCGTGCACGACATACATCTAGGAAGAAAACACACGTCTTGCCAAGGGAATTCGCGTCGCGTCTAATCGTAGACAGACGGGCGTTGAGAGAGGAGGGTACACACGTGCGGGCCCGTGCCCGACGGTCAAGTCAACGGCAGTCATCATATGAAAGATTAATGAATATGCTTGTTTGATTCCCTGCATGATCATCAACACGCAACCTCCCAAAGTCGAGTTTCTTTTGTTTTAAGCCATGTTCCACCTTGGATTCCACCTCGACTCCCCCCCCCCCTTTCAGTTGGCAAAGTACAACAGCCGTCCCTCCTTGCGCGCCTCCTTCTCCGTATAGCTAATTTCGCTCACCGTCTTGCCCTGTGCATCCTTCAGTACAATCTTGCCGCCCGCGTTGGACAGCGGCGCCTCGGGCACCTCGAACCCCCTCTTGGTGTGCGCGGACAGCTCCACGCCACTCCCCAGCTTCTTCGCCTCGCCGTTCTTGTTCTCGATCGTCCATCCCTCCAGGTTCTGCGCTGTGTTGCTCTTGTTCTGTAGGTACACCGTCTCCCTCTTCCCCTCGGGCGCGTCCCGGTCCGGCCCGCGCGGGTTGACGATGGCGGCCTCGATGCCCACCGTGCCCTTGGTGGGGTGCGATGCCCTGGCCTCGGAGGTGGACGTCGAGCTCGTCGAGCCGCCGCCCAGCGCCTGCGCGAAGGTCTCGCCCTCGGGGTCGCCCTTGTCGTCTGTCTTGAGGGTCTGGGTCGCAAAGGCCAGGAAGATGCCCTGCCACGTGCCGTCGGCGGACTGGATGACGATCCCACCATCCTGGTACGTGCCGTTCTCGTCCTCGAAGCTGCCCGCATTGCCCTGGTTCATGTGGATGTCGTGGATGCCCTGGCTGCCGTTGCTGTCCTTATAGTGGCTGCCCCACAGGTACATGGTCGCCTTCTCCTGGACGGCCTGGTTCATGATGGGGTCGAGGTACGACAGGATGTCGCCCTTCTCGGTGGGGTCCTTTGGGTCATGCGAGACCAGCGTGCCCGCGCTGGGGTCGAGGAACCCCTCGCGCAGGAAGTCCAGGGCGAGCGAGCTGCTGCCCTTCTGTGTGCTGAAGCCCTGGCTGAGCTGCGAGAGGGAGGTCGTGGACGGCTGCTTGGCGTTGAAGTTGGAGACGAGCCAGTAGACGAGGCGCTTGTCTTTGTCCGAGGACATGATGTTGACGTCGGCCTCGTATGTGCCCTTGTCGGCGTCGGTGAACTCGAGGTGGCCATGATCCGTGTCGGCTATGAAAAGGAGATAATGTCATGTCAGCAACAGCAGTAAGCAGCAGGGTAGATAAGAAGGAGAAGAAGAAGAAGAAGAAAAAGAGGAAGAAGAAGAAGACGAGGAAAGCTATCAACAGCGTTCTGGAGAGGGAGAGAGAGAGCCTGGGTAGTGGTCGCCGTACCTGTACCGTTCCAGCTGGTGGGTGTGCACTTCCACAGTCCGTAGTCGGAAATACCCATCTTGAAATTTCTTTATCTTTTCTTGTTCCTGTCTAGAATTTCCGAGTGTGTGCCTTGGGGGTGCAGTTATAACTACTTCTTTGGTGCAGTTATGGTGATGTCAAGAGAGGGCGGGGAAGGAGCAAATAGTGATCGATGAGTCGCGTTGGGACCAGGCAGGAGCTCTAAAGGCAACGCAGCTTCCACCACTTTATAAAAAGGGCGGACCGAATAGGAGGCAACCGGCAGTTCAGGCAAAATCATCTGCAAATCGGAACAACAGTGACATCACAAAACCCTCCGCTGCACGCTGCACGACACATGCCTACTATGGTACCATAGATACAAGACAGGCTGAACAGCAAGAGCAAGGGAGG
This sequence comes from Cryphonectria naterciae, assembly GCA_014850475.1. Lineage (NCBI taxonomy): Eukaryota > Fungi > Ascomycota > Sordariomycetes > Diaporthales > Cryphonectriaceae > Cryphonectria > Cryphonectria naterciae. Next base: position 153,098 of record JACWST010000070.1, read on the forward strand.
GGGAAGGGAAGTGGTGGTGGTGGGCCCCTTCCGCCCATTGAGACACCCAGTCCCTATCGCTCGATAGTTCAACCCCTGGTATGGGGGGGGGGGGGCAGAGTGCATGCATGGTCAGCGTGTGAAACAGGGCAACACACATATGCACGAGGTCGTGCTCTGCATATCGGAGGCTGTGTTGGGTGCAAATAAGGTGGATCTACCATCATAGGTACGAGAGAAGGGGGGGAAGCAAGCAAGCAAAACCAAGCATCATGACCATTAGATCATGAACGTGGCCAATGTGCATTCTTACTAGTCCTTCTAGTGGATAAGGTTGTCATGCCTCCTTGCCTCACGGTGCCGTTCTTCCCAGGCCAAGCTCATCACTACGACCAAGAGGGGGCTGACTGCTGTGACCAAGGTCTGCCAAGATGGCAAAGGTGGGAGAAATGGCAGCAGGATCCCCCTCACGGGTCGGGGCGAGGCGAGGCGAGGAGCCACCAGGATCATCATGCAGGATGAAGGGGGGGGGGGGGGGGGGGGGGAAAAAGGGGGCGGGGGGGGGGGGGGAGAGGGAAAGAGAAGGGGGGGGGAAAAGGGATAAGAAAAACAAAAAAAACACGAGAGGTTGGGGGTGAG
>JACWST010000071.1:0-22919 GCA_014850475.1 Cryphonectria naterciae
AGACAGACAGACAGACAGACAGACAGACAGACAGACAGACAGACAGACAGACAGACAGACAGACAGACACAGACAGTGGCTGCATGGATGGATTGGAGGGGGGGGTCAGGACGCAAAGAAACAAACAAGGCCGGGGCGGAAGAAAAGAAAGAACAAGGAAGAAAGTAATAAAATAAAAAAAACAATGCGTAAGCGCCCCCCCCCCCCCACCCAGTCGAGAAAATTTTATCTGATCCGACACGAGTTGCGAGATCGGCAGCCAAGGCTGGTGAAATTTTTATCAGATCCGCAAGGAGGGGAGGGGGAGGGGTCCGACTAAAGTTATCAGATCCGTCGCTCACGCAAGCACTTCCCTGTCAAACGGGGGGTCATGTCCATGCCTCTTTCCCTCTTTTCTCTTGTTTTCCTTCCCTTTCCTTCCCCCCTTCCTTCTCTCCTGCATGGCTGGGCTAGGGTCCACTTCGTAATGACGACGGGTTCGCTCTCCCCCCCCCCCCCAAACACGTAATAGGTCTGCCTTGGGTTTTTGGAGAAAGGAAGGGAGGTGTGGCCCTTTTTCCTTCACTCTTTCTTTTGTCCTTTTCTAAATCTTTCTTTTTTGGATGGTGCTCTCGGCTTCTCGGCCTGATCGGACGGGGCCAAAAAAGAATGGGACCACCACGAAGAAGACCCTCTTCTACCCGCCTGCGCATAGACGAAAAGAAGGGGGGGGGACGGGGGGCGCCAGGCATGCATGGGTGATGTGATGGGATGGCTGGATGGATGGCTGGATGGATCATGGTGGGTGGGGGAACAAGGATGAAGAAAGAAAAGAAGAAACAAAGGAATAATTATTTACTAAACGGGGGGCAACCAGGTAAGTTGGTCCAGAGGTGAGGAAGCAAGAAACAGAAATACAAACACCCCGTCAAATAAAACTCATTCTATGCCTACAGGACAGCCGTAACTCTTGCCATCTCGGGAACGGTATCATCGTCTCCTTCTCAACACCGCCATACGCGAGAGACAGTCAAGGCAAGACAAGACATGTCGCACATCGTCACGCTTGCAGACTGGCCCTCCTCGGAGCCAATCCTGCGGCTACCACACCCGTACCAGACTCCATATTATGCGACCCCTGCCTCCTCCTCCTCCTCCTCCTCCTCCTCCTCCTCCAACAGCAACAATCCAACAACGTCGTCTTCATCAACAACTTCCACCGCGCTGTACCAGCTGACGACAACACCGTCGTCGACGACCAAGACCCCCCCTGAGCCCCTGCACAACAACAGCCTCTACTTCAGCGAGCCGACAGGCCTCAAGTCCAGCGAACGCCCTGCCGAGTCCAACAACACAGCATGGGCGCGCGCCCGTCGATCACCGGCCGTCAGGGTCGAGTGGACTGCGGACCAAGCCCCTACGCTCGCGCAGGCATGGCTCGTCGTCTACGCGCTCTTCACCATCCGGCATGAGGACGAGTTCATCCGCCTCTCCCTCTCCGGCGCTGGTAAGGAGACACTGTCGAGCCAGCTGCGGGCCTGCATGCTCGCCATCCCCCACCCATCCTTCCCCTCTTCTCTCGACGACACCGACGGCCACGACACGACAACAATCACAACAACAACAACAACAACAACAACATCAAAGCCCCCGCAACAGCAACAACAAGAACAACAACAAGAAGAAGAAGAAGAAGAAGAGCTTGTCCTCCTGCGCGCCTCCTTCTGGCAGGGCGCCGGCTCACCCTTTGGCGCACGCTCCGTCTGGGTGCCGACGGACGGACCCGGGACGACCTATGCCTCCCAGGGCGTGCCCGCCCTCGACTACATGCTGACCAACAACCCAGGCGTGTCGCTCGTCTGGCACCCACGGCGCGCGCCCAAGCCCCGCCCGGGGAGCACCCTGTACAGCCGCTGGATCCCGCACCTCAAGGAGAACTTCAGCATGGTGGCGCTGGACCACACAGACGAGGCACACGTGGGCCTGTTCCACACGTGGCTTAACGACCCGCGCGTGAGCCAGGGCTGGAACCAGGCGGGCACCCTGGAGCGGCACCGCGAGTACCTGCGGCGGATCCACCACGACCCTCACCAGTTCGCCGTGCTGGCCGCCTTCGACGGCGTCTTTTTTGCCTACTTTGAGATCTACTGGGCCCGCGAGGACAAGCTGGGCGCCTACTACCAGGGCGAGGACTTTGACCGGGGCCGCCACTCGCTGGTCGGGGATGTCAGGTACCGCGGCGCCCACCGCGTCGGCGCCTGGTGGAGCAGCCTGATGCACTACCTGTTCCTGGACGACCCGCGCACCATGCAGGTGGTCGGCGAGCCCAAGTTTACCAACACCACGGTGCTGGCCTACGACCTGGTGCACGGGTTCGGCGTCGACAAGTTTGTGGACCTGCCGAGCAAGAGGAGTACCCTGATGAGGTGCTCCCGGGAGAGGTTCTTCCAGATCTGTCCGCTGGCGGAGGACGAGAGGGGGCGCAAGAGGGTCGTGGCCGGCACACAGGTTGGCCTAGTGCCGAAGCTGTAGAGAGAGGGAGAGAATTACATTGTTTCTGCCGTGTATATATATATTTCTTTTCAGAGGGGCAGCAAACCAAAAAGAAGAAAAAAACGGAGAGCAGAAGGGGAGAATAAAGAAAAGGAAAAAAAAAAAGGTGTTCATTGCGTGCATGATAAATCAATTAGAGACCTCGATCTATGTCTGCTCTCGCAAATTTCACATCAAGTTGAACGCCCTTCTATGCAGAAAATAAGAATATCAGACAGTCATTGATTCCTTTCTTTCTTTTTTCTTTTTCCTTTCTCCCTATTCCACTTCTGGAGTCTTCTTCCTCTTTCTTCAACCATCCAGGACACCCCCTCTGGGCATTCCAGTAGGCTCACCTAATTTCATATAATTCCAGCAGACTTATTTGATGTTTTGTTGTCAGCAATCTCTACGTTGAACAAGGACCTTTGCGTGTGTGTGGGAGGAAAAAAAAAAAAAACTCACTGCCAAACCCGAGGTCATTTCCAAAAAAGGCCTTCATGACGTCCTCACCAGACGCCACGCCTTGGGCGGGACTGTACGACATGGCCTTCTTGCCCACGGCCAGCCCGATCATGGGCGGGATCTCGCCCAGCTCCTGGAACTTGGGCGCCGGCGCGGCCTCGTCTCCTCGCTCCTTGTTCATGGTGTGTAGGATACACTCGTGGATGTTGTGCGCGGCGAAGAAGCCCATGTGCATGGCGGCCCCGCACCGCTTGATGCCCGACCACCTGATGGCATCGCCCACGGCAAAGTGGCACTCGGCATTCGGCAGGTCCGCCGCCTCTGTGAACATGAGGTTCGGCCGGACCTTGATCAGCCCCTTCTCGTCCCCGTCCTCGTCGCCCACCAGGACCTCCTCGGGCAGGAACTCCGTCGACGGGAGGCTCCTCGAGATGGCCATGATCACCACGCTCGCGTCCATTGTCGACCCGTCCGTGAACACAACCTCCCTCACCACCCTGCTGCTTGCCCCTGCTCCTTTCTCCGTCTTGTTCTTCTCCCTCGTCTCGGCGAGCCTCTTGCCCAGGAGCACCTCCACGCCGGCCTCCCGCACCAGCTCGAGCGCCCGCTCCTTGCACTCGTCCGGCAGCGGCTCCGAGCTCAGCAGGTGGTCGCGGCTGTGCACGAGCGTGACTCTGATCTCGGGCCGCACCAGCTTCAGCTCAGCCGCCATCTCGATGCCCACCGCCCCGCCGCCCACCACGACCACGCCCTCGCCGCCGCTGTCGCTGCCACTCCCGCCCACCGCCTCGATGTGCGATTGGGCCTCGAGCAGGAACTGCTTCCGCAGCAGCGACTGGGGCACCACGGGCCAGACCCGCCGCAGGCCGGTGGCCACGACCAGGTAGTCGTAGCGGAGGTCGCGGGCCTGCTCGGTCTCGGCGTCGAGGATGGTGGTGGTCTTGGTGGCGGGGTGGACGCGCTGGACGGTGCCGCGGAGCACGCGGATCTTGGGGCTGCTCTGGAGAGCGGTGATGTCGGCGTACTGGACCCAGGCTTTGGAGGCGTAGGCTTCATCTGCGAGGGCCAAGGGCGAGCCGATGAGATGGTCTAAAGAAGGGGGAAGGAGGTGGGGGGGGGGGGGGATTTATTAGTCATAGGTATATAACAAATATTTGACCTTTCAAAAAAGAGAAAAAAGAAAGAGAAGAAAAAGGGGGAGAGAGGAGGGAGAAGGGAAGGAGGAAAACGAGAACCAAGTTCTTGGAAAGAGGACAAGAAAATAAATCCACCTCTGCCCTCATAAGAAAGAAAGAAAGAAAGAAAAGAAAAAGAGACGTACAGTAACCATCTCGTTCATCAACAATAGTGACTTCAAGAGGAATCTTGCCCTCGTGGCCCGGAAGGACTCCGCCGCCTGTCCTCGCCGCGCGTCCCTCTGCCAGATCGACCAGACTCAACGCTGTGGAAAGACCTCCATAGGAGCCGCCCAGGATCAGAACCCGGAACGTGATCGATGAGGCATCGAACTGGGAACCCATTGTGGTGTTACAAGAAAGGGGAGAGGAGAGAGAGAAGGGGAGGGACGGGGGAGAAAAGGATGACGCTCAGGCTGGGCAACTCATTAAGTGAGGGACTGGCTAGCTGAATGAATATATCTTTAGGTAGCACCAGCAGAGTTCTGAAATCACATTGTGCTATAATAATATAAACCCAAAAGAAAAATAGGAGAGCGTGACTCTTCGGTTTAATGCATATGCGGATTGCGAGTTGGCCAAGGCCTTTGTGGGGAGATTTGTCGAGGAAACATGGCGCACTCGTCGACCATAGCTTGTTGACAAGACTCCACGGCAAACACGACGATCATCCTTGCCAATCCTCGCTATCTTGGCTATCAACTGCTCAAGTCACGGTGCAGCCCACACTACTACTGATTATCGGATCGATCTGATTAGATGCATCTGATAGCCAGCACGGGTCCCTGCAGCAGCATGGCTTTAAGGTCAGAAGAGGAATGGTGCTATAATTCATAATAACTACTACTCCCTCGTAAGTATGCCCGGGCATTCTTTTACATAATATGAGTGCTACTTATATCTATAGGAGGAGTCAACTGGTCTCGGTCTGGATCTGGATGGAAGGGATTACATACTCAAGCACTCAATCAATTGACCCAAAAGCCAAAACAGACTCCAGCACAAAAGCGCCCCCATCTGCAGGTGAGCATCCTTGCCGGGTATTTGTTCAAGGCGCAGCAGACCTTCAATTACTCGCTCACTGTACAGACATAGCTAGGGGCTGATCCTGTCAAGAGTTCAGGGGCTTAAACTTTGCATGATCATCCGCTCCGCCTTGTCTCGGTTCGTATTCATGAACTATGGTAGTTAACAGTTGACTATTGACATATTTTGGCTCAATATCTACACACCTTTGAATATATTCATTGGACACAAAAACCTTCCCAAGAAATAAGTTGACCTTTTTTATTGCTAAATCATCAAATTCACAACGCATTGGCTCTCTCGCAGTGACAACCTTCCTGAAGGATTGATCCCTAGAAGCCGGACAGCTTACGATTCCATGCTCCGGCAGAGCTCTGCCACGGCCAAACCAGAAAACGGTGACCGCACAGAATTGCGCCGTGCACTGCCGAGTGTATTTGACCCAACAAACGTCTCTCCTCCCATAAGCGAGATGTGTCAGCATCAGGTCTGAAGAATCTCCAGGCACACAACATGTAGGCAGCTGTGCCCCTTGAGAGCCTTTTTCAGACCCATCGGGAGAAAACTGCAGGGGTGGACAGATCTTGAAACCTCTCAATACCGACAAAATTACCGGATTCGGAATGACAGCAGCCCCTGGAGGTCCCATTTATAGGCGTGGGCTGCGCGCGCGCGGCGGATCCAACCGCAGACACTTGATCCAACAGCGAGGATTCGAAGGATGCCTGGAGAGTGTGCAGTGCATGTTACGCGCAGGGCAATATAAAGCAATGATCATGGCACTTATACAATCTCGACAATGTAGGGCTTGCAATGTGATAATCCACATAGCGAAGCACGATACCTTCATTTTTTTTCTTTCTCTTTTCTTCTTCTTCTTCTTCTTCTTCTTCTTCTCTCTCATTCAGTAAAAAAAAAAAAAAAAAAATTAGTCATCTTGATTTCAAGTCATTCATTCTCACCACTTGCTCCTGTTCTCTCTGCCTCTCTTTTGCTCTTCAGTATGATTCGACCGGCCGCCGCCTTGGCCCTCGCCTCCTTGACGGCCAGAGCCCTAAGCAGTGCAGACGAAGTGGCATTAGTAACAAGGCCAGCCTCGAGCCGCGACATCAGCATCGATACCCGGGGTGGCTCTGTGCGGCTGAATAAGAGAGCAGAGCCCGAGACCCTGGACTTGGGCTTCTCATTGGAAAATAAAGTCATATTTGATGGGTGAGTGGTGGCCCTTGCGTAATGTTCATTACATATGTGGCACAAAATTTCTTTTTCTTACTGTCCCATTGCTACTATCGCCCCGTTTTTCTTTCTTTCTTCTGATAATGAATAGTAACTCAGATCTCTTCGGCATAGTGCCCGCTGGTGAGGTCGGATTGCCTCCAGTGACCGTAACCTGCTCCAAATGCTGTGCATCCGGGAACATTACGGCCTCCTTCCCCGACGTCGAAGGCCTCGACGATGTCTTCCGCGTTGACATGAAGGGGCTGTCAGCCTATATCGAGCTCGACGTCACAGCCAAGGGGGCTTCCACCTTTTCCATACCGTTCTTCACCGCGCCGACGGACCTGCTGAGTGCTGTCATCGAAGGCTTCGACGTGGGGTTGACTTTCGAGATTGATCTCGTGCTCAGCCTCGCCGGGGCGCTGGACGTCCAGGGAGGGTTCGCAGTTCAATTCCCAGAAGATGCATTTTTTGAGGCCAGCCTCCTTGACGGCGTGATGGGTAACACCTCATTGTAAGTTCTTGGCGTTCTCAGAAGGAAGAAAGAAAAAGAAAAAGAAGAAAAAGAACAGAAGAGATCAATCATTACTGACCCACCCTCCCCCTTTTCGACAGCGACGGCATCAAAACACAGTCCTTGCCCTTTTCAGCCAGCCTGAACGGCACCCAAAAATTCCAGGCCGACCTACGCATGAAGGCTTTCGCAGGCCTCAACGCGACAACAGACGAGTTTGGTATCAATGCCGGTGTCAGCGCCGGCGTCGGGGCCTATGCGAACCTCGTGGAATTCATCGCCGACCTGGAGACCACGCCACAGTGCCAACTGCAGTCCTCCGAGTCCGCCAATATGAACCTGGGCGTGTTTGGCGGTGCCAATGTCGACGTGGACGGCATTGCCTTTGGCGCGGTGCCCACGGCCTCCACCACGCTGTTCTCCGCAGATATCGGCACGCAGTGCCTGCTGGCCACCGGCGCCCCTCTCGCGCCTTCCAGCACGGCTGCAGCGGTGCTCCCGACGTCGTCCTGCGAGGGCTCTGCAACAGTCATGACCCTGACCAAGTGCGCGTCGGCCATCATCAACTGTCCCACGGATTTTATATCTACCTTCGAGATCACATCGACCGTCTGCCCGTCTGCCGCCGCCACCGCCACCACCACCACAGCTGGGGTTTGTTTCGCGGCCGCGGCGAACGCGACCAACCTCGTCTCCCTGTCCAGTTTTGTCTCGACGGCGACCCTGGCCGGCGCAGTGCCTAACATAACATCGTCAGGCCTAATCGCAGCAACGAGAGCCTCCATCCGGACCACAAACGGCCCCCAGCCGACCGGTGCTGCCGCCAACGGCAGCCTGTTCAGTACTAGTGCGCTGTCCGCTGTGCAGTCCACGAGGAATGCTACGATTACGGCGTCTGCACTGTCCTCTTCCACACCGACTTCGAGCAGCCTGGCTTCGTCTAGTCCGGTGGTCACGGCTGGGGCGGGACATGGCACTCTGCAGCAGAGGTGGAGTCTTTGTACCATTGCGCTTGCTACAGTTGCAGTGATCTTTGTCTGCAGTCTATAGATCCCATCATGGAGGTCGTCTTAGGGAGTGAAGGTCATCCATCCTGTTGCTATGTTTGTTGCTGTGCGGTGAAAAGTATTTGCTAGTAGATATCTCTCTCTCTCTCTCTCTCTCTCTCTCTCTCTCTCTCTCTTTTTTATTTTTATTCTTCTAAATATAATGATACCCTAAAAAGTTAAAGTCCATCATGTTATACAACTTACTCTCGGTAAAGAAAGAGAGAGAAATAGGAAGACAGAGAAGGGTGGTAAGTTTCGATACAGTTCTGTACAACATCATTGCTAGAGAAACAATACTCGAAAACTATGCGTAAATTTAAGCAAATACCAATAGATATGGCTTGGAAGCATATTAAGTACTTCTTAGGGAAAAGTGTCATCTCATATACGAACATGTTTGTTTCTTCGCCATGTTCTGTGATTTGCCATAGGCTTTTTAAAATGATTTTGGCGAAAAAGTTAATTATGAAATTCCAAGTAATTACTCGGTTTCTTGCCTCTGCCTCACGCAACACGTTGATGATAATAGTGACGCCTGAGACAGAATGTGACAGTTGAATCATTCTTTCACAAGCAAGGGCTGCAGGCGATAGGAGTCCCCCAGCTGCATACACGAACGTGCCACTCGTTCTATCATTCATTCACTGCACTCCTATTTATGATGGCAGAAAATCTCCAACGATTCCATGCTTGCCACGCTATGCTATGCTATGCTATTACACCAATAAAAAAGTAAATCATCAAGTGTCTTGCAGTGCACTTTTGTTGTTGTTCTTTGAAGAAATCGCACACGAAATAGTACGTCAAGGCATCTCGTATACCGAGTGCCTGCCCAGCCAAGTCGCCGTCCGCCCAGCCCTATTGGGTGGTGGTGCCTGTCGGCTGTCCATCTCCGCAGGCCTTACCGGTTCTTGACTATACTCACTACTTGCGATCGTGCTTGTCTCCCAAGCCATCTCCTTTCGATACGAATTCGAGGGGGATACTACGCCCTCGTTCCCTCCCGCGCGCATGACCACTGGTTTGAGGCTTGATGGCAATATGCCTGAGGCGCTTGAGGCGCTGCCCATCGACTCCGGCCTCCTCAACATGACCATCGATGGCTCGCCGTCTGCGGTCTGTACGGCCATACCCCGATCGAGTCCACTCATCTGCTCCTGCCATTTCTGCTGCTGCTTCTTGTACATCCGCCTCCGGGCCCACAGGTACACTGATATTGCGACCAGCCCGGCGCCGGCTACAGATGCACCCAGGCCGATCCCCACAATCTTGCCCGTGCTGAGGCCCGACGACATCTTGTGAGGCAGCCCAGATGGCCACGAACTTTTTGATCCCACGCTGTCCAGACCCGAGTTGGAATTCTCGGTCTCGCTCGTGCTCGGTGCCGGAAAGACGTTTGCGAATGCGCTGGAGGCCAGGGTGCTGCTGCTCGTAGAGCTTGCGGCCGAGCCCAGGGACGATGAGGTCGCCGTAGGTAGACGGGTTGAAATTAGCAAGGTCTCACTGCTGCTGCTAGTGGTACTGGTGCTGGTGGTTACTGATTGTGAGATCAGTGATGTCTCCGCTGAGGCGATGGAGTTGGTCGGCGTTGAGGATGGTGTCGACGATGAGGTGATGGCAAGCGGCGGCGTCAGCACAGTGCGAGACAACGATGACGTGGCGACGGAGGAAGAGGATGTGGTCGTTAGGATCGGAGACGACGATGCCGTCGAAGGTGGTGACTCGTCCACTGAAGAAGAGGTGCAATCCTCAGGGTTGGATGCCTGCGGCTGAGGCATCGCCGCCGCAAGGAGTTCGAACATAGCTGCAGGCTGGTCACAACACTGCGTACCCCCGTCCACGTAGCCACAGCAATACTTCGCAGCCGGCGCGGAGCTAGAGTCGTTACACTGCTGGATGTGTACATTATTCTGACTCCAGTGTAGATTCAGTGTGTTGCTGAGTTCTTGTTCTAATCGCAATTTAGGTCAGCGCCATAACTTTTTGAGGGCCTGGGACATGTGAAGAAAGGAAAAAGAAAGAAAAGTGGGAGGTCTTACCGGGCACACAATAAGGTGGACATGCGTCACTTGACCACGTCTGGTCCGTACATGTTGCTCTAACAAACTGGGCCGCCGACGTGCTATTTGCAGATGTATCTCTGCAGAGTCCTGAGGAGAGACAGGAGGCCCTGCTGCTGCAGCACATGCTCGTCCCGGCCTCTGGATTGCATGGTATGTCGCTACTCAGCTGGCCGCCTGGATAGTAACAGACGTCCTGCGCCCGTGCCAAAGCCGCCAGACACAGCGCCGTCAGACCAGCTGGCAGCCCGAGAAAGACCATAATTAAGAATTAAGATGAATAAAATAAGTGGTGGAAGGGAGCGGAAGGGCGGGCGAGACACATGAAAGGCCAGCTTTCGAGCTGGACGGCGACCTGTCCGTACCAGCAGAGAGTAGAGAGGGCTGCCTCGTCTGGAACGGAACTCGTGGGGGGTTGATATGATTTGAAAAAGGCGCCGTCGTAGATGGCTAGAGGAGAAGTCCGGTGACTCGCTGCGGCGGTGAAGCTGCGACAAAGCCCAAACTACACGGGGTCGGAGACAGTGAGAGATCAACGACGGGGCCCCGTTCTTGATGCTTCTTGCGGGATGCCACGAGACGTAGGCGAGGTCAGCTGTCCACCGCGTCGGCTCCGTAGGAACCACCACTGTAATTCGGTTTAGGGAAATGAGGAGACTAGGCAGACAAGCCTGTTGATCGGTTCCTTGAATTTTTTTTTTCTTCTTCTTTTCTTTTCTTCTCCCCCTCCTGAAGAGCATGGGAATGATCTCACTTTTGGCGATCCGAGACCTCGATGGGTCGGCGATGTTGCATGGACTACCAAAGCCGCGGGAGGGTGTGGAGTGTCAGGGGAGCCTCGCAACAATCCCTGGTCGTTCCGTCTGTCTGTGATGTCTCGGGTCGCTCCGTACTCTTCTTGCACACACACCCCGACGTCCAGAAAAGGCCATTCAGGTCAGCCAGTCCCGACCTACACTATACCACCCCAATATTGGCAGAGAAGGTGCTTGCGGTGCGGTACAGGTAGTAATACACTCGAAATTTGTGTGTATGTGTTCCCAGTTTTCGTGAGGATTTTCACAAGTTTGTTGGGTGAGGTTGACGATGCTCACGACCTGGACATGATGAAGCTGGGAACGACGGGCCCCCTGGTTTCAGACACGTTCGGGGTCTCCACCCACAGAACCATGCGTCCAACCCGTGGGTGTGATTGCCGCAGGGAGACAGCTCGAGGGCGTACTGTAGAGAGGTGATCGCTCCATGGTGCTCCTTGTCATTGCCAGGGCCATTGTCGGCGACTTGCTGTCGTGTACGCTGCATTACGGGAGAGCAGCAACTGCATGCATAGCAATTTTCTCCGGCCGACGTCAACCATAGGGCTGCAGGCTGCGGCGCGCTGGCTGTTATGGTGTCGCTCTGGGCGATCCGCAGCGATCTCAAACAGAACACTGACTCGTACTTAATCCGAGGCCAAGTTTGGACGGTTCCAGAACAACGCAGTACTCCCTCCTTACGAGCACCATCAAGCCAGCCAGCCAACGGCAGGGCACGGAGGATGAAAAGTCCACTGTCTTGTTCGTCACTATGTGTCCTCACATTCTGCCGCCAGATTGACATTTCTCGGCATCATTACAGGATCCTGTGTGTGTGTGTGTGTGTGTGTGTGTGTGTGTGTGTGGGCGGCCCGTCCGATATGCCTTGGAATGTGACTCTGCCAAGATCGGACATGTTAGCCTGTCAGACCGAGATGGTCGGCCAGACACGGGTTGCTCAAGGGAGTGAGTAGTGCATCATCTCAAGACCTCAAGATGCTGGGAGGGTCAACAAATGGCTGGGCCAGTGCCAGCGAATTCACGGTAACGATGGGCACATGGGCTTCTTCTGCCATCTGCCATCAGCATACGTACGTGAACAGGAAGCCAGTCAGGTCAGTACATGGAGTAGAGCAACATACTTGGTTGGGCGGGATTTCCTGAGCTTGGCTTGGTAGCGATGAAGACCTCATTACGCAGGCGAAGTGGCTGGGTGTAAGAGGCCAGGGCGGTCGACGATAGTGTGCTAGTAGGAGATCGGAGAGGGCCTCCGATCAGGGGTCGGCTCGGAGCCGATCTTAGCGAAGGGCTGCTGGGCATTGTGATTTGTCGCTGCATTTCGATCTCAATCAATGGCTCTCGTCGTAACCATGGCAGAGACAGAGAGAGTGGTACTACCACAGTACATATACGTAGGGTACACGAGATGAGGCCGAGGGGGAAAGTGAGGGTGTGTGAGAGGGTTGTGTGCCTTTGCCTAGGTAGGTAGGTAGGTAGGTAAGCAAGTAGGTACAGTGTGGTAGGAGATGACACCAGTGGTGCTGTGTCAGAAGAAGACGCTCGGGATTGATCCCTGAACCATGCTGGCTCTCCTCTTATCGACGAAATGCTCGGCTTATCTAACCAACGGAGATGAGACTCCATGACCAATGAGGATGGTGACCGCCTGTGGCTGACCCCGCTTTTACGACCCTCCCCCGCCTTTTTTTTTTTTCCCCTCCCCCTGTTCTTCACCGGTGGGCCGAGTTGACGACTCATCCAATGCACGTGGTTTAGTGGTGTTTTTTCTTATGAGAGAAAAACAAGGAGAGCAGTGCAAAGCAGACCTCATTTGGCCCATCCGGCCAAGGTAGTTTAGTTGGAAATGAGTCAAAGGGGCGGTTCAGGTCTACTATCACGAACGATCAAAGTTCCATTTCAAAGTCTGAAAGTGGGTGGTGACTTCTCGAACAAGTGAGAAGAGAGAAAGAGAAAAGAAGGAACGCGTAGACAAGAGCAGGTTATTCCTTCCTGGTGGGCAAGTGGCGACCCCAACGACAAACAACAAGAACGAGACCAGCCTTTTGCCCTCTCTGTCCTAGTACACACTCTTACGCTTCCTATTTTTTTCATTTTCTCGCTTGCACCCTCACTCTCCATTTGTCAGTGATCCATCACTGGTTCTCCGTGTTGCTGTCGTCTCTTCTCTCTCTCTCTCTCTCTCTCTGTTATGATTACAATTGGTTTTTATTTTCTATTCTCATTTCCCATTGTTTTTCTTGTTTTTTATATTTCTTATCTACCCACTGCCAGGCCTCGAATTCCCCCCGGTCCCACATGTAAATCAAAAGTCGACTTGGTTCTTCTCCCAGCCCGGCCTGAGGCTTTTCTACCCCGCACCCTGCGATTTCGGCGCCCTGCGCCTGCCATCCTCCACCAACTCTTTGCGCCAAACTCGAGCCCTCCCCCCCTCGAGCCATTCAGTCTAACACACCCAACACCAAACATCATCGCGACACCGGCCCCGCCCAAGGTCCATTACGCTCTCGACCCCGATTCTCTATCTACAGTATATTGGAAGATCCCGCCTCCTTGTGGGTGCGACTGCCACTGCGACTGCGGTCCACGGATCCGGCCACACATCCGTTGTCTTGTCCCCTTGCAGCTTGTGCCTGCGATAGCGGAAAGAAAGTCGCCAGACAGGACAACACACTCGCCCCCCCCCCTTCTTCTCCTCTGCTCTCGGCCAATCGTTTCCCCGTCACAGTCCAGTTCAGCCTCGTATCGTGCATGGACGGCTCCTCCCTCACCGGAGCCGGCCCAGTCCCGGCAGGTCTCGGCCAGGTGCAGGCGCAGGCGCAGAACGGCGTGCCGGCCTCCTCCCTCAGCCCGACCAGCCCCAACTCCGTCCGGAGCCAGGTCTTTGGCTCGGCCTCCGGCGTCGGCTCTAATGGCGCCTCCAAGAGGAAGAGGAGCTCCGTCGGCATGATCGGCGACAGCCCTGGCAGTGTCGATGGCGGCGACGACGGCGACGGCACCGGAGAGCAACACGAGAAGAAGAGGCAGCCTGGTGTCAAGAGGGCCTGTAACGAGTGTCGGCAGCAAAAGGTGAGCATTGTCCATCCTCCTTCCGCCCCTCTCGTCGTCTCGCCCCCATGCCCCTCCAGCGTTTGGTCTTTTTTTTTTTCTTTCCCCTCTTTCTTTCTTCTCTTCTTCTTTCTCTCTTCTTTCTTTGGGCTGACCAGAGTGGCCGTCGTGCCTCCCCCCCTCATACAGCTGCGTTGCGATGTCGTCCAGGACCCTTTCGCGAGCTGCTCCCGCTGCGTGCGCCTCAAGCTTGAGTGCAAGATCGAGTCCAACTTCAAACGTGTCGGGAAGCGCAGCAAACACGCAGAGATGGAGAAAGAGATAGACAAGCTGCGGCGCAATGTCGCCAAGGCCAAGGCCCAGGGCTTCTTGCTCGACGAGGATGATGACATGCAGTCCCAGCTACAGTCGCCCGTCGTCAACAGCGTCTACTCGCACACCAGGAATCCATCCCTGATGGGCTCTGACGAGGCCGTCTCCTCCCTCCTGCACCTCAAGCGCGGTGGCTCGTACAGCGTGCCGCGCATATGTCGGGAGCTAGAGGACGTACGCCTGACCGAGGACGCCGAGTCCCAGCTGTTCCACGAGTACTTCACTCGTTACCACCAGTTCCTGCCCTTCCTGAACCCCTCTCAACCGCCCGATCAGTATTATGCCCAGCATCCGCTGCTCTACTGGGTCGTCATCTCCGTCGCCGCCCGCCGCTACCACCCGGACCCAAACCTCCTGGGCACCCTGTCCGGGCCCCTGACCCGTCTGCTCTGGCAGACCATCGGAGATGTTCCCAGCAGCCACCACGTCGTCAAGGCCCTCTGCCTCCTCTGCACCTGGCCGCTCCCGACCAGCACCTCCTCGTCAGATCCCACGCAGATCCTGTGTGGCGTCATGATGAAGATCTCCACCCTCATCGGTCTACACCGGCCTCACCACATCAATGACTTCTCGCGTGTCATTATCGATCTCGACAACGAACAACTGCACGACCGCGTAGTCACGTGGGCCGTATGCAATATCGTCGCCCAGACCATCGGCACCGGGTACGGCCAGCCCGCCTCTACGCTGTACGACTGGACCCTCGCCATCCGCCCCGGCGAGTCCGGCCCCTTCCAGCTGTCGGCAGAACTGGAGGCGAGGCTGCAGATAGAGCGCTTCTGCGATAAGGTGTCCAAAGAGATGTACAGCAACGCGAGCGATCCTCGCGGCGTGGCCGGTGATGAGCACCGTGCTATGCTCATGCGTGTTTACCGGCGTGAGTTTGGCGAGCTGCAGGCCTCCATCCTGTCCCGAAACCTGTCTCGGGTGGTCAACCTGCACCTCAAGGCGGCAGGCCTCCACCTCCGCCTGGCAGGCTTCTTCGACTCCCACAACACCCCCGGCTACCTGGACGACCTCATGGGCCTGTGGAGGGCCACCTGCAACTTCCTTGACTACATCCTGGAGAGCGAGGCCTCGTCGCCCCTCGACCCCCACGCCGGCAGCGACCTGCTCAGGTTCGCCACCAACTACATCCAACAAATGCTGGTCGCCGCCGGCTTCGCCCTGCTGAAGCTTGTGCGCTCCTTCTTCGTCAAGTCCATCGACTTCGAGCGCGGCCGCCTCCTGTTCCACCGGACCATCACCGCCATCAGGTCGACCAGCGTTGTGCAGAACGACCTCAACTGGAGGCTGGCCGAGCTCATGGTACAGATGTGGAACGGGGCCCGCGTCAATAAGAAGGATCAGGGCTACAGCGACGACGACACCCTACACGACATCGACGACAGCTTGCAGCTGCGGGTGCGCTGTAGGCACAGCATGAGTCTTGTCTATGATTCTATCTGGCACTGGAGGGAAGAGTACCAGGCCCGGGGACGAGGCAACCTTGACTGTGAGTGAAGAAGACACTGTCCCACAACACCACCCCTTTCCACACACACACACACACACACACACACACCCCACCTACAGCCGTTCGCTAACGGTGAGGGCGCAGCGCTAAAACAACCTACCAATCCAGATTCCGCAGATCAATCCTCAGCCTCGTCGACGACGCACCTCGACCCTCCTCTCACGGCAGCGCACGGCCTGCCGACGAGCATCTTGGCGACTGCCAACGGGGCCCTCACGCCGAGCGGTGGGTCAGGCTTCGGCGGCGCGCAGCCCAGTGGCCTTGGGGGCGCTGGCTACGAGCCAGCAAGTTACGACTTCTTTGACCCTCAGCACTGGATGCTGGACGGGCTTCTCGACTTCAACTACGGCAGCGCCTTCGTCCAAGAGATGGGCGCCTAGGGGAGGAGCGGACCATAATTTTGAAGACGAGATATGCCTGAGGGCGCAAGAGGAAAGCACTGTGCGGCAGGGAGCTGACTCACACGCATTTCACACAGCACAAACAGAGCCAGCTCTCTCCAGATTTATGAATTTCTCCACATATTGCCAGTGTCACTCACAACCCATTGTGCGTGGACCAACTTGGTCCAGCATGGGGCTGGCAGACGATGGTCAGAGAGAGGGGAAAGTGAGAGAAAGAGAGAGAGGGAGAGAGAGGGGGGGAGAGAAAGAGAGAGAGAGAGAGAGGAGACTTGTTTGGAAGGGGTGAACTCGTACCTTGTGAGTACGACTCATTGCTATCGATTCATTGCTATTGGTGGGTGTCTGAAAAAGGCCAAGACGAAGCTTGATGAGTCTATGTCAAGATAAAAGACTGGTATGGGCGGTTTTCTGAGAATGTGCATTGCGTCGGAACGAGAAACGGGATTGGTCTTCTCCGGAGCTTCTTCGTATCGGTGGCCGGGATCATTCGATTCCCCCTGACTTACTTTTTGGTTTTGCTACAAGCTCTATATGCGTCGCTTTTCGAAAACGGTGGAAGGCTCTGGAAGATTGTCATTTTTTAGCTACTGTCAGCTTCTGGGGTATCAAAAAAGATACCCCCCCCCCCTTTTCCGGGCACGAATATCTGCCGCGTAGGGGCCAACTGATGATGGTACATAGTTGTTTTAGCCTGTTTATTCCCTCCCAGATGGGAAGTTCGTGTGTGTGTGTGTGTGTGTGTGTGTTAATATCAAAAATAGCAACATTTATTACATTCCCAGAACCAGAAATTCTTCATAGGACGGGCTACAGTTGACAATTCAGGGCCAACCCCCCCCCCCCCCCCACACACAGAGGCTCTTACCTATGGCGATGGTGTGTCTATTTCGGATCTGTGCTACAACGTGGTCCTGGTTGGACGTATCTCCTCGAGTGGCCAAATCATGCCCAGTCCTCAGTGAGCATGTACCACCGCTACCGACGTTCTTGATGACGAAAGGCTTTAGAGGGGACCCGTTTGTGCTGTGGACGCGGTCGCAGGCCGCCCGCCCCGTCTGCCACGCTTACTTCCGCAGTGCTGCGGAATAGTGGAATACGGCGGAGTATCTCTCTTCCTTCCCCTTCCCTTCCATTCCTTCCTTCGTTCCTACGACTCAGAAAGGGGATACGGTTACGAGCGGCTTCAGAGCTCCAACTCCACACTAGGTCGGCCGCCGTCTGGAGTCAGGATGGGGGTGGGCTAGCACAACAAATACGCGAGAGAGAACATGGTGAAGGGGTCTCCAAGGGATGTCTGTGTGTCTGTCTGTCTGTCTGTCTGTCGGTATCCAACTTTTGATCGACTACAGTGTGTAGGCCAGTCATTACATAGTGGCTCGAGGCTGAAGAATGTATACGTGGAGTCACTTAAGCGCGCATTGTTATGGGGGTGACCAAGAGCCAACAACCAAAAAAGGATCCAACATAAAAATCTTAAAGTGGTTACACAAGATTTCATAACCCCGTACCGTTATGTCCGCTCACCGAAGGTTCGCGGATCCCCAGCAGGTCGCTACACGCTCTGTGCCCCGGATTCCCGTGCCCAACGTGCATTGTGACTTAGATTGAAATACCAACAACAGTCCATTCGATCGTCAGCCCTACGAGGCTATACATGTGGCATCTTAACGATTCGGCATACCCAGGCTACCCTAACGCAAGTAAGTAGACCAACACAGAAAAAAAGCGTGGCCTACATCTTCATCCAAGAAGTCTATATCTGTCTAAATAAGCATATATGATTGCAACGTTGCCTTTGTGGGTTGCTGGAGCTGGTGGTGAAATTCCCCATGCTTGCTGTTCCGTAGCGAAAGGAATGATTAGGATTCATATGAAATCCTTCGCGAGACCTGCAAGCATCTATGTTATGATTATGCGTTCAACTGTCACGGGAAACTTGGCCGATCCTACTCTTTTCTGCTATGTACTACTACCCAATACTCTGACATCACCCACTCACACTCACACACACACACACACACATTCCAGCGAAGGACGGGGTGTTCCATTCGTCATGCCATGGTGTGGCGCACAAAAAGGAGATCCTTCCGGATGCTACAGATCCATGCAGAGTAGCATTGCATGTCGCCACGAGGGAATAAGGTCAGCATGCATTTGCTATCTGCCGATAGGAGTGAAAGAAGGAGAGGTAAAATAAGTTGAAAAAATAAAAACAAAAATATATACCACGCATACAAATGGTAATCAAAGACTTACATCGTAAGCAAAAGATAGCCAATACACGAATGAACCTGTTAGCTATCAGTACGCTCCTCCTTCCTTGGGAACACATACAACGTCGCCCCCACCATTTTTGACTGTTTCATAGTGATCACGCTATGAAGGATGCCATGGGGTGGAAAGAGCTGAAGATTTACGAGCTGTCTCTATGGTAATTGATATGGAGAAAGTTCCGGCGTTATAATTGTGGCATGGAACTCTTTGAAGAGGGAAAAATAGAAAAGGAAAACCAGCCAGGTACAGTACTATGTTGTTCGAGTAAGTTGTGCTTGGGTGACGAGTCTATACGGAGTAATACTTTTGTATTTAAGTAATTGTAGAAACAAGGTGCCCGTGTACCTGTACTCATACTTGTAGACGGTGTTCAACGATGCTTCTACGAAGTATTTGATAGAAGTATGTCTACAACTTCGTCGAATGCACTGGCTGGGCTAGAGGCCGGTTGGGTGGCCGTTGTCTCTCAAGTTCTGGGGTATACTTTTTTCTTTCTTTCTTTCTTCGCCATATACAATTCATTATCCTCGTAGTTCACCCTTTGCTTTGCTCTCAAGCTATCTCTCGGGACCGAGGACGACTCATCCTAAGGAAAGCATCCTATCGACTTAGACCAAACCGAGCCCCATGGGAAAAAGCGGGACCTGTTTGTGTATGGGCCCTGTTGCATAGCCCGACCGACACTCATCATAGGACTGGAAGGGGTTGACTGTGGGCAGGACACATTTTGGCATGACTACTCGTTCGATAGGACAAAAATGAGGTAAGAAGAGTTTGCGCGTGCTTGGGCCAAGCAGACTGACTCCACATCCTTAGAAGAGAAAAGAAAAGAAGAAGAAGAAGGAAAAGGCAAAAAGTCCCCTGCGACTGATGCTCCACTCTGGGCCTCGAAACGGGTCAAAGGGGGGTGCGGCTGAGCGCCGGCTAAAAAAACTCACAACGGATCATCCGGAGGATTTAGCAACGTCAGTACCGCCGAACTTTCCTTTTGTGTGTATATCACTTTGGTCGGCGAGGCGGTGGGGTGAGTGAAACTGTTTGGCTTCCCTCTTTCCACGTGGAAGGGGGGTGGGGGGGGGGGGGAAGGCCCTGAGCGACCGCACCCGGGAGTGCGATGGCGCAGCAGAGTTGGCCGTGTTTTTCGAGCATGGACCTGGATGGAGAGACCTCGTCAAACATTCATTCATTGACCAACTACCTCTCTTTCTCTCTCTCTCTCTCTCTCTCTCTCTTACACACACACGCGCGCGCGCGCGCACACACACTCTCTCTTTCTCTCTGTCTTTCTCTCTCGCTGGCCACTAGGAAGGAGGTTCGGAGCACAGCCTGCTTCAGTCTGTGTCCGTGCCCAACTGAGCGGATCTACGGGAGAAGGATTGCGACTCCCCTCCACGACTAGGATTTCTATTCATCCACATGGTGAGCCGAATCCGATCCCGCGTCGAAGGAAGAGGAAAGGAACAAGAAACTGTCAGCAAACACGGTCAGGGGACCCGGCTGTAAGGCTGGGTGTGGATTTTTTTCTTTCTTCCTTTCTTTTAAAAGAGTTTCCACTGCGGCTGGATTCTTCAACGGCGTGGCCCACGGGGTTCGAGACAAGAGCGAATGCTCCGCGCGGACGAACAGGACAGGGTTCAGGATCCTTTACAGGTGAGGGTGGCTTCATACACTGCAGCTTTGCCCGCCTCGTCGTAAGCAGTGCAGTCAAGGTGTCATGCCGGCCTTTCTTCTCTTTTTTTTCCCCTAGTGGGCAGGAGAGGCTTCTCTCTCTCTCTCTCTCTCTCTCTCTCTCTCTCTCATTCTCTCGCCCTTGTGCCTTCGGGCTAGGATTTGTGGTGGGACGACCATCAGAATGACGAGTGGGTGACAGGCAGGAGGTAGGTGGGGTGGGTTACATAGTAGACGTCAGTCAATCACGAAATGGGCGCTACCGTATGAAACGGGGGGACCCCAGTCCAGATGTTGCTCTTTGCAGACCCCCTCTCCCTGGTACATGATCGACGCCGAGGAAGCTAGGGCAGGGGTGGTTGGCATATAACATCAAGGGGGGGGGGGGCTTGAAGATTGTTTACAAGTCGCCAGCCGTGTTAAGCGCGGAGACAGTCGACGATGTAGGCGTCCCTGTTCTTGCTAATAAAAGAAAGGAAGAAAAAATCAAAAAAAAATCTTCATTCGTCCTCCAAACTCGATGTGCCATGGAAATCTCTTAGCAATGGGAGCCTACTTTCATGTGGACAAGAACTGGAGATCGTGGCTTTCTCGTAGGAACGAGTGCTGGTTGTTTTTCTACCCATTTTCTTTACCGAGTCAGTGACTGGGCACTATTTGCTGTTCGCCGAGCCCTTTCAAGCATTATCTCACCGTGATGTACCGTAGTATGTATACTATGTACCATGTATCCGAATTTCCCGGGGGGGGGGTCCATGGTTTCTTTCCCACTGGTGCGCACCAAGACATTCGACTACCGCAGTTCTCCCATTAGCCGAAACCCTCAGGTGTATGTACTATGTACTATGTATGTATGGGACTAAATACTCTGCAGCATGGTCTGTGCTGAACCTTTATGGACACGCACAGAAGTCAAATCACGGAATTATCCCGGGTTCAAGGACACGTAGGAGGTGACATTCCGGTGCGTCGAGACATGGGTTTAGCTCGTCACATGAAGCAGGGAAAGGCAAGCTGGGCGGAGCATGCTAGGGAAGGTGGGGAGGCGGTTGTTTCCCTACATACTGGCAGGATAGAAAGTAACATCTTTGTGGTACTTTTGCAGCTGTTCTTTGACTGGTTACCAGCTGTTTGGGTATTGTCACCTTGGTCCCTGTCCTAGACCGGCGCTGTTTTCTGGGCGGCGGTTATGTGAAAAACGCCATAATTTTACATACGTGCGGTGCTCTTTTCATTCTTGGGCCCGAGGGGGGGGGGGGTTCTTTCTCTTAACAAGGCCTTACATCATAGGTGCGCTTGTTCTTTGGTTAGCCAGAATTTGCCCTCGGAAGCGGAAGTAGGCACATGGTGAATTTTTATGATACGATCGTGGAGGATGCATACGTTGGCGTCACAAGCACAAAAAGTATTATACACGATCCATATACTCGCCGTCCCTCTGCATCCGTGCACTCTATGGATACTTTTCGGGCCTCAATTCGGCTCTTTTTCATATTATGGAGAGACACGATGCATGTACGTACTATGTAGCAGCAAATGTAGCATGATTCCCAGACAAGTTTTTCCGCGGCCCGACCATAAGAGACTGGTCCACAACATTGGTTCCGCCCACAGTGCTGTTACTACATAATATGTCATAGTCATAGAGACTGGAGGGTTTTTCTGAACCCCCTACGACCTTCCCTCCCGAGGAATGCCCTGCTGATTGAGCTTTCTGAATTGGGCCGCATTTCGGTACTTTTGCTGCTGCGTAGCATTTCAAAGCAGGGTATACCGAGGTTGACTGATGAATAGACAACAAACAGGTGGAGAATGACAATCAAGCGATGTAGTACTATGGTAGTTTTTTCCCCCTCTTTCTCTCTCTCTCTCTCTCTCTTTCATAACATAAACATGGTATAAAAAATACGATATCATAACTTTCAGAAAGCCTGAGGTAGGTTCTTACACCCCGGCCTTGGGCTGGCAAGTACCGGCCAAAGATTATGCTGCTGGCGTCCCGTCAGAACTTAATCTACCGACCAGGCTGACAAGAAGCAAGACATGGCAGTGGCTAGACAGCCGCTCAGCAAGTGTCCCCAACTTTGCTAGCCTCAACCATAGATATCCTACAACATGGTTACTAGACGTGGTACTAAAGCTTGGCCTTCTAGGCTGACTCGGGGCCATATTGAGTCCCGCCAGCACCACCACAACAACATTCATAATTGGAAAATACGGTGAAACCTTGGCTGGGGCAAGTAGTAATTATGATTGCACGGTATGTACACTACTCATACTTTCTATGGTGGTGCAAACCATACGGTCCAGCTTCCCCGGGCCCCATCGTATTCCAGGACTAAGCCCATGGACCCCGCAGGCCGAATGCTACAATCTTTCAAAAGGCCGCCCGGGGGGGGGGGGGAGACTTTACCTGAACAGTAGTGGACTCCAGCCTCCACGGAAGTTGTCAGAACGGCCCGACAATCGATGCTGCTGCCGAGCCTATTTGCAAAAGGCATGTGGTTCCTCCCCATTATAGTCACTCAGCTAGGCAAGAATGGCAGGCCACACTGCTTTACTATGTGTGTGTTTGTATGTGCTGTGCCGCTCATTCATAGATCTGGGCTCCACGTCTTAACCGGGGTGAGGGCCACGGTTCTCATGAGCCTGTAGCGGGCGTCTATTTTTCCTTCCTTCCCCTCCCCCCCCCGGTCTTTTTTTTTTTTTTTTTTTTTTTTTTTTTTTCTATTATTTGTTTTATTTTTTTTTTGCTTTTTTTTTTGTGTGTGCGTTAGAGCTTCTCGGGTGGTTCGTCTTTTATGATT
>JACWST010000071.1:22929-42595 GCA_014850475.1 Cryphonectria naterciae
CGGTCCATCCTGTCTTGCGTTTGTTGCTGGTGGGTGGGCCTCGTTTCTACTGCGCCTCGCCGGGTCTTCGCTTTTGCCGTCCTTCCCCTCCCCCCCCCGGTCTTTTTTTTTTTTTTTTTTTTCCACTAGGGGTCCCTGTGTACTCCAAAGTTGAGGCTAGCTAGCTCATGGGGGGTCACTTCCAGCGGGCCCTGGCTGCCTGACCAAGGAAAAACAATGGCTTCACGGTAAGAAAAGCCACTCGAGGGGCCGCAAAGTCGGCCACTCTTGATCCATGTGTGGACCACGGTATCAGAACGAGGTGTGGGGGAGGTAGAAGAAGACAAAGAAGAAGAAGAAGAGGGGGTGGCAGGGTGGAAAGGCTTTTTTTTCTGGCCTGCGCGGTATTTCGCAGCTGATCAATTCTAATTTCGGCAACCAAGGGTGGGTCTACTTGCCAGAAATGAGAAAGGTGGGTTAGGGCCCAATGCTGTCGCGGCGCCTACAGTAGTCTGTTTCTCGAAGTGAAGGTGTGGTGGCCTCGTCCCCCCCCCCCGGCCACCTCTCAAGGCGTTCTCGATCTGAAGCAGAGAAAAAGTGGTGTGATTTACCATGCGCTGATTTGTTGGTTGGTCAGTTAGTCAATTAGGATTAGCTACCAGCTTAGCGGAAGCCGCGCAGTAGGCACAACACGTGAAAGGAAGCAGGTAAAGTATCACCCCGTCCTGCGTGCGGCGGGTAGAGAAGGAGGGAGGGGTGGTCAGATCTAGCGGGCTTGTCGAGGTCGTAAAGGAAGCCAATGGCGGTTTTGTGTGTGACTGTGTTGTTCTCGGCATATGGGGCCGAGTTGCAGTGCCCGTTGGGACCTATAGTTACCGACCGGTATGTCGCTGTATGCGGCGGGCATGATCCCATGACCGGAAGGAATGGCACGCGGGGGCCAAAACTGCCAATTGGTCCCGGCACTACGGAACCGGCGCTTAGAGAGACAAAGTCTTGCAGATGAGGCGCATTATCACGGCGGTGGTGTGACAATCTATGTTGGGGGTTTCGGTCAAGGCCCGGTCTTTATCGCCTGCCCGGTTGCATGAGCAACTCATCAAAATTCCAGCGGTATGGCAAACCAGGCTCGTTTTACGACTTGACCTTGAGATGGTCAGCAGGTGGGTTAAATAGTATAGTAGTATTCGTCTCCATACGCTGAGAGAAAGAGAGAGAGAGAGAGAGAGAGAGAGAGAGAGAGAGAGAGAGAGAGAGAGAGAGAGAGAAACCTCAGAGCAGGCGGTGCACAGTGTGGGTTGTGGGGCTATTAGGAAATGATATGCGATCGGGGATCCCAACAAGTCATCATGTCGTCTTCCCCCCCCCCCTCCCTCCCCTCGCGGAATGAAGGCCGAGGAATCCTTCTCGAGGCCAAAAAATCAAACGAACCCACATGAAACCAAGGTCCACTAGGAGTAGAAAACATGACAGGGATGTAACGAAAGGGACTTTATAATTGTCATCTCGGAGGATAGAGAGAGCTAAGCTAGACGTGAAAGAAATGGGGTGTATTAGGTACTTTGTGTTGTCGCGAAAATCATCAGCGTTGCAGTGAGATGCTCATCATGCAAGGAACTTTTCGGTGGTCAGGTGAGCTGGTGGAGAAATGATTGCTTCTCAGCCCGGACCATCAGCACTGAGGAGGAGGAGGAGGAGGTGGTGGTGGAACAGGATAGTTTTCGAAGCTGAGCAGACGGCCGCCGTGACTGGTCTGGCTGCGTAAATGATGATGCACACGCTGCGAACACGATAATTCTGGTCAACCAAGGGGTTTCAAAACCATCCAGATCACTGACGCCATGTCTCGTCTCCTTAAGCGCTGCACAGGTGCTAGATTGCTAGTGTTGTGGCTGTGATAGAGTCGCTATCAGGGCCGACAGTGTTACATAGCGCGTGACCAAATAGCGCCCTCCTGCATATACTATGTTGCTATGTGTAGGGGGAGGGGGGTGTGTGGGGGGGGGGGGGAGGGGAAAGGTTAGGAAAGAGGCAGTTCACGACCCAGGGCCAGGGTTTATAGGGCTCTGAGGCCGCGAAACTGTGGTAGCTATCGTATCATACGCGACTATAGTTACGGCCGTTGCACCGGTGACTCTAGCGTCTCTTGAGCGCTACCCTGCTATGCTTTTCTGAGATTAGCGCCACCCAGCAGGACGGACCGGGCCGTGGTTGGCTGGTTTGGCAGAGGCAACCGGAACTAGCGTGTCTACTATAGTAGCTGCTGTTACACCGTTCGTTCGCTGCGCAGCCACTGAGGGCTGTGGCTTTCATCCTGTCAGCCCCCCCCCCTTCTCCTTCCTCCTCCTCCACCGCACCGCACCCAACGAGCACGAGATTGTATCAGATCGTAAGCAACACAAGATACTCTATGTACTACAGACAATGTTTCCCATGCTTGATGGCCTAGCGTTTTGAAGACGTGAATGTTGGTGTGCTGCTGCTGCTGCTGCTGCTGCCGGCTGGCTGGCTGGCTCTGAGGTAGCTGACAGGTTCGATAAATAAAAGTGTAATATATAACACGGGAATAGCGACCATGGAACGCCAAGGACGGCACCTTCCCGCATGGTTCGTGAGCAAGAGGCTATACAAGGTGGCTGTGCGGGGGTCAGGATGCCACTACCGCTCCAGAGAGCACAATAGGGAGGTAGGTTATGGTAGCGCCTTTCCCAGGCCATATGGTATGGTTATGACGAAGGTGAGGCGCAGGACGGCTGGCAAGATCGTGCGGTCATGGAGTGTGTGGCCTTTGCTCGGTGGGCAGGGAGTCATCATCATCGTCGTCAACATCAGAGGTGTGACTATTCAGATCAGCGTCCCCCTCTCAACGGCCAGCTGCATGCTTCTTTTTTTCTTTCTTTCTTCTTTCTTTTGTTGTCTTCTTTTTTTTTTCTTCTTGAAAAAATTATCTCAAGATTCGCTGTGTCCAATAATCGGTCGGACCGATCGGGGAATGGTCCGGAGAGGTCAATTTCTCCGCGATGACAAAAGCATCCATCATCCCACATAATTCTTCTTCTTCTCCTTGACCAGTCCGGGCCACCCATTTCTTCCCCCCCCCCCCCCTGTGCTCCTCTTTCCGCCTGCGACCGGCGTTGCACTTTTGACTGTAACAGGAGCAACTACAAGTTACTATGTATGTACTTCTCGCACGCACCACAGTACGGACATTGCAGCAGTTCTCCACTTCAGTTGCAACTCTACCAGTCGCAATGCGGATGATCCACGTCCTTAGCTCGTGCTCGCTTAGCTGCAGGGTTCTTTTGCACCACGACCCTGCCAAAGGGCTGAGATCCTTCTCGTCCCGCCCACGTCTTCTTGACATCTGTCTCCTCCTGGCGGGCGGGCGGCGGGCGGCCGGCCGGCCGGCGGTCATCGTCACTGCTGCTCTTCTTAACCCCTTGTCTTGTCTTGCCCTCTCATCCAATGACAACCTGCCACCTTCGATCTTCACCTGGGCGGAAGAATTCAATACCGATCGATCCCTGACCTCAGTGGTCTGCAAGAATAGTGCAATCCCTACCCTACTACACCGAACGACGCAGAGGTGTGTAGCCTGCCTGTCGTCGAGATACCTTCTTTGAAAAGTCACGTACACATGTGCTGACGGATCAACATGCAGTGCTGAGGCCTCTTTTCTTTTTCTCTCTGTTTTCTCGCTCGCTCTCTCTCTCTCTCTCTTCAACGTGAGGCGGTTCGACTCATTGAGCATGGCTCGGAGCACGGCCGCCTCTTCATGTCCAACAACGCCCAAGCCATGGCAGCAACTCTTTTGCCCCTTAAGTATCGCACTCGGCTGTTTGGATCTTGGAACTATTTTCAGCCTCTTTCCGCCTTTCCTCCCTCGGTACAGCCAGCAAAGCGTCTCCTCATGTACATCTCTCTCTCTCTCTCTCTCTCTCTTTCTCCCCCCCCCCTTCTTTCTGGGTGTCTTTTTATCTGTAGGCGCTTAGTAGCGCTTCCGTCTTGGGGAGAGCCAACCCAACAACGCACAAGCCTCTTGCGGCCACCATGATCAATCAATCTCCTTGGCCTCCTCTTTGCTTCTTCGGCCCTCAAGTGGGTCTTGCCCATAGCTCGCGCCAGACCCCGAGTCATAATGAATCTCCAATGTGTCAGGGAACATGGTCCGACAAAAAATAAAAAATAAAAACCAAAGGTGACACAAGATTAATATCATGACCATCCATCATCTCGCCTCCATTACCCAAAAAGCCATGATCGTCAGTGTGGTCGCCTTGAGAACAGACCAATCCAGGCTGGTCTCCGATGGCTAAAGGTGGAAAAGGGCGGCATGAAGTCAGGGCGTCAGTCAGTGCGCACGGCACGTTGGCCCCTCCACCTCCCGACCACCATGTCCGGATTAATCTCTTTCGCAGTTCGACCCGACGCTGGGCCTGATAATAATGAGTAAGTCTCTACCCACTCGAATACACAAGACACATACAGGTTGTTCGCAAGACAAAGAAGAAGAAAAAGAAAAGAAGAAAAAAAGTACTGCTACTAGGACATGGTACTGGCATCACATGGCACATTCTAGCACCAACATCACCTTCCGTTGTGCATACCGAGGTGGTATACAGGGCTTAGGGGGAAAACGCTGACCTGGGGATGGGCATGTAAGCTGCGAGATCATCTACCCTCCTCCGATCTCGAACGCTGACTTTCTTTCCATACAGCCCATCCTCTGCCGCCCCTGGTTCTCTTTCTTCCTCCTCCAGGCTCTGAGGGCCCCACAACAGGGCGGGTTCGCATCCGATCCTTGTAACCCCGATTATGCCGTACTTATTCACACAGACACACACACACCGGCCTGAGCCTCGTCTGTCCTGCCTCTCCACAACCACCCTACCCGTTTCTAATTGGGACGTCCATGGGGGGTCAGGGTTTGAGCCATTATGGGGGGGGGGGTGGGAGGTGGATATGTGGGTCGGTGGTCTGTACGTACCGGGTGTTATGGGTTGCGGAACCATGCCGTACCTGATGTACTATGGTACCACCATCATTCCCCACCGCCTGGGTCCTCCTCCCATCTGCGCGCGCCTGTATGTGTGTCTCTCTGTACTGGAGGCCAGACCATCCAGTCGAGGCCGCCTTTTCTAGGCTTCTAATGGGGATCTAGCTATCTTCGGTCCCCTTGTCCAGAGAGGGACGCATAAAAACAAGCGACTGTCCTTCTCCGTACAGCACCAACGCTGCCCCGACTCCATTCAAAAGCAAAGAGACAAGACTCATACCTCGCATCTACCCTTGGACTGACTCTTCTTGCGACAAAACCTGCTGATCCCACCCTCGTCTTCTTCACTTCACTTCTCAGAGCAGTGTCTTATTAATATCCTCCCCTCACCTGGATCACCTCTGGTTTTTTTCTTCTTCTTCCCTTCTCTTCTTCTGGATTTAAAAGAGCCATCTCCCTCGAGTATCTTTTCCGGATGTCCGCTTTCTTCGATATGGCCGCTGTCAGCCCACGATATATCGATATAGATGCAGGAATAATGCCTGACGGTTCCTGTCCAAGCATCGCACCTTCTACCGTCTCTTATTCTCACTCGGACCATACCTCATATTCTGAAGTAAGTATTTTGTATCTTCTATATTCTCCCCCCTTCCCCCTTCTCTTTCTCTCTCTCTCTCTCTCTTCATCTCCTCCTCTGTCGCTATACCTCCCAAAGTCTCTCGTGCGTCCTTCTCCCACATATAAAGATGGGAGGTTGGAACCCTCTTAAGCGCCACGCGCGTTGGGGGTTTTACTCTTTTCTTTTCTCCCCCAGCTCCCTCCCCATAACCATAAATATAATTAGCCTTGCTCATGCCAACCAACAGGGCCCACACATTGCGTCGTTCGGCACATCACCTGTCGTCGATGATCACTTATTAACACCTGCATCAAGCGCCGCATCACCGCAGCTACACCAACGCTCCTGCAGACAGTCCCCCTTTGAGCAGCAGCCAGGAGACCCCACACCCTGCTTCCAACAGCCAACGCCGCCTCCTCACCACAGCACAACCACAGCAACAGCGATGTACTCTTATCCTGACTATATCCACAGCGTCAGCCACGCCACGTCCTCCATGTCTATGCCGACCACTGTAGCAGAGCCTTCTCGCGACCTCATGGGCTCTTACCTTCACCACTCTCCTGGCCACGATGAGCCGCCGCCACCGCCATCCACGCCATACTATGGCTCCTACAGCGTCTCTGTGGCCCCAGAGCCCACCGACTCGTCGTACTACCTACAGAACGCGGCTCTCGATAACAATCAGATGAGGATGTTACAGGCAGACGTGAACGGCGGCGCATACACAACCCGCCGCCTGGCACCGCCTAGCCATGCGCCTCCTCCCATGGGCAGCACCCTTCTGCCGCCCTCCTCGTATCATCCTCACGCCTACCAGCGTGAGTTCCAGATGCCCTTCCCAAAGCTGTCGCCGCACGGTCGCCACGCCTCGCTCCCCATCAGGAGAGATCCGGCGCGCAAGGTAAAATCCCGCAGGAGTAAGAAGAAATCGCCAAGCTCACCGGCACAAAAGCCTGCCCCGATCGGCAGCGAAGACGCTGTTGCTACTCCTGCTGCTGATGATACCATGGCGAGGGAGAACGAGGTCCCAGAGGAAGAAGTCACTCTGGACGACACCACGCCAGCTGACCTGAGACGGTTGTGGGATATCCGCAAGAGGTGGCTGGGCAAGAAGGGCAACGGCATGTGGGAAGATATTATGGTCGAATACCAGGGAGAAGAGAATCTCAGCGAGAACAAGAAGACACAGGTCAAGGCGGCGCTGCAGATGAAGATTCACAGGATGCTTCTCAAGCACGGAAAGTGGCCGACAAAAGATGTAGGTGCCCTCTTGGGTCTTTGTCTTTCCCCAACTTTTTTTGTGAGCCCATCACGCAAACGACCAGCAAGCTAATTTCCCAATTTACTTGATAATTATAGAACGCCGCACTTCTTCGCGCGTACAAGCGCTGGGAGGAGAACCGCTACAGCGAGATCCTCAAGTATTATGAGGAGGAGAAGGAATTGGCGGGCGAGAAGAAGGCCTACGAGTGGAAGTCTCAGCACATCGAGGCGCAGCTGGTCAAGATGGGCCTCGAGGAGCCCGAGCGAGACCGCGACTCCAAGGCCCGCAAGAGAAAACAGGTGGCCGCCCGGCATCACACCCGCGCAGGCACCGCACAGCAGCACAGTTCTCTCCTGGCTCACGCTCCACCTCCGCAGCACAGGCTCCCTGGGATGTTCGAAACCCCCTTTGGCGATCCTCACTACATGGCACAACAACAGAGCCACTACGATCCCCGTGCCGCCTACGAGGCCGAACTGGCCGCCCTGGGCGCACAGCCTCCAGTGCTGACAGAGGTTCAGCACGATCGTCTGGTCAGCGACATCTTGGAACGGAACCCGTTCGAGGCCGCGTCTGATGACCCTCATCATCATCATCATCATCACCACCACCACCACCACCACAACAACAACCAACAGAATGACGTAGACGTTAAGATGTCTGACTATGGACAACCTGAAGGTGGTGTTCTGCACGCTCGCACGCGCAGTCGATCCACTACTGCTACTTCTGCGACGGCTATGACGACTACCGCTACTACGACTACTCCTGGCACCACTGCCACCTCACTGCTCTCTATCAACGGTGTGAGGTCCCTGGGCACACCACCTGTTCAGCAGCTACGACACCAGCCGTCCCCATCACCTGACATCAACGCGCAGCGCTGTGCAGCCATGGCCAGGCAGGTGTGTGGTGAGATTATACATACCTAGCAGCCGCAGTCTGTGCTGCGTGGGTCGGGTGGGTGGGTGTATAGGTCACTTAGTCACTTCCTTTATTGTGCCTCTGATCATCATTTCCTTTGCGGTTTTTTTCTTCTTCTTCTTTTCTTCTTTTCTTCTTCCAGCTCTACGACTTTGGAAGCTTTATGATATTCCTAGGATAACACACTGCCAACCAGAAAACGACAGGGGGAGGGAGATGATTACTGTTGAAACGTTTATATCTGTTTCTTATTTCACTTCTACTTATACTTGCTTGTCATTTGTGGATACGAACAGGTCTCATGATTGGCAATGATGGTTTTGTTTGGATTCACGCTTTGGACGGATATGCTGATGTTAAGAGGAAGAGAAAGACATTGGCGTTTTTGATTTTTATAGATTCCCAAAATCCCCCTCGGGATAAGCACATGTATTATCCAATACCCACCTGTACACATTGGTTTATATACATACATACATACACACACACACACCTTCTCGTTTGCTTCTTGTCCTGCAATGCTTACGAACTCTTCAAAAATCAACAATGCTTAGCATAATCTCAAAACTGTTTACAATGTTTAGCATAAGAAATATGATTATATTAATTATTAACGAACTAAGAATATGATGAACAGAGTTTCCTGGCCCTCTATATCGGCCATGAACCCAGTCTTATTGGGTAACTGATTGGGCAATACCAAGCTTTTATTTTTATTTTTATCTTTAATCACACCTTTCTCACCTTAATATGCCAGTGATAAGCGCCTATACACCCTACCACTCTACTAGTAACAAGTAGCATACCCCATATCCAAGATTACACAGAACCCACGCGGTAAGAGAACGGATCAGGGCGAGACCAAAGAGTAATCAAGTCCCCGGCCACGACTCGCCATGGAATACGACGACACGTCTCCACTGTCAATTAACGGCTGATGAGTCGGTTCCTTCAACATACTATGATTCAGCCGGTGTGGGCAAACCCCTCCCCCCCCCTTCTCTTCTAGTGCAGCGTGCTCTGTGCGCGGGGTGTGTCTGTGTGTATGTGTGAACGGAAGTGAGGAATGATCCAATAACACACCATCTCCTATCGGCCGACCACTGAGCAGGTGATAGAACCACGGTGCATGACACATAAAAGGAGCGGCCGCAATCAACGACTCGTGAACAAATCAGCACTGTCGATGAACCTCTTTGGGGCGTCCCGCACTGCCTCCCTCCCCCCCTCCCGGTGCTGGTTTATCTATGTGTGGTCCGTTCAGGGAATGCGCAGCCCTGTCTTGTTCCTCGCCCACCGCCCGTTGTGTTCTAGCCCTGTTAGAGACGCTAGACTTGGGAAGTAGTAGAAGAAGTCAAGAAAAGAGCGGAAATTGGGCAGGAAAAATCCTTCCGCGATGCTGGCCCCTGGCGTGATTGCCCCCACCCGGCGGCCTACTGCAGATCCGGTTCTTCTTCTTTCAGCTGGCCAAAAGAGGCAAATAATCAGAATGTTCTCACTCTACCAGGCCCATCTTGTACTACATAGTTACTTACCGTGACAGAAGTGCCAACCTGCATGACAGAGGAGGGGTGGGTAGGATTTCCTACACCTCCCCCCCCCTCCCACCCCCCACGTTTGGTTTAAGCGCGACTCCGCGCCTGTGCAAGTGCAAGTGTACCTGTTTCACTGACGATACAAGGACGATATCTATGCCTCTTCTGGCGTCCCACCTGAACAGGCCGTTTGCCATGGTGGAACGGAAACAGCAGCTTTGTAGCGTACTCTCAGGGGAGATAGGGGACATAAGGGCGGAATGATTGGAGGGTGGAAGGATGAAGCGACATTCAGGAGAACCTTGAATCGATACGGAGACATAGAGGTACTGCCACAGTAATGTATCAGGGCAGGAAGACATTTTGTTCCCACTCGCCTCCATGTATCTACGGTACCAATCCCCTCCCTCGTTTATGGTGCTGTTGGATTGTCTGTAAGTCGTGTTTTATGCTTAAGGTACGGTTAATTGTGCCACTGAACCCAACGGCCCAAGCCCCCTTAGTTGTTGATGATGTCGCTTGGTCTGCCCCAAGGAACAGTGAGAACCAACCTCATGGCAAACTAGAAGCGAATTGTCACAAGGGCTACACGATTTTGAGTGCTGACTGGCTGGGTTTGGCTGCTGTATGAGGCCGCATGATCATGGACTTCCTGCAGGAGTGTAAAAATAAAATAAAAAATAAAAAAGTGCAGCTATTGCTCTGACGCACGCCTACGCACTCACTCACTTCTTCTTCTTCTTCTTCTTCTTCTTCTATTATGAATCATGGCGTTTTGCTTGTGTATATCAACAACAACGCCAGCTAGGCCATAGACAGCCTTGAGCACCGGCCATAGGAATATCCTTGTGTACCAAATGAGTGATCACTATTGTGTGGCAGGCTGGAGGGAAGTATCAGCAATGTGGATGTTAAGAAACCCGAAAAGTCCGTTGCAAATCATGGAGCACTTTGCACTGGGGCTCCGGTCCGTCCTCCCCCTCCCCCTCTTTAGTGATCTGCAGTTCTAGAGCCAATAGACGACAGTATAGCCTCGTAATATTGTTTTTTCGTGTGTGTAAACACAGACCAATGAATATTTTGAATCGTTCCACCGACGAGACAGACACCAGTATTTTGTCTGGTGGCGAAGGCGGGCACACGGAAAACATCCCAGCAGGCTTTAGTTACTACTACAGTGAGGATGGATGATGAGACGTCGGCCGCGGGTCGATAATTACGTGACCGTTGCACACAGCAAGGTATCACCCCCCCCCCCCTCTCCAGCGGGGTGACACTGGCATGACGGGGTGGGTTTGGTGGGCCATCGTTTATGCATGGTACCTTTTTTCTCCTGTGGGGCTACCAAAGACAAGGGTGGCAGACACGCAAGGGCAACTGAACAAGGGTCCCAGAACCCCCGGCAGCTGAAGGAAGACCCTGGCTCACTTGTGCATCTTGTTGTTTTAGCTACAGAGCTGGTCAAATGCGGTGAGAGATCATCAATTCGAGGAAGCGACAAATGCGCAGCAGTAGCGAGACCAGCAAGCCCCCCCTTCGTCTTACTAGGTGGCATGAGCCCTTTTTCTCCGCTTAGCCTAGATAGAGAGCAAGTGAAGTGCTTCAGAACTTGTCCTGTCCAAAGAGGTTAACTGGTTTCCTTGGCGGGACAAGAGGGGAGGCACATCATCGTGCGTGGGGCTCCGACCTGGTGATCCTTCAGGAGGTGATGACTCTTCTCTTTCGAGGAGCGGACCGGGAGCTCCACTGGAGGGGTCTGCACAGATCATAGCTCACTCCCTGCTGTCGATCCACAAATATGTGAATGGCTTACAGGGGCATGCATTGCATGCATACCACCCCCCTCACCCCTGCGGGGTGTTCGACTCGGCTTAGAAGAGCTGTCATCATTTTATCCCCACTGTCATGGTTTCTTGATGGACACACATGTAAGAAGAACACACAAGCCAGCTGTAGGCAGAGAAAAGACTCCAGGATGGTTGAAACATCAATCTGTTGCAAGCCATTCAAACACACAAACACGCCTACAGCACACACATGACTCTGTGCCACAGTACCAGGTGGTCAAGCCCACATGCAGTGTCTTGTCCCATATGCCCTGTCAGTCCAAGATGCTCTCCTATCATTACACTTATACTGAGTTGTAATTTTAGGTGGTGCTGAGTCTTTATGATATGTCTAGTAAAAGGTGTTGTGTCAAGGTCAGCCTTTACAGGGGATACAAACAGGTCAATTCTCACCTTGGCCCTTCTGCAGGTTGTTCAACCTTGACAGGCCACTGACACCTTTGCAACAAGAGACGCAAGGATGATGTATAAAGAAGTGGGATTACAAGAGGAGTTGAGATTTTCAAATCGTATTTTAGATGAATTCTTTTTTTGGGGGGGGGGGGGAAGACATATTTACAATGAAGACAATCCCCAGGCTGGTTGTCGTGGTGGAGAGGCTCAACATTGCATCGCTGCCTCACTTGCTCTTGAGAAACACAGCAGCCCAAGCTCTCGAAAGAATACATTCGTTACTAGTCCCCAAGATGGTGCTATACACATATATTTGAGCACTTAGGAAGCTTAGCTTCGAGGTATGAATAGTACCAAGAACTTGAGCGGTCACTGAACCTTGAAGATCATCATTCACACACTAGCCCATTCATTACTCTAGTGCAATACAAAAAACGGGTTGTTCATCCAGAAATATTGGCACGATGCTTGAAGTGTCGTCTATCATTAGTTTCCAGGTCTGCTGCCCATGAGCTCTGGGGGCTTTTGCCACACCACACTGACCTCTAGCCTTTATTATTTCTGGATGTTTGCAGAACTCGAGCATACTTTATGAAAATCTGAACTTATGCATAACCAGAAAGTGGACCTGGCTGGTGTGATAGCAACATGCGGTGATGACTGATGTCGAGCTCCAGTTCCGACTCCCAGGCTTGGTAACTGTAAGTACTCTCCCCACCAGATTGTCTGACTGATGGATCAGAACTAAGAGCCTCGCTCTGAAAAACGGAATGTGTTGACTGATAGTAAATCTAAATACTACATGTGTTTGCCATCAGGAACATTACTGAAAGGTGGCTTGATCCCTGTCCTCAGAGCACACCACCACATTGTAGACCCTGTGAGTATTTCTGGCAGATCACTTGGTAGCAAATCATTTTCCCAAAAAGGGTCCAAAGGGGTGAAATATGAATTGATGATTGATTTACACGCTGCATTTGAGTACTGGGCTCTACCCAAGTCTATTAGACAGCATGCTTTGGCCACTGTTTTGCCTGCATCTGCTGAACGAAGCCCAGTATTATTCAACTTGTCATATCATGCACAGGTTGGTCAAGGTGCATCCTGTGAGACAGTGCTATCGAGAGGTCATTGTACATTATCATAATTGGCAAGTCGAGTCCAGTTTGAACAGGGGAGAATCAGAAAGTCCTAACCGTGGTCTGCCACAGAGAGAGGAGAAGGAAGAAGGGGGAAAAGAAAAGAAAAGAGAAAAAAAAAAAGGGAAACAAATAAAAGAAATGACCCTTGAGTATTCCAAACCCCGAGGCCTTTTCTGCTGAAGATTGAAAAACAAGAACTGAGCTTCTGTTACAGCTACTGAGAAGGTCAAGTGGTCATGTATGCCATAAGCTTGAGGGCCTAGAAGATAAGAACGATAGTGATTACATAAGATGACAGCATCCCAAGTTCAGGCCTACAACTTTTGTGAATGCCAGTGTATCATCAATCATCAACCAACCTGGATTGTGGGAGCTCATCACACAAACACACGCACGCACGCACGCACACTTGGCTGAAGAGCACCGTCCCAATTGCCCATCTGACGGCACGCCCAGCTGACTCCAGAACGGTGTGACACACGAAGAACCGACCAGCCTCAAAGCAGTCTCGGGAGTAAACAGTCGACCTATATATCCCATCCCGCCGGGGACGTCTTCCTGTCCAATTCATCACCACATGCGGTCTCTCCATTCATCCTGTGTCTGCTGCAGGTGACGGCTGCCGGGCATGGATGGCCACAACACGTCGTCACGAGCCCTGCTGGTCGCATTCTTGTTCCTAACATGGCTCGGCTACGTCCTTGCCATGCGTCCTGACCGCATGGCCCAGCTGCGCCAGGAGACTGTCGACATGTTCTATCATGGCTATGACAACTACATGGAATTGGCCTTTCCAGAGGATGAGGTATGTAGGGACCCAAGGCCCCTTCGCATGGTCCGTTGCCGTGCGTCTCTGCTGACAATGTCATCTGTGCCTTTTCTTTCTAGTTGCGGCCCCTCACATGCGCTCCTCTCCACCGAGACGCCCTCAACCCGAACAACCTGGGCCTCAACGATGTGCTGGGTAACTACTCCGTCACCCTCGTCGATACCCTGTCCAGCCTCGCCATACTTGCCTCCGCTCCTCCCGACAGCCACAACACGGGTGCGAAAGCCCTGCGCGACTTCCAGCACGGCGTTGCCGCTCTGGTGGAACAGTACGGTGACGGGTCTCCTGGGCCCGCGGGACAGGGCATTCGCGCCAGGGGCTTCGACCTGGACAGCAAGATCCAGGTCTTTGAGACGGTCATACGCGGCGTCGGGGGCCTGCTGAGCGCTCATCTGTTTGCTGTGGGGGAGCTGCCTATCCAGGGCTACAAGCCAGTGCCCTCGGGCGCGCCCAATCCGGATGATCCGTTGCACCTGCCTCCCATAGCATGGCCGAACGGCTTCCGATACGACGGTCAGCTGCTGCGGCTGGCACTGGACCTTGCGAACCGCCTCCTGCCAGCTTTCTACACGACAACCGGGATGCCGTATCCCCGTGTCAACCTGCGCCACGGCATCCCTTTCTTCCCCAACTCGCCGCTCTACCAGGTCCTCGGCACGACCAGCCCCAACGCCCCAGACCCGGCCGACATAACAGAGACGTGCAGCGCCGGGGCCGGGAGCCTGGTCCTGGAGTTCACGGTCCTGAGCAGGCTGACCGGTGACCCTCGCTTCGAGCAGATCGCCAAGCGAGCCTTTTGGTCTGTCTGGAACAGGCGCAGCGAGATCGGCCTCATTGGGGCCGGTGTCGACGCTGAGAACGGCAACTGGATCGGTGGGCATTCGGTCATCGGCGCTGGTGCCGACAGTTTCTTTGAGTATGCCCTCAAGTCGCACATCCTACTCTCGGGCCACGAGGTCCCGAATGCGACGACCCCCAGACGGCCCCCCGCGGACGGCTCCTGGCTCGACCCCAACGAGCTCTGGATTCCCCTGACGGACGAACAAAACTCGCCCGAGGCTTTCCTAGACGCGTGGCACCACGCCCATGCTGCCATCAAGCGCCATCTCTACGATGACACAGGCCACCCCCACTACTCCAACGTGAACATCATGACCGGCTCTCTGGCATCAAACTGGATCGACAGCCTCGGTGCGTACTACCCTGGCCTTCTGACCCTGGCTGGAGAGCTTGAGGAGGCCATGGAGACCAACCTCCTGCACGCCGCCATGTGGACCAAGTATGCAGCCCTGCCGGAGCGGTGGTCCATCAAGGAGAAGCAGGTGGAGGGCGGCCTGGGCTGGTGGCCACTGCGGCCCGAGTTCATCGAATCCACCTACCACCTCTATCGCGCCACAAAGGATACCTGGTATCTCTACGTCGGCGAGATGGTCATGCGAGATATCAACCGACAGTGTCGGACGGAGTGCGGATTTGCCGGCATCCAGAACGTGGTGACGGGAGAACTGACCGACCGCATGGAAACTTTCTTCCTCGGCGAGACGACCAAGTACCTGTACCTGCTGTACGACGACAAGCACCCGCTGAACTCTCTGGATGCTGCCTTTGTCTTCACGACCGAGGGCCACCCGCTGATCATTCCCAAGCTGGCCAAGAACATCTCCAAGACTACACCCGTCTCTCCTGCCACGACCAAGGAGATCGCGCTGTTCTACCACGACGAGGACTTCAGGAGCGTCTGCCCCGCACCTCCCGAGATCTGTCCGCTCACGGGCTCCGGGATTGTGTCAAGACCAGATCTGTTTCACGCGGCTCGGATGCTCGACCTGCATACGATACCTAATATTCACGCCGACCTGGGGGCAGAGGAAGAGGAAGAGAAGCCCGACACTTCTGAGGTGACGCAGAAGACCTACACATACTTCCCCTGGACTCTCCCGCCCAACGTTCTGCCCGATAATGGCACCTGTGATAAGGTGTCCGACGCGGCTGAATATCATCTCGAGTTCGGCATGGTCGGCACCAACGGTGTATTTGACACAATCATAGGCGCACACAATCTTGACCGGCTGGATGTTGACAAGGTCAGGGT
Organism: Cryphonectria naterciae; assembly: GCA_014850475.1. Lineage (NCBI taxonomy): Eukaryota > Fungi > Ascomycota > Sordariomycetes > Diaporthales > Cryphonectriaceae > Cryphonectria > Cryphonectria naterciae. The sequence goes on from JACWST010000071.1 coordinate 38,553, forward strand.
CAACAGGCTTGCTGGCCTCAAGCTTGCCATGCGCATGGAGGAGGGCCCCGAGGGGGCCGAGGAGCTTCGTGTCACCAGGGTCAACGGTTTCCATCTCGGCCGCGACGAGAACATTGTGCTCAGCCGCGCCCTGCTTGCCGATATATCCGACACCAAGTTCAAGCTCATCAGAGACCTTACATCAGTGAAGATCCACCATCTCTACGAGATGGGCGTGGTGGAGGAGTTCACCACGACCACCACGATCACCACCAATCACCCTCATACAGAAGAAACACTCCTCGAGGAGGAACAGTGCAACGGTCCCGAGGGCGGAGACGACATGGAGGATGTTTACGACACCCCGGACGCCGAAACATCTCCTGACACTCTCGCAACCAACATCAACACGCTCCTCCGCGCCTTCTGGTCACAGGTACGCGCCGCTAATCCGTCCAACGCCACGCGATCCCCTGGCAAGGCCCTCGAAGAAGTCAATCCCGCGGGCCATCCCTTCAACGTCATCATCAACACCACAGCCATCACTCCCACCGGCATGGGGGCCGCGCCCCTCCCACCCGTAGACATGCCAGCCAACGCCAAGATCCCGGCCTTTGGGCCGATTCCCCCCTACATCCTGCCCTGGAGCACCATCTATGCCGCCGGCGATGCCTGCGGCCTCCTGCCGGAAGAAGGCCCCCGCGACCACCAGATCATCGTCGTCCGACGCGGCAGGTGCACCTTCTCGGAGAAGCTGGCCAACATTCCCGCCTACAAGCCGAGCCCGGCCTCGCTGCAGCTCGTGATCGTCGTGTCCGACGACGAGGAAGACGGGCAGCCTGTGGCCGAGGGCGAGGCGGTACTGTCGCGACCGCTGCTGGCCGAGGAACAGCGCACGCCGGCCGGCATCCAAAGGCGTCACCCCATCGCCATGGTGATGATGGGCGGTGGGGACGAGATGTACCGACGACTCACGACCGAGGCGGTAAGGCTGGGTATGACCAGGAAATATGGCGTGGAAAGTGACGGACGGAGGATCAGTAATGTGATTATTGATGATGGCGAGACAGTGGCTCGAAACTATTCGTGAAGAAGGACGACGCCCCCCTCTAGGGGGTATTATTGGGAGTCTCTTGTTGACTTTTACAAATTTTTTTTTTTTTTGATTACCTAAATGTGTCTAGGAACAAGTTTGTGTTGGGGAGGAACTGTTTGATATGGCACAGGCAAAAGAAGAGCAGCATTGGCATTAGCACGGCGTGGTGGCGTATCTCGGCACTTGGATTCCCCAAGGCGTTGTGTGTTGGGAAAGGCCTTCATAGCCGGATAGAAGGTGGGGGGGGGGTGAAAGAAAACAATCTTGTCACAATCACTTGATTCCGCACGGGCAACACGACTTGGCCTGCATGGCTGACTATCTCTCGTGCGCCCCCCAAATGTTGTTCGCAAGGTCAAAGAATTGGCCAACCGCCACCTACAACAGCGTGCTGTCATTGAAGAAACAAGAAAGGACCATCAGGATCTACACACCCACACACACACACACAAACAGCCCACATCATAAGACGGCGCTTGCTACTATTATGGTAGATAATTGCAGCTCTCATGTACTATATTAAATACCTCACTTCACTTCTGATGAGGTCGAGGCCGATATAGTCTATTGGAAGAGAAGAGGCCTGTGCGCCTCTCGAGATTCTATCGTGATAATAGCCCTTTTCCTCGCTGAACCCACCCTCGTCCACCCTGCGGTTGCGGTTGGTATAGCCATGTTGATTTAACGTATGAAGATTCTCATCGTGACATTCTCCAGATACCGTCAACGCCCACCTCGATGCCAGAAGATATATGTACTTTTTTTTGGAGAGGAAAGCAAAAAAAGAAGAAGAAGAAGAAAAGGGAGAGGGAAGGGGATTCGTGAGCAAGTGTAAAATCATTCGGACTGAAAATTGTCACCTAAATCTCCCAGCAGGTAACTGCGGGGTCAAAACGTGAGGCATTGCTCCCACGGGTGATAATGATGATTGACGGCAGACAAAAGTGGGCTGACCCAATTCTGGCCGTCATCAGACCTAGGGAGATTGTTGAATTCCCACTCTTGCATGCTAGGGCTGGGGAACTCCAAGAAACGAGATTTGTGTGGTGGTAAAGCGGACCCAGTATGACGGAGCACTTCAGACAGGGTCGGTGTATGCTTGTGTATAATTGATAGGAAGCGTTGACCGGGGAGGAAGAGGAGGCGGGTCATGATATTGTTGCACAAGATTTGAGCCGAATGGACAAGTTCTTTGCCTCGCCGACGGGTGGTCATCTTCTGAGTCATGGACCGGAAATGTAAGAGAAAGATGATTACTCGTTGATGTCGAGCAGGGTCACGACCGGGACATTGTCGAGCTTGTCGCGGCCCTTGAGGAAGGGGATCTCGACGATGAAGAGGTAGCCGATCAGGGTGCCTCCGAGCTGCTTGACGAGGTCGCCTCCAGCTGCAGCAGAACCGCCTGTTTTGTTTTGGTTTTTTTGCCGTCAGTTGTCAAGTCGGACCGGAACATGCTTCTCTGCCAGGCAAAGAGACGGACAACAAAGTCCAAGGTAGACGGAGGGGAGGAAAAGGAAAGAGTGACAAAGTGCCCTACCAGTAGCAATGATGTCGTCCACGATGAGGACCTTTTGTCCCTTGGCGATCGAGCCCTCCTGCATCTGGAAATAGTCTACACCGTACTCCTTGGTGTACTCGGCGGTGACGCAGGGCCCGGGCAGCTTGCCCTTCTTTCGGACGGGGACGAAGCTAGCACCGAGGCGCAGGGCGAGGGAGGGCCCGAAGAGGAAGCCGCGGGCGTCAAGGCCGACGACGACATCAGGCTTGATGGTGTTGCCGTCGGTGCCGAAGTGCTGGAGCTGGAGCTCGAGAGAGCGGAGTAGGGTTGCGTGGACGGTCGGGTCGAGGAACCATGGCATGATATCCAGGAAGTTAATACCGGGAATGGGGAAGTCGGGGAAGCGGCGGAGGGACTTCTCCAGGCTTATCTTTGCACTGGCGAGTTCGGCGGCGGTGGAGGAGGTGGTGGTGGGCTGTCCTCGCGAGGCATGTTGGGCGGCGGCAGGCTCTGAGGCAGTGGATGTAGTGGCCAGATTGCCCTGAGGTACAGAGGTTGATGTCATGTTGAAGAAGAAGGAGGAGAAGAAAAGAAGGGGGAAAGGAGGGGAAGAGGAGGGAAAAGAAGAAGGGAGAAAGAAAGAGGGACAGGAGGGGGAAAGACGGGGGGGGGTAAGAGAGAGGGAGTGGTGAGAGAACCAGCAGCGGTGGTTATCTGGAAAAATTGTTGGCACGCGGTGCCTGTGTGTGTAGCGTTGCGGTGCAGTGTGCAGTGCAGTGCAGACGCTGTAGGAGCCTGATACTTTAGGGGGGTCCTGGGGAAGGGGGGGCCCTGGAGGAGGAGGAGGAGGAGGTGGTGGTGGTGGTGACGACGGGGGTGTGCGTCAACGGTTTGAAAAAAATAAAAATAAAAAATAATGGTAATAAGACTAATAATAAATGGAGAGACAACCTGGAAAGCGCATATGTGAGTGAGTGACTTGAATGTACTATGGTGGGAGAGTACGACCCTGACACGATACTTGGTCCCCACTAGCAGATGCCCCGCGGGCCAAGGAGGTGGGAAGATATCGTTCTGGAGGAGAAGCGGGAGAAGTAGACCAAGGCAAGACGAGGCCGGGGCGGGGCAGGCCCCACGGCAGGGCAAGGCAAGGGAAGGAACTCTTTGGGTTAGGAAGGGAAGGGAAGGTAAGGACTGGGAAGGTAAGGGTATCTCGACATAGGGAAGGTAGGGGGAGGGGTGTGTGTATATTGTCCCGTGTTGCTCCATACCAACTACTACTTGGCATGTACATTCCACAGACAAGGCATGTGTGGAATTGATCCAGCAGCCTCATGTATGGACAAGTACCATGGTGACGTGCGACCAAAAAAAAAAAAAAAAAGAGATAAAGAGAGACAAGATCATGTCAGACCCTTCTTATGTGTAACATGCCAGGGAGGAGGTTTGCTATGTGGCTATGTGCTTTTT